>CM021108.1:70856711-71336753 GCA_007115665.2 Sequoiadendron giganteum | reverse complement strand
AAGGTATAAAACATCAATATACAACACCCTATACTCCACGGAAATATGGAGTAGTTGAGAGAAAAAATCATACTATTACGGAGATGGTTGGGTGTATGTTGGAGAATAGGAGTGTTCCCAAGAATTTTTGGACCAAGGCAATCTACACTACAATTTACCTACTCAATAATTCTCCAACACAAGCAATGAAGGAGAAAACCCCAAAGGAAGCATGGCTAGGAGGTAACCCAAAGTGAGTCATCTTAAGATCTTTGGTTCTACTACATATGTTTGGAATCCATATGCAAAGAGAACCAAATTAGATCCTAAGAGTAAGAATTTAATGCTTATAAGGTACAGTGAAAATCATAAGGCCTACAAGTTGATTGATATTGACATTGACTGCTTGACTTTCAGACTGGAAGGCTTTCTTAATGATAACCTGAATCAACATCCAAATGATGTAGAAATAGGCGACCCAAGTCATGGTGACAACAGTGATTTGGCTGAAGAGGCTCCTAAAAAGAGACCAAAGTGGTGGGAAAGCGCCAATCAAGATGACGAAATGATTGAGGGAAAATCGTCAAGAGGCAAGAGCAAGAACACAGGTAACTTTGCTCTTATGGCCAATCTTCAGGGTGTTTATGAGACCCAAGAATTTGCAAAGGAAAAAGGGAAACCTAAATGTGAGAAGGCCATGGAAACTAAACATAAGAGTCTTATGAAAAATAAGACTTGGAATCTCTCAAATCTTCCACCAAGGAAGAAACCCAAATGGTTGTACGAAGTGAAGTAAAATACTAATGGTACACTTGACAAGTACAATGCATAAATGGTCACAAAAGAGTTCTTGCAAAGGGAAGGAATTGAATATGAGGAGTCCTTTGCTCCAACAACAAAGATGAGAACCATTTGTTTAGTTCTAGCCATGGTAGCACAGTTTGATTGGAAAGTCCATCAAATGGACATAAAGAGTGTCTTCCTAAATGGCAACTTGGAGGAAGAAGTGTACATGTCTTAGCCTCAAGGTTTTCAAGTTGGAAGAGAGGAGAATCAAGTATGCAAACTAAAGAATGCTCTATATGGCTTGAAGCACGCACCCAGGGCATGGTACATCAAAATTGACAAGTATTTGGTTGAACAAGGATTCTAGCGGAGTCCTTTGGATCCAAATTTGTATGTCAAAAGCATAAGCAATGAGATCATGCTACTAGTCACTTATGTAGATGATATTATTATTACAAGTAGTGAGGCACATTTGATTGAACAAATCAAATGTAATTTAAGTAAATCTTTTGACATGACTAATCCAAGCATTTGTAACTCTCATTTAAGGATGCTTTTGCTCCTTCATAATTATCGAATATCTTGGAAATTATTTTGTGTTGATTTAGATTATATAATTCAAATTAATTAAGGTTAATAACTTAATTAAGACTAATAAATAAGCATTTAATATTTGAAAACAAAATGCAAAAAGATTAAATTAAATTTGTAGAACAATGAATTGGATTATTTTTTAGTCTAATGTCTAAGAGTTGGATGAAATAGTTTAAAAGAGAATTAAATACTTAATTGAAAAGATTATCCAAATTCAAGATTCATTAAGTTCAAACAAAGATTTCATAGTAACTGTTTGATTTGAGCAATATATTAATTAATTTAAACTCATATTTAGATTACTGGTTGCCCTTTGTAAGGTGTTCAAATCAAAGCTAGCAATCCATTCAAAATAAATTTTCTTTTCAGGTCTATGTGCAACCTGCTCCAATTTCTAGGTTCTTTCCCAAAGTACATGAACTGTAATCTTGAGACTGGAGTAATGCCAAGATTGAAAATTAATGAATGTTTGGGGACAAAAAGTGTGCTCAAGTCAAAACTTTCTTTCAATTCTTTGATATGTCATTAGAGAAAGACTTAGTGTAGAAGTATGTAAACCATTACCCTAAAGTGGGAAACGATTTCAGGTATTGAAATACAAGGAGGACATTGCACCTCCTCAAGAATTATGAATCAGTATTCAACATCACTATTTTTTTTCTTTTTGATAAGATGTCAAAGAAAAGACCTGCATAATATAGAAGCTTGATTAACAAACATTCTTAGTGGTAACAGTTATAATAAAGGAACAAATTTTTCAAGATGACTTGCAATGTCCCTTCAGTTTTTCCAAAATAGAGCTCCCAAAAGACATTGTTTGTTCTATATTAGTTGCTCAATTTTAGTAATGCAGTAGTCATGTTTTTAACATTTTAAAAATTCACTCAAGTAGATACCTATATTATTCTAAATTATGTTTGAGAATCCCAAAAACTTTTGTAGTATTCTCAAAAAAATTTAAATATTTAAATTCTGATTTTAATTTTTGTGAATATCCCCTTAAATATTTTTTCTTGTAGTCAAAGAAGTCACTTGTTCTCTTTTCAAAAATCAACTCATTTCACATGTCTTTTTTCTCATTTACTTTGTTTGAGTTAGTTTGAATCGTATTTCATATTATAAAGTCTCATTTCAACAAAGTAAACCCTAATTGTCTTGACTTGCAATCCTTGTCAAATAAATCTTTGGCCCAAATTTACAAACCAAAACTTACACTTATGAAATTATAAACCCTAGTCAATTACCTTTGGCTCTCTAAATCCTAAAATAAGCCCAAAATGAATATGCAGTCTTAAATTTAAGGCATGTAAATGTGCAATGCATAGTGTATTCTAAATCATTTTTAGCTTGAGACCCAAACCCCAAGATTACATGAATATGCAAACTATTAACTAAACACTAAACTCTGAGGTCTATTTGGTTTTGAGCTTCCAAATCTATTCTACATTGTTGAAGATATTTATTTGAACCTCAAGCTCATTTAATGTCAAACTTCATAATTAAGCTTAGAAACATGCAAGGTGAACATAGAAACTTGTATCGTAACCCCGAATTCTTCACTTATCCAAGACCAAAATTACAAATGAATCCAATTTCTAATCAGGCCTGCACCCCAAATTTTGTTCAGCTCAGTCATGGAAAGTCTTCGTGAATGTGCACATACTAAAAAATAATAATACCGGAGCTCATGGACTTCCAATGATCTAGTTTTATTATTATTATTCAAAATTAAGACCGGTCGGCCTTAGCTGTAATTTATTATTATTAAAATAATCAATATTACTAGTAATATATATTATTATTATTGTAATATTATATTTTAATTATTTGTGATTAAATTAAATCATGCCTTTTGGATGGAGGGGACATGACAAATCTATGTAAAATAGAGTTAAATCCTAAAATCTGAGGTATGTCCAACTTAGACTTTGGACTAAAAACACAAATGACAACTTGTAGATTTCTCCTGAGATCTAGAATTTGAGGCTTGATCAACTCTAAAATTAGATTTAACTTGAACTTCCAAAATAAGATTAAAAGCATGCAAATTACCTATCGGTGTCAAATTTTGAAAGATAGGAAAGCTTGGGTCAGTGTCAACCAAAAGGCTAACAATATGAACATACTACTATTCAAATCATCATATATATCAAGCATGTCTCATGCCACCTTCTCAATTGCATGAGCTCCATTTAAGCATAGTTAACATATTCCTTTTATCATAATATGAATCTGTGTTGCTATGTTGCACCTTCACAATATATGATTTGATTATGTTGGATGTGCAAGAATATGAAATCAGTCACAATCATGATCCATAAATGATGGAGAATGTTGCCTAAGGCAAATCCAGAGAGTGTAGGTATGGAAAATGTCCTCTTACACTAGAGGAAGTGGACTTTATGTTGATGGCATCAAGTTTTGGGCAATGATTCGTATATTTATGCAGTATCTAAAGAAGTATACAAAGTGGAAGAAACTTTGAAACAATTGAAAACCCTTTTTCCCAAACTTCTACATAAATACACTCTTCCAAATTCAAGAGAGTTGGAACTATTCTCTTTGTATTTTTCTTGCATGGTTGCTTTGGATTATGTGATGTGTTTGTGAAAAATGAAAAGGGCAACATGGCAAGGATTTTAGCTTAAAGATAGCAATGCTTTGGGCACAAGTGTGTCATTGATCCATTTACCAAAACGCTTAATTATTTGTTCCTGAACTAATATAACATTAGTTGGGATACCTTCACCAAATGGATATATGTGTGCCAGAAAGGTTTCATTGGTCACGCTAATGAAGCAAGGCCTAGCCAAGAAGGGACCAATCCCAATACATGGAACAACTTGAGCAAGGAGCAAAAAGGATATAGGTATGTATCTAATGGTTTTTGGGCTTTGTTTGATCTAGGTAACTGTTTATAGCAAAATTTTGCTCCCAAGGATTAACTATTCTTCCTAGATGCTTCTATTAGGTAAGTGGGTGTTTTTGAGGCTTTTGAGGAACGTAATGGTTAACCCATAGTAACGAGACTCAGACTCGGCTCAGACTCAGCTAGGGCGACTCGACTCGGAACTTAGGGACTCGGGACTCAAACTCGGCGTAGACTCGGCAAAATGAAAAAAAGCTAAAAAAAACCCTAGAAATTTAGAGATTTTTAAGGATTTAAAACTTGTTTCAAGCACCCTTTATTGAATACAATACAAATAAAAGAAAATTTGATCACATACACAAGTATACAATGATCACATAAGTATAAAGTACACAAATTGTAGTTGCATTGCTGAAGGAAATAACATGTACTTACATATATAAAATTAGTCAAATGTATACAAAACTCATGGAATATGAAATCCATAACATCAAATGTTCCATACAAATGTGAAATATCAAAACAATACCTATAAGTCTATGAATCTATGGCATAGTGGAGCCAGCATCCTTCCTACGAAGGCGTCTAAGGATCCTAGATGATGAGAAGTTACTTACATAAGTATTGTAAAATGAAAAGTTTTAAGTTTTTAACTTTAAATTTGAATTCGATAATGAGATACATCTAGATTCTAAAATAATAAAATTTAAATATAAATTTTAGAACAATTAAACGAAAAAGAATTACCTGGCTACATGGAAGGGAATGGTGCAGTAGTACCAAAAGTCTACAATTATCTTTTTTGTTGCATCATGTGTGTCCTTGTTCCAACCTATGCTCTCAAGCGACGGTTGGGAACCATGAGTAGTGTGTGGTACAAAATATAAGTCCATGACATCAAATGTTCCAAACAAATATGAAATATCAAAACAATAACTACAAGTCTATGGCTCAAAGGAGTTTGCATCCTTCCTATGAAGGCATCTAAGGTGGTTCATAGATGATGTAGCAATTGCAGCCATAGTCTCTGCTTGTGACTCCATGCCACCCTCACCAACATTAGTTTTGGATGTGTTTGCTCATGCTTTAGCCTCCTCCTCTGCCATGGCTATAGCCTCAACCTCTCTATCTACCGAGTCAACCCAATCAAGGTCCTCATCACTAGCACAAGTATACATCGATCATATAAGTATAACTATAAACACAAATTGTAGCTGAGTTGCTCAAGAAAATAGCACACTTAGATATATAGTCAAAGACTCAAATTTATACAAAACTCATGGAATATGAAATCCATGACATCAAATGTTCCAAACAAATATGACAATAGCACACTTAGATATATAGTCAAAGACTCAAATGTATACAAAACTCATGGAATATGAAATCTATGACATATCAAAAGATTCAAAACAATAACTAGAAGTCTATGGCTCAAAAGAGCTTGCATCTTTCCTATGAATGTGTCTAAGATAGGTCTTGGATGATGTAGTAGCCATAATCTCAAGTATCACGGAAATTGCCCTGATGGGGTTGAGAGGTAGTGCCCTTTGTGGGGGTTTAGGCGCAATGCCTCTAGTTTGGTCAAGGGTCAACGCCCCTCGGGGGGTTTCCCAATGGGTCATGGGCAACGCCTTATGGGTTTTGTAGTGTACCCTGTAGGGACCGGGGAGCAGCACCCTGGCTAAAGGCAAGACCGAGATCAAGTGGGGCGTCAAATTTAGTGGGGGTCTCAGTAACACCCCAACGGGGTCAAGTAGCGCCCTTGGGGTCTGGGGGCAACGCCCCTAGTGGGGGTCTAGGGGTAATGCAAACCTCCATGGCGTACATCATTTTGCATTCACAATAAGTAAATAAATTTTAAAAAATAAATTCAAATTTCATGTATTTTTTTGCACTTCCAAACCTTGCCTATTGTCGAGTCCTACTGATGGGACTCGCCTAGACTCGCGAGTCCAGCCAAGACTCGGTAGGACTCGGCTGAGTCCGAGTCCGAGCCCCCAAGACTCGACCAGGGTGACTCGACTCGGGACTCGTCGAGTCTTGGCGAGTTTGGGTGAGTCTTGTAACTATGGGTTAACCATTGAAATTCTTTGTGCAGATCAAGGTTAAGTTGCATAAATATTTTGCAATGAAATCTGTTGGTTTTGGAAGAGAAAACCAGTTACAAAAACACATTTCATAAAAAAACTATCAAATTTTAATCCACGTGATTGGTGACATCATATTGAAATAAAACACTATAATTATTACAACAATCAAAACCATTTGATATATAAAACAGTCTAAAAATAAAACGACAACCTGTGCAAAAATTACAATGCTCTCACATTGTTTCCTACAATATAACAATGCTGCTCAGAAAGTCATTTGTCCCTAGAAATCAAACCCACCAATCTAAGTACATATCCAAGAGTAAACAAAGAAAGATGCATCAGGTCTACATTATAATATAATATATTTCTAGCCCAACCAACATAGGAGAAACATCACTCGGAAGTTTTGAACAGAACAACAGGCAGGAGAGAACAAAAATGATACCAACAACTCCAGAAACATGATCTGAGAATGTTTGTTGGAATGTTTTAAGGTCCAAAATGCTGCCAACACAGGATAGTTCATGTAGCAACATGTAGAAGAAAAAGGTGCTTTAAAATAAAAATGTCAATCTATTTTCAAACAATTGTTAAAAACTGAAAAAATAATTAAAAAATCATTTTCAACACCTGACACTGTTAAACATTAACACCTTCACAACCATATGTACTTTGGCTATATTCTTATATGTTGATGTTGAAACTTAGGAGGACTATGATAAAACCTTAATTGCAAGGTTTGATTGGTAGTACTCAGCAGTAAAGGTTGGGGGTAGTGAGGATCCTCCTCATAAGTCCCATGCACAATCAACTTCCAATAGCTTCTATAATTTGCAGGTTTCTTTTCAGATGCCTGGCATTCAACTATCACTTATCATAGATATGGAGAAAGTGGAGGGGAAACCATATTACACTACTATGCCCTCGAGGTCTGATGGTTCTCTTCGTATCATGGAGATCCTCAGCAGGTCCCAAATAGAAGGTAAGGAAAGTGTAGCCATTTTAACCAGTTTTTGTCTGAGCTACTTGCTAATAAGAGTTATAGATGAAAGATTGAAGTCAATTTTATTGGCATTATGCAAATCAATTTTATTGACATTATGCTTTACAAAAACATCCAATTTTTTTGTTTTGCCTTTTGGTATTGTGGATTGGAAAGATTTTAAGCCACTTGAACTTTGAGCAGCAAGCGTTCAATCAACAAAACATGATGGACAAAAATCTTTCAAATGTAGAAACTGCGCAGTATGACATGACTCAAAATATTCGATGATATTTTCTACTTGTATTTGTGACAGGCTAGATGTTGGAAAGAGAATAAAACAAAACATGAAAATAATCCGACCATGTACAGATTCCAAAAAAACCATGGCAAGTGACTTACCTCAAGATTCCGCACAAATTGTGTCGTGTTGTCAACGATGCCGATGAGAAAAAATGAGCAGAGTTCACAGGAAAAATTTACTAAACCATACCACAGCAGAATTTTAATTAAATAAGACGAACCAAAACAAATCTCCCTACAACTGCTGATTCAATCTAATAAGAGTAAATGAAAATTCGATCTGAAAATATCGATGATGAAGGGAAACTAATTCTTGAGCTCGACACAAGATTTTTGCAGCATTTTAAACGAAAATATTGGTTGCGAGTTAATATTTGATTTCAGGCGTGGGATGAGGAGTGATATAACTTATCGACAAAATATAGCCACAAGATTTTTGCAGCATTTAAAACGAAAATATTGGTTGTGAGTTAATATTTCATTTCAGGCATGGGACGAGGAGCGATATAACTTACCGAAAAAATATAAATTCGAGCAACAAGCGTTCAATCAACAAAACATGATGGACATAAAACTTTCAAATGTAGAAACTGCGCAGTATGACATGACTCAAAATATTTGATGATATTTTCTACTTGTATTTGTGACAGGCTAGATGTTGGAAAGAGAATAAAACATAACATAAAAATAATCCGACCGCGTACATATTCCAAAAAAACTATGGCAAGTGACTTACCTCAAGATTGCCGATGAGAAAAAATGAGCAGAGTTCGTAGGAAAAATTTACTAAACCCTACCACAACAGAATTTTAGTTAAATAAGACGAACCAAAACAAATCTCCCTGCAGCTGTTGATTCAATCTAATCACAGTAAACGAAAAGTCGATCTGAAAATATCGATGATGAAGGGCAACTAATTCTTGAGCTCGACACAAGATTTTTGCAGCATTTTAAAAGAAAATATTGGTTGCGAGTTAATATTTGATTTCAAGCATGGGATGAGGAGCGATATAACTTACCGACAAAATATAGCCACAAGATTTTTGCAGCATTTTAAACAAAAATATTGGTTGCGAGTTAATATTTGATTTCAGGCGTGGGACGAGAAGCGATATAACTTACCGAAAAAATATAACTTCGAGCAGCAAGCGTTCAATCAACAAAACATGATGGACAAAAAACTTTCAAATGTAGAAACTGCACAGTATGACATGACTCAAAATATTTGATGATATTTTCTACTTGTATTTGTGACAGGCTAGATGTTGGAAAGAGAATTAAATAGAACATGAAAATAATCCGACCGCATACAAATTCCAAAAAAACCATGGCAAGTGACTTACCTCAAGATTTCACACAAATTGTGTCGTGCTGTCAACGATGCTGATGACAAAAACGAGCAGAGTTCGCAGAAAAAAATTACTAAACCCTACCACAACAGAATTTTAGTTAAATAAGACGAACCAAAACAAATCTCCCTGCAGCTGCTGATTCAATCTAATCACAGTAAACAAAAATTCGATCTGAAAATATTGGTGTTGCAGGGCAACTAATTTTTGAGCTCAACACAAGATTTTTGGAGCATTTTAAGTGAAAATATTGGTTGCAAGTTAATATTTGATTTCAGGCGTGGGACGAGGAGCGATACAACTTATCGACAAAATATAACCACAAGTTTTTTGTAGCATTTTAAATGAAAATATTGGTTGTGAGTTAATATTTGATTTCAGGCATGGGACGAGGAGCGATATAACTTACCAACAAAATATAACTTTGAGCGGCAAGTGTTCAATCAACGAAACATGATGGACATAAAAAATTCAAATGTAGAAACTGCGCAGTATGACATGACTCAAAATATTTGATGATATTTTCTACTTGTATTTGTGACAGGCTAGATATTGGAAAGAGAATAAAATAGAACATGAAAATAATCCGGCCGCTTACAAATTCCAAAAAAACCATGGCAAATGACTTACCTCAAGATTCCGCACAAATTGTGTCGTGCTGTCAACGATGCCGATGAGAAAAAATGAGCAGAGTTCGCAGGAAAAATTTACTAAACCCTACCATTGCAGAATTTTAGTTAAATAAGACGAACCAAAACAAATCTCCCTGCAGCTGCTGATTCAATCTAATCACAGTAAACGAAATGTCGATCTAAAAATATCCGTGTTGCAAGGCAACTAATTCTTGAGCTCGACACAAGAATTTTTCAGCATTTTAAACGAAAATATTAGTTACGAGTTAATATTTGATTTCAAGCATGGGACGAGGAGTGATACAACTTATCGACAAAATATAGCCACAAGATTTTTGCAGCATTTTAAATGAAAATATTGGTTGCGAGTTAATATTTGATTTCAGGCATGGGACGAGGAGCGATATAACTTACCGAAAAAATATAACTTCGAGCAGCAAGCGTTCAATAAAAAAAAATGATGGACATAAAAATTTCAAATGTAGAAATTGCGCAGTATGACAAGACTCAAAATATTTGATGATATTTTCTACTTGTATTTGTGACAGGCTAGATGTTGGAAAGAGAATAAAATAGAACATGAAAATAATCCGGCCGCGTACAGATTCCAAAAAAACCATGGCAAGTACTTACCTCAAGATTCCGCACAAATTGTGTCGTGCTTCCAACGATGCCGATGAGAAAAAATGAGTAGAGTTCGTAGGAAAAATTTACTAAACCCTACCACAACAAAATTTTAGTTAAATAAGATGAACCAAAACAAATCTCCCTCCAGTTGTTGATTCAATCTAATCACAATAAACGAAAAGTCGATCTGAAAATATTGGTGTTGCAGGGCAATTAATTCTTGAGCTCGTCACAAGATTTTTGGAGCATTTTAAACGAAAATATTGGTTGCGAGTTAATATTTGATTTCAGGCGTGGGACGAGGAGCAATACAACTTACCGGCAAAATATAGCCACAAGATTTTTGCAACATTTTAAACAAAAATATTGGTTGCGAGTTAATATTTGATTTCAGGTGTGGGACGAGGAGTGATATAACTTACTGAAAAAATATAACTTTGACCAACAAGCGTTCAATCAACAAAACATGATGGACAAAAAACTTTCAAATGTAGAAACTGCGCAGTATGACATTGTTCAAAATATTTGATGATATTTTCTACTTGTATTAGTGACAGGCTAGATGTTGGAAAGAGAATAAAATAGAACATGAAAATAATTCGGCAGTATACAGATTCCAAAACAAACATGGCAAGTGACTTACCTAAAGACTTTTCACAAATTGTGTCGTGTTGTCAACGATGCCAATGAGAAAAAATGAGCAGAGTACGCAGGAAAAAATTACTAAACCCTACCACAACAAAATTTTAGTTAAATAAGACGAACCAAAACATATCTCCCTGCAGCTACTGATTCAATCTAATCACAGTAAATGAAAAGTCGATCTTAAAATATCGGTGTTGCAGGGCAACTAATTCTTGAGCTCAAAACAAGATTTTTGCAGCATTTTAAACAAAAATATTGGTTGTGAGTTAATATTTGATTTCAGGCATGGGATGAGTAGCGATACAACTTACCAACAAAATATAGCCACAAGATTTTTGCAGCATTTTAAACGAAAATATTGGTTGCGAGTTAATATTTGGTTTCAGGCGTGGGACGAGTAGCGATATAACTTACCGGCAAAATTTAACTTCGACCAACAAGAGTTCAATCAACAAAACATGATGGACAAAAAACTTTCAAATGTAGAAACTACACAGTATGACATGACTCAAAATATTTGATGATATTTTCTACTTGTATTTGTGACAGGCTAGATTTTGGAAAGAGAATAAAACAGAACATGAAAATAATCCGGCCGCGTACAGATTCCAAAAAAACCATGGCAAGTGACTTACCTCAAGATTCTGCACAAATTGTGTCGTTCTGTCGATGCCGATGAGAAAAACTAAGTAGAGTTCACAGGAAAAAATTTCTAAACCCTACCACAACAAAATTTTAGTTAAATAAGACGAACCGAAACAAATCTCCTTGTAGCTGCTGATTCAATCTAATCACAGTATACGAAAAGTCGATCTGAAAATATCGATGATGAAGGGCAACTAATTCCTAAGCTCGACACAAGATTTTTGCAGCATTTTAAATGAAAATATTGGTTGCAAGTTAATATTTGATTTCAGGCATGGGACGAGGAGCGATACAACTTACCGGAAAAATATAGCCACAAGATTTTTGCAACATTTTAAATGAAAATATTGGTTACGAGTTAATATTTGATTTCAGGCATGGGATGAGGAGCGATATAACTTACCGAAAAAATATAACTTCGAGCAGGAAGCATTCAATCAACGAAACATGATGGACATAAAACTTTCAAATGTAGAAACTGCATAGTATGACATGACTCAAAATATTTGATGATATTTTCTACTTGTATTTGTGATAGGCTAGATGTTGGAAAGAGAATAAAACAGAACATGAAAATAATTCGGCCGCGTACAAATTCCAAAAAAACCATGGCAAGTGACTTACCTCAAGATTCTGCACAAATTGTGTCGTGTTGTCAATGATGCCGATGAGAAAAAATGAGCAGTGTTCGCAGGAAAATTTTACTAAACCCTACCACAGCAGAATTTTAGTTAAATAAGATGAACCAAAACAAATCTCCCTGCAGTTGTTGATTCAATCTAATCACAGTAAATGAAAAGTTGATCTGAAAATATCGATGATGAAGGGCAACTAATTCTTGAGCTCGACACAAGATTTTTGCAATATTTTAAACGAAAATATTGGTTGTGAGTTAATATTTGATTTCAGGCGTGGGACGAGGAGCGATACAACTTACCGGCAAAATATAGCCACAAGACTTTTGTAGCATTTTAAACAAAAATATTGGTTGCGAGTTAATATTTGATTTCAGGCGTGGGACGAGGAGCGATATAACTTACTGACAAAATATAACTTCGAGCAGGAAGCGTTTAATCAACAAAACATGATGGACATAAAACTTTCAAATGTAGAAACTGCGCAGTATGACATGACTCAAAATATTTGATGACTTACCTCAAGATTCTGCACAAATTGTTTTGTGCTGTCAACAATGCCGATGAGAAAAAATGAATAGAGTTCGCAGGAAAAAATTACTAAACCCTACCACAGCAGAATTTTATTTAAATAAGACGAACCAAAACAAATCTCCCTGCAGCTGCTGATTCAATCTAATCACAGTAAACAAAAGGTCAATCTGAAAATATCGGTGTTGCAGGGCAACTAATTCTTGAGCTCGACACAAGATTTTTGCAGCATTTTAAACGAAAATATTGGTTGCGAGTTAATATTTGATTTCAGGCGTGGGACGAGGAGCGATACAACTTACCGAAAAAATATAGCCACAAAATTTTTGCAGCATTTTAAACGAAAATATTGGTTGCGAGTTAATATTTGATTTCAAGCGTGGGACAAGGAGCGATATAGCTTACCGATAAAATATAACTTCGAGCAGCAAGCATTCAATCAACAAAACATGATGGACAAAAAACTTTCAAATCTAGAAACTGTGCAGTATGACATGACTCAAAATATTTGATGATATTTTCTACTTGTATTTTTGACAGGCTAGATGTTAGAAAGAGAATAAAACAGAACATGAAAATAATCCGGCCGTGTACAGATTCCAAACAAACCATGGCAAGTTACTTACCTCAAGATTTCGCACAAATTGTGTCATGCTGTCAACGATGTCGATGAGAAAAAATGAGCAGAGTTCGCAGGAAAAATTTATTAAACCCTACCACAACAAAATTTTAGTTAAATAAGACGAACCAAAACAAATCTCCCTGCAGCTGCTGATTCAATCTAATCACAGTAAAGAAAAAATCGATCTGAAAATATCGGTGTTGCAGGGCAACTAATTCTTGAGCTTGACACAAGATTTTTGCAGCATTTTAAACAAAAAATATTGGTTGCGAGTTAATATTTGATTTCAGGCGTGGGACAAGGAGCGATATAACTTACCGGCAAAATATGACTTCGAGCAGCAAGTGTTTAATCAACAAAACATGATGGACAAAAAACTTTCAAATGTAGAAACTGCACAGTATGATATGAGTTAAAATATTTGATGATATTTCTACTTGTATTTGTGACAGGCTAGATGTTGGAAAGACAATAAAATAGAACATGAAAATAATCCGACTACATACAGATTTCAAAAAAACCATGGCAAGTGACTTACCTCAAGATTCTGCACAAATTGTGTTGTGCTGTCAATGATGCAGATGAGAAAAAATGAGTAGAGTTCGTAGGAAATTTTTACTAAACCCTACCACAACAGAATTTTAGTTAAATAAGACGGACCAAAACAAATCTCCCTGCAGCTGCCGATTCAATCTAATCACAGTAAACGAAAAGTCGATCTGAAAATATCGATGATGAAGGGCAACTAATTCTTGAGCTCGACACAAGATTTTTGCAGCATTTTAAAAGAAAATATTGGTTGCGAGTTAATATTTGATTTCAGGAGTGGGACGAGGAGTGATACAACTTACCGAAAAAATATAGCCTATCGGCTAATTACAAGTCAATCTTTACACGATTTATGTATCGTACTTAATCTGTTATGAACTTAATATAACTACTTATTTACTTAGGTAAACATTGATTCGTTGTGAATAAATAGCTTAAGCGGTTACAATTGGGCCTTCTAAAGAAAAGTGTTGCAATGAGGTTAGGTGTATGATCCTTGAAGTGTCCTTAATTTGATGTCATTATAAGTATTATCTTTTCTAATTTTTAATGGAAATATTTAATTTGTTATCTTTGTATAATGCAGTTGGTATAAATTATTAGATATTATATATTGTTGAAATTAGTAGTGTAATAATATTTGGTTTTTTTTTTTTTTTTAAAGTTGGGTCAATTTCTTTTTTAAAAATGTTGATTAATAAATTATATTGATGATTATATTAGTCTAGTATCATATCCCACAAAATTAAGTCTCTTAACCTCAAACAAAGGTGAGAGAAGATCACAATGTAGTTAGGAAGCAAACCATAAATTCAAATGATCTCTTCAACTAGTAGAACAACAAGGACAAAGAGGAGGTTATGGAAGAAAATCAACTCTAGAAATCCATTAATCTAGACTTGGAGCCAAAGTGAAAGTGTAAGCCTAAGTAAAAGTTGATGCAAAATAATATCTTTTTATAACCAATCTTGCCTCGTACTTTTCAACACAACCATTTGAAACAAACTTCTTCTTGAAGACTCATTTACAACCAACAAGCTTTTTCAAAATCCAAACCAAGTCCCAAGCACCATTCTTTTTTAAAGCATCCATGTCACCTTCCACAGCCAATCTCTAAGACTCACAATTGTCTACATCTTTATTAGATCTTTCATAGCTTGAGGTTCATTAGTACATTAATAATCAAAGTAAAGTGCATTTGAAATTGAGCAAGCTATACCTCTCTAATCTCCTTATCTATCAAGTTTCCACCTCCTAAAATATTGAGGTAGAGGATTTTTCTCCTCAAATATCTTTGAATTCTTAGTACTTGCCTCCTAATCTAGCCTATCTTGAACCTTTGATTTAGCCTTAGGTAAAACCATCTCAATCTTTAGTTATAACTACATAATAGACTTCATGCTTCCATTTGATTACTCAACTATAAGGGAAGGCTTGATCTTTTTTAAGATCACAATTCAACTATATAGAGTTTTTTGGGTTATATGATCTTGGATATTGCACCATTTTACACTATCATTATTGTTGATGAAGATATATTTCATGACCTTATAATCTAATTTTGGTTGCTTATCCTTAGGCATGTGAACATATGCCTCACAACCAAAATTTTGAAGATGCTAAAGTGAGGACTTTGTGCCCATATAAACCTCCATGAGGGTTTTATTAACACACATTAATTTAGGAGACTCATTAATTAAGTAGCATGTCATGCTAACCATCTTTTCCTATATTTTTTGTTTGATTGAAAAATAGATCCTAGGATAGTGTATAGATCACTAAGGTCAATCCTTTTCCAATTAACATTAGAAGCCAAATCGAAAAAGGTATGAGATTGGCTAAAAACCTAAGGGGAGAGCCAATATACCCTAGATCAAGTTCTTTTATTGTTTTATAAATTGATTGAAATTAATTTAGATTGGTTGAATTGATTTGATTACAATCTACCTAATCTAAAAATACAAAAGAACGTATTGATGAAATTGAATTATCGGAAAACTAAAGTAGATTTGAGAGAGGTGGAGTATTATGTACCTATGACTGCAATTTGGGGTTAAAATAGCCATTCGCATAGTGCACACCAAACTGATCTCCTTTTTTGGATCTAATTTCACAAGCCTATAACACCTAGTCTACCTTTTGCAATCCTACTCTAAAACCTCTATCTTCGAATTTGAACCTGCAAAAATATCAACAAAGAGCGGAAAGGGATGGCTATATAGGAGTTTTTTTAATCTAAACCCTTGTTTTGGTATTTTTTCCTCCATGAATAGTTGATTGATTGACTAAAACAATGTGTGTGCTCTTAAAATTAAGTGCATCTAAGGCTATAATGAGCTAAAATGATACAAACCCTACTCAAATGTGTTAGAGAAGGATTTATAAATGACATAAATGACCCAAGAGAAATTCAAATACCCTTAGGAAAATCTAAAATACAACAACACCTTACTTAGGACAGCAAGTAGATCGAAGCTTGAAGATGAGAACACTCTGAAAACAAGGCATTAGGTGGTTGAAGAGGGCCAAAGCAATCTCCAAAACCTAGAATCCATAATGTTCTTTCATTGGCATCAAACTCCAATCATTGTAGCAAACTTGATTAAATATGAAATTCTTCTTGAAAACCTATAAATTTGAATGTGTTTTGGCAAAATATTTTTGTCTTGTAATTCTCTCCCTTGATTTTTTCATGTGCTGAAGGAGAGAATGGACAATTTGGACAAGAGATTCAGGGGCCTGACCCACTTCATTGTGAAGTTGGTCCACTTTGCCACCAACAATCTGTCTGTAGTTATTAAAGATGAGATGGAAGGGAAGAATGTTGACGAGGATCAAGAATGGGTTGGGGATGATGTTGTGGACCTCCTGTCAAAGAACTGGGATAATGCCAGTTAGCTGTTATTTTGTCTGTGTTTTTTTGCTTCTGTTGTTAGTCTATGGTTGGTGTATTGTTTTTTGGTTGTTTTTGTTCTTTGGTTGTTTCTATTTTTTGGCTAGTTTTTTTGTTACTTGGACTTGACCTTTTTGGCATGTGAGGCTCATTGTGTTAAGGGTATAGCACCCTGTAAATGCTACTTACATTATAAAAAACAATTCATGTTTATATGGTGAACTTAGGATAAATTAAAGTTTAGGCTGGCTCATTTAAATTTGAATTTTCAAGATTAAATTACCACCAAGGCCCAAATTTGAAGCAAAATAGTTGAACTAGGGTGGTGTGCACCCTATAGTAGCTCTCTCACACTCAAAAAAATTTGGTTTGGGTGTTCATAGTTTGCTAAAATCAAGAATTTTTCATGGTGAGGGCACCTGTCATAGTTAATTTGATGATGTTTAATCGATAAGACATTTTCTAGGGTATTGTAGACACATTCTCCTAGGTTGATAGGAAAATTTAAGGCTAGGGAATGTCTAAATATATTGATGTAAAAGGTCACTCAAGTCAATTCCAAATAGAGTGTGAAATTGTACCTTTGCTTGAAAGGGAGTACAATTTTTGACACTACATTTAGCCTCCAATTTAGTGGCCATATTGCACTATGTGCATATACAAGCTAAATCACTAAAAGAAAATCATATCATGAAAAGGATACCCAAAAGGATACTATAGATGATGTAGATCATTCATTGAACATGAGAACGAACCCCTTAGTGTAGTAATCTGCAAAACTACAACATTAGGAACCACATCCTATAAAACCAAATTGTCAGAAACTCATAAATCATCTTGTATGTACAAAGAAATGTGTTAATCCAAAACTTCTAAAGAGAATGAAAATTGAGGGTAGATGTATGCCCCTTGATTTCGCTTTCTTTATGGAGGTGGAATCAAGGCAACAATCTCACCACATCGAATTGATTAGGGTTTTGATAAAAATGCTTGTGATAAGGCCATAGAATCATAACTTCATGTACCAACAAGCATACAACATGTAAGAGGGCAGAACCATGACTCCAATGCAACAAACAACACCTCGATATCAAATTTTTCCAACTCAAGTTATGTTCATTTTTAAGAGAGTATGGTATGAGAAACATAGCAATAATTTTGACTATAAGTGATAACATTTTTCTTTTTGACATTCATTTTCACATTTCCAGTTTGAGATCTTAGAGAACTGTGACCATCATTCCTAGGAGAAAAAATATCACAATGACAATTGTACCAAGCTCTGAGAATCGAGGCCCTAAGGGAGCATGTCACACAAGGCACACCAATATGAGAGGTGAGTTACATTTTTTATTTCCATATAGTTTTGAGTCTTTATTTATTTATTTATTTTTACAAATGGGGTGCCCTAGACCGTCATGGGTGCCCTGGACCCCTAAGGTCACCCTTGACCACTATGGGAGCCCTATACTAGTAAGGATGCCCCTAACTCAACATAAAGCTCTAAGAACTGAATGTTGACACTTAATGCGTATCTATCACTTCAATGCAACTTTAATAATGAATCTTTCTTTTGATTTCTAAGGTCCACCACACATGTGAGAATGTCTGGGAAGACACTTGATTTCATTTCTCTGAGATCAAGCCACACAAATCTCTATTGAAAAGCAACAACATCTATGCACAGTTGGTCTTTATTGGGTATACATCATGCCCATGATGAAGTGTCATAATTCTATACTAATGACACTTATGGAGTAGTGGGATGCATACACCTCTACCTTAGGTCTTTCGATGGGAGAGATGATGATCACACTAGATGATGTATACCACATTCTTCAATTACCCATCTAAGGGAGGAGTGTTAGACATGATAATGGGTGGGTGACAAATGAGATTTTGCACTGATCACGATATAGACGATGAGATCAAGTGTCAAATTCTACTTTGATGGTTACTACATGTAGGTGCCAATGTTCCACTTCTTTGATATATTTTGATCTCTAAAGTAGCATTAGTTGTTTCACCATATGGGTGAGTCACACACTTACATGGGGACCTAGCCCATACAATACGAGTGATGGAGGACCATTGGACGATGTTCACCTAGGGGAAAAGCATGCTAGCACACTTATATTATGACCTTGGTTTCTTTTTTCATTACAAGATATGAAGTCTTATGATCTACACACTATTTTAGGTATGGGCATTCAAGCACATCACTTGCATACAAACCGCGGGATATCCGATGGAGGCACCATGGACATATCCTTGTGTCTTATGTTATCTGCTTAGGATACCTTGGAAGTACGGGGATTTTCTATATTGGTGTGTCACTTTTGATTAGCTAGATGTCAAGGACATCATCTGGAGACCTTATAGGACCCTATGGGCTTGGGGAGGATCACCACATCAGTTAGCTAGAATATAGCAAGACCTCTTATTTGTTGGTTGATACAAATATCATTATGCTATTCTACTATGATCGAGTGGAGAGAAAATTCAATTGCCCGTAGGTGGCACGTATCGTTTGATCGACCTATTTGAGATCAACTCACAATACCACAAAACCATATGGCATAGCCCATCCTACTATCACAGACATCCCCCTAAGTGATTTAAATGATGATGAGAAAGAAAGGCATCCTATGTTTGACGTGGATGATGTAATTTTTACTATTTCATATAGTAGGTGGTGGGAGATCGGACATCTAGATCTTGTATTCCCCACTAACCATCCTACTAGTGATCTTAAGCCCAAGACATGACATCAAGAGGATTGTGAGGAGAAGGATGAGTATGATTATGGAGATACGAGAGGAGATGATGAAGAGAATGATGAGGATCAGTAGGTAGATATAACACTCACGAGAGGTCCAAAGGAGCACGAGGAGGCCAAAGTTGTCCTTGACAAGAGACCTATGTCTCATCCTCATGTATCACGAGCATGCCTTGTGATACCCAAGAGACCACCCACCTACGAAGATGGAGAGAGCAGTAGTTTCACATACACCATGACCCGTCCTCTCGAGGGAGTCTAGGGCTAGGCATAATAGTGGTTTGGTGAGATCCTGAGTAGCGAACTAGCAATCTAGGTTATGCGATCTAGGTTTATTTTGTATGTTGATAAGTGTTATGCCTAGATTTGTTTTATATCATGTTGGTATCTAACGGTGTTCTATTTTTTCATTCGTTTTCCGTTGGTACCCAATATTGGCTCAAATTTATGGGTTGAATGCTACAAGATATGGTTCTTGAGATGCCTCCTCATTAGGCAACACATGTTGAGAATAGGCCACCAGTGAGTGTGGAGTTTCATGTGGATATATTTGACCCTATATCATGATGGAGGATGACTTAGGAGGATTTGATGGTCGCTAACGAGGATCTAAGATCCAAGATAGATCAAACTCTTATCACAAATAAGGAACATGCTATTTTGTGAGAGGAGCTTAACAAGGTATGGGAAGCGAGGGATCATCTCTAGGAGAAACACAAACCAATACTTGTGGCTAATGCTAAGATTAGAGATGAGTCACAGGTTGTATTGGCTTGGAGTAGTGTTGTACCCCAAATTAAAATTTTTTCCACACTCAAGCATTTTGAAGAATTGAGTCAAGATACAGTTAAATCTGTCAGAAAAGGTCAAAATGGGGGTCCGTACATCTTGCATGGGGGTCATAAGCTTGAAATTTTCAAAAGCTGACAATCTAGGTCGGTCAAAAAAGATCAAACCTACAATACCTAGACTTCAGTTTTTCATCCCTAAATTTTAGGAAAATTTCTATTTTTAGCAATTTTCTAAAAATAGAAAGTTTGGCTTCTAGGGTCAAGACTGATTTTGATTGGCTTAAAATACTTCCTCATTAGGCTGGTGCAGTCATAATCACAAAAAGATCAGTTTTACCCTACTAGGTCTATTATGCTTTTTCAAAAGCTGTTTCAGGGATCCAAGGTCATCAATGGAGGTCAGTCGATTGTCAGGCGTCAATTAGATGTTCAAGCATCAAGTAGAAGTTGTCAAAAATGAGCGTGCATGAGAAATGGAGAACGGCGAGAAAAAGTTGGAAAAGTTGAAAAGTGATAAATTTTGGCTAACACTGGAGACACCAGGCGCCCCTGCTCAGTTTGGGTGCCCAAACCTTCATGCCTTAGAATATTTATGATTTTTGGTAGCCAAGACAAGGAAAGCACGTTAAACGAGGTTGAAAGTTGAAAATTGCATAAAAATTTCTAACTCTGCTAGCCATGGGCGCCCCTGAAGATAATAGGCGCCCAATGTTTCAAGGTACCAGATGATGGAATCAGGATTGGCTCTCCCAGGCAACATTGTTCAGTTTCAGGCCAGCTTCGCAGCGGATGTCTTCGTCAGCTCGTCAGATCATTTAGTTTCTGACAAAGTTAGATCAAACAGGGGCCATGATGAGAGGTGTTTAGAACTTTGAAGTGAAAAAGGATGAAAATTTTCTAACACTAGTAGACATGGGTGCCCCTGAAGAAGAAAGGCGCCCAAGATTTTAAGAGGTTTAATGATAGAATTTGGAAAAGAATTCTCCAACATGACTTCGTCAGACTGGATCCAGCTCTCCAACAAATCCATCAGCTCATCCATCAGAGTAAGCAATCATCAGATATCGTCAGGCGAACAGAGATGGAAAAGTGAGAAAAAGATAGTTGAAAGCAACAGTGAAAATCCATAAAAAAAAAAAAAACTAACTCTGGAAGCCATGGGCGCCATACCTCAAGAAGGGCACCTAGGGTTTTGAGCCACCAAAAGTCAATTTTCGAAGACGAGGTATCTAGAGGACCCCTTCCAGAGTCATCTCAGCTATCTAGTGAACCCGTCAGCTAGTTATTTTGATCAGTGCAACACCCAAAATCGTGGATTCATCTGAAGGTTAGAAGACAAGCATAAAATTGAAGATCATGAAATTGACTAACTCTGGAGAAAAGGGGTGCCTTTTTCAAGGATAGGCACCTGATAATTCAAAGGATCAAATGAAGTTTTTAGCAAATGACGTCTCCAACATCATGTTGTTAGATTCGACTAGGCTCCATAATGGAATGTTCAGCTCGTTCGCCGGATCAATCTAGAAGCCGAAAATCAGAGTCAAACCAGGGTTGAAAACGAACAAAAGTTGAAAATAGTGAAAAGTTGGCTAAGTCTGGAAAAAAGAATGGCATACCTCAAAAAAGGCACCCAACTTCTCATGCCTTAGTCAATTTTTTTGGAAATTTCAAAAATTGAAGTTGAAGACAAAAGTCTAAGTTCATTGCATAACTTGAATTAGGGTTTTGAGGAATTAGGGCAAAAGAAAGTTGTTTTCTCAAGGCAAAGCATATTTAAAGCACTTTTGTGTTTTATTATTCATTATTTTTGCAGGTGGTCTTCAAGGAGAAATAGAGCAGCAACTTCAATCCCTTATTTTCATGATTCAAGAGTTTAACTTGCTGGTTTTTCATAATATTTTCAGATCAGCACTCAAGAAGGCTTGCTTTTTCACACTTTTTTCATCCAGAACATCAAATCTTTGAAGAAGGAGGCCATTGTTTTCAATTTTCAGCGAGCTGGTTTTTACTGGTTCTATCTTCTGGATAATTTTTGAAGAATTTTCTCAAGGATGCAGCAGCTACTTTTTATCTCGCATGTTAGAGAAAACTTCAAATTTTACAACTTCCAATCTTCTGGGTCTATCTTGAATCTTCTTCTAGACAAAACCCATATCACAACTTTATCAGAGAAAACTTCAAATTTTACAACTTCTAATCTTCTAGGTCTATCTCAAATGTTCTTCTGGACAAAACCCACATCACAACTTTTTCAGAGAAACTTCAAGAGGTTGCTTTTTCAGTGAAACTTCAAGGTTTTCAAAATTTAACCAAATGGGTTCATCCAAAATGTGCTCATGAACAATACCCAGATGCCAGCTTTTTCTGCTTTTTCAAAGAAAATTAGGGTTTGCTACTTTTTCAGTCTTCATTCAGGATTTTCAAAAACGGACGATCTGGGTTTGCTTGTAATGAGATTCTAAACAAAACCCATATCTCAGAAAAAATTCCAAAATATTCATCCGTTTGACGAGGAAAATCAGCAAGGTATTTTTAGGGTTTGTGCTGAGCTTGTCAGAGCATAGTCAAGATTACAGTCAATCTTCATGTTTTTCAGCATGGAGTACTCTCCCATTGAATCCAGAGCCAAACAAGTGTTTTATCATGATTATCTGAATGGATGATGTTGGGAAGTGTTTTTCAGTATCATCGTGGACATAAAATGTCATCATCTCAGTTGAAGAACGTGCGGAGGGAGTGGTGTGAGCGAAAGGACAAGTGTCAGAAAAAGTTGTGCAAAACTCTTCCATGGGAGAATCAAGAGAAGTGTCAAAAGTACAAAGTTGCAGAGCCACCAAGTCATCTTTTGAGGCTGCAATGATTTTCAAGAATAGAATTCACAAAGAAGCTGAAGATGCGAGGGATTCACTAAGTTTGATCGTAACAAAGGAGAAGATCTTAGAAAAACGGAATATAGCTAAAGATAGTATCAACACTCCTGATAAAGAGGCAGTTTCCAGCTTTTTGACGGATGTGAGAGAGATTTAAAGCAACAATCTTCTAGAAGCTTTCTCCAAGCTTTCTTTCCATTCTTATCTCACACTTTCTTTCTATTCTTGTCTGAATTCTTATCCATTCTTTGAAGAAGAAGGAAAACAGTTGTAACAAGTTGTCATGAGTTGGCACTTTCCGTTTTTACATGCTTTCTTAGGTTTTAGATGTTCTAATCATGTTCTAGATTTAGAAATAAAGCTTGCATGTTGGCAAGCAGTAGTTGTAAAAGCAAGGAGATTTTAGGGTTTCCTACTCCTCTGCTTAGTTATAAATAAGAGCAGTGTTTGCTCATTTTAGTTTAATCGTGCTTGTGATAACAAGACATAAGTGTCATAGTACCTTCTCTTAGTTATTCAGTATTGTTCACTTTGTGTAAAGAGCAAGTTTGCATGCCTCTTTAGCTGCAAATACTTGTTTAGTGCATGTGTTGTGTTGATTATAGTTAGGTTGATCACATGTTGCAAGCGTGTTGCTACAACTTGTTGTCCTGAAATTGTAATCCTTGTTCCAGAAACTTGAGTAAATAAAATCTTGAGCGTGCTTTGTCTACCTTGATATAAATATCTCAAGTTTCCGTCTATTTGTTTTGTGCTAGAAGTATGAGTAAATAAAATCTTGAGCGTGCGTTGTCTGCCTTGAAATAAAAGTCTCGTATTTCCGTAATACTTTTATGATCTCTTTTTCAGCTTGCCATAAAACGTGTGTTGAAGAATAGTTTATTTAAGTATATTTGTCAGAAATCAAACTCGTCCATTTCCAAACTCTCTTGCTCTGCGTTTACTTGAGAGGGTGGAAACGTTTTAAGCGTAGGTTAAGTTGTAGCTGTCTAGTTTCATTAAAGGGAAAACCTTAGCCGCAACATCTAGTGTTCTATAACCTTGTGTTCTCGCAGCTGAACCAAAAAGATAGGCATAATTAAGTTTAGATTACTTTTCTTTATGCAGCTCAGCAAAAGAGGGAGCTTCCCCTCCTAATTCGAAGATCAGTTTACTGCACATAGCTGTCCGTTTCCAGAACGCATTCCAAAGGTACAATTTGAAATGCCAACAAGCAGCTCTAGGATCCACTCATGATCTACAGTCTCACATCAACCACCACCACCATAGGCCTACAAGATGATGATGATGTATTTTTTTGTATGACAAAATATTTTGTTAGTAGGCTAATATGATGATGTATATAACACCATGATATATATATGAGTATGTTTTCCTTGATTTATCATCTTGTTATGGTTTAGTACTACATGTTATTTTTGTTCTGATAACATGCATTACATTTCCATATATGTCATATCAAATACAATTGTGATCTATTAAACAATCTAGTTAAGACTATTTAATAAATACAACAATGATCTAATTGATATATGCAAATGAATGATGTGATCTAACTAAACAACAAAATATAATTGTCTAATTAGATGCTACATTTTTACTAAATGTACACATGTAAAACTAGATGCAATTATGATCTAATTTTAGATAAAATTAAATGCTTATAATGATCTAATTTAACATGCCACACCAATTATTGAATAGTATGCATAATAAGTAACAATCTAATTATGAAAAAATATTGTAATAATTCAGGACACACAATTTTTTTTCAAGAATGACGCGATGCGAGACAAAATAGAAAGAACATCTATTTAATCTAATCAACATGCTTTAAAATACCACATATTATTCAAAATATGCAATTAAGCTTAAAATCAATGCAAATGCATAGCATTGGTAGGTTCTTTAAGAGGTGTACCATCTATCGTAAAAATCTTGTATGCTCTTGATCCAAAATCTTCATCAATCACATAAGGTCCTATCCAATTCAGACTAAACTTTCCTTTTCCTCCTAGTTTCACATTTACATTACATTGATTCTCATATAGCACCGAATCATCTTTTTGAAATAAACAGTAAATAACACCATTGTTATATTTTTGTTGCACATTTTTATAATAAGCTTGAAGATGTTTGAGAGCATTTATATGTTGTTCATCAAGCATTTCAAGTTGTTGAATTCGTTGTTCTTGATAAGAGTTATCATCTATAATGTCGTTAAGAGAGATCCACAAAAGGAATTTCTAACTCTAAAGGCATAACAATATTAGCACCATAGACAAGGTTGTACAGAGTATTACCCATTGTCGTACGAATACTTGTGCGAAAAGCCCACAATGCATAAGAAAGTTGAGTATGCTAATATTTATTATGCTAGTTAATTATTTTGTGCAAAATTCATTTGATTGTTTTGTTAGTTGCTTGCACTTGGCCATTTGACTGAGAATAGTAAGTGTTGAAAAATGATGTTATATGTGAAATTATTCCAAAAAATTCTTTACTTCCTTGTTTTTTAATGGTGTGCCATTATTTATAATCAAAGTTGAAGGAATATTGAATCGTGATATTATGCTAAGATAAAACGACAAATAACATCAACCATTGTGGAACGAAGAGGAATCGCCTCGACCCACTTCATGAAGAAATCTATAGTTGTGATAATAAAAGTATATCGTAGAGATGGCCTGAAGGAGAAGTCTTCCCAATAAGATCAAAAACCCACATAGAAAATAACCAAATAGCTACTTGGGCACAAAGCTCATGAGCATGAGCATGAATCAAATTGTTATGATATTGACACTTAGGACATTTTTTACAAAGGTGAAAGAATCTTGTTTTATGTTTTGCCAATAATATCCCATACAAATTAACTTTTGAAGCAAAGATCGACCACTGAATGTCCCCCCATAAGCACTTGAATGGGATTCCTTGAGGGCCACATGTATATTTGGTTTATTAAGGCAACGAAGGAGACCATTATATTAGCCAAAATTATGTATCATGGTACCAGTTTTCAAAGATGAGCATGAGTGTTTTTCGTAGTAGGCTCAGGAAAAATACCATCGTGCAAGTATTGAAATATGTGTGAGTACCATTCATCTAATTTATCTATATGACATATTATCTCTTCTTTAATATTAAATTTGATCGTTGGTGATGTGAGATTATAAATGGTAAATTAAAAATTTGCAAAAGAATCATTGAGGGACATAAGGGAAGTTGTGCTCACCATTACATTTGCATGGTGATTATCCTTTTGTGGAATATTATTTATGGTATATGAGGCAAATTTTTTAATATTTTTAATGCTAAATCATAGTATTGAGATAGTTTATCTTGTTTCTCTTGATATGACCCATTAATTTGTTTCATGATTAATTGAGAATCTCCAAATATGTGCAAATATTGAATATTTAAAGATAATGTTGCACATAAAGCACTGATAAGGGCCTCATACTCTGCAATGTTGTTTGTACAAAGGAATTTTAGCCAATATGATAAGGGAATTGGCTTACCTGAAGGAGGTAATAAGATCACCCCAACACTAGGGCTATTTCAACACTTAGAACCATCAAAATATAAATCCCATATTGTATCTTCTTCTAATGTCAACACATGTTCATCAAGAAATGAGTCTTGGTTTGGTAACACTATTGATGAGGGAGCTCCAGCTAAATGGTCGGTCAACACTTGACCTTTAATTGATGTTTTGAGAGATAAAATTAAGGTCAAATTTTGTTAACAAAATTACCCACTTTGCTAAGCATCCTAACAAATTAGTCTTGGAAAACAGATGTTTTAGTGGATCAAATTTTGTCACCACATGCACCTCAACTTTTAGGAGATAATGTCTCAATTTTTTTGCAGAAAACACAAGAGCCAAACATTATTTTTTCTATATTTATGTATTGTGTATCATAATCAATTAATATTTGACTAATGTAGTAAATAGGACATTCTTTACCATTCTCATCTTGTTGCACCAATAATGCCGCAAGAGCATTTGAAGAAGCGAAAGTGTAAAGAATAAAGGGGCATCCTAATTTTTCCAATTGTAAGATAGGAGGATTAACTAAATATTATTTTAAGTTCTCAAATGATTTTTGACAATATTCATTCCATTTAAAGTGAGTGTCATTTTTTATTAACTGAGTAAAAGGGAGAGTTTGATCCAAAAATGATGCTATAAAATGACAAATATCTTGAATCTTTCCTTGTAAGATAGGTAGTTGAGAAATATTTTTAGGAGGAACCAAGTTTATTATTACATCAATCTTCTCTATTTACACATCAATTCCTCGACGTGACACTATAAAACCTAATAGTTTTCCACTATCCACACCAAAGACACACTTCCTAGGGTTCAATCTCATATTATACTTTTGAATTCACTCAAAGATTTGACAAAGGATTTTGACATGATCTTGATGTGTTATAGATTTAGCTAAGATATCATTAACATAATCCTCAAGAATATTATGTATGAAGTTGTGAAATATTAATGCCATAGCTCTTTGATATGTTGCTCCAATGTTTTTTAACCCAAATGGCATGACCACCCAAAAAATGTTCCCCAAGGTGTAATAAATGTTATTTTATATTGGTATTGTGTATTGATAAAAAAATGATTATATCCATAAATGATAATAAAGCATGTACATCAATTTAATCCACAATAATATCTATGTTTGGGAGGGGAAAATCATCTTTTAAAGATGCTTTGTTAAGACCACAAAAAATTGTCCACATTCGAATACGATTGTCTAGTTTTATAATGATCACTATGTTTGATATTTAGGGTGAATAGTCGATTGGGTGGATAAAGGAATCTTGTAAGAGATTTTAAATCTCAAACTTAACCAACAAAGCCATAATAGGGTTCATTTATAAATATTTTTTTATCACTGGTTTAGCATCATTGTCTAACGTAATGTTATGCATCACTACATTAGGATCTATTCCAGGCAGATCAAAATAAGACCACACAAACAATCTAGGAAAATCATGTAATAGCATAACATGTTCTTGTTGTTCATCATAGTCAAGGAATTTTCCTATTAATATGACATTGTCATCATTAAATAGGTCCATCAAGACATCAACAGTATCTCCTACGAGTAGCATACCATGGTCCAAAGTGTTAGGGAGTTTTGGGGGCATGCCTTCAAAATCTATCATATCATCTAATGCATCCATGTCTTTCCCAAAGTATGCTTTAGGATTTAAAAAATGAGGAAATACATGATGATGATGATGATAAGTAGGTAAATTGTCATAAATTCCTAAAAATTCCACCAAAGACTCATCATTTTGAAAAACATCTATTGATATATTAATACTTGTGTCATCTATCAATTCAAGATGAACTAGATTAAGAGATATCTTAGGAGGGTCTTGTCTTATTGGGTTAACATTAAGTGAAGGTCTTCATGAAGCCTTAATGGTTTGTAAAGGATGATAACAAGACTACTTGTTGTTCCTTATATGTTTAACTCTATAAGGACTCCAATTCCTTGTTACTTTATACCACATACCTTACCACCATATCCAAATTGGGAAAGGATTTTATAGCCTATTCCACAAATGGATTCCAATTCTTTAGAAGAAAGTGTTTTTTCATAGTTATTCTCATCATACTATGATGTGTAACTAGTATTTTCTTTATTAGGAATAGTTGCAAAATTGGATGTTTGAGGAAGATCTATGGGAGATTGTGGAGACACCACAATAGTTTCTTTTAATTCTTCAGATTTTGATGGTGAGATTTTATATTCCCCTATGGAAGTAGGTGTGAAATATAATGAGACCCAATCATCATCCAATAATTGTGGCATGGGAGAAGCACATTCATCTATATTTTCAACATGTATGGGTTCCACTTTTAAGGATGGAATCAAAATATTAAAGGGTCTTGTTTCCCTATTTCAGTTTGCAAGCAATTTTTGGACTTAGGATTAGCTTTCATCATGTATACTTTTTTGTTATATGTGCATTTCATGAGGCAATGAATAGTTGACAGAACTCCCTTCATCTCATGGATCCATGGTATTCCTAATAGAAGATTACATGATAGAGCATCCAACATGACATGAATAATGGTAGGTAACACGACTGGGTAACACAATAGAACCTACTTTAACAAGTAATGTGACTGTTCCCAATGGTTGTCTTCCCACATTATCAAAATCACAAATAGATAGAGCATTAGGTTGAATAAGAGACTTGTCCACACCTAACTTGTTTAAAAGGTCAATTCTACAAACATTAAGACCCGACCCAATATCAATAAGGGTACATCTAATGCCAATTTTGTTAATAGAAATCACTGTCATCAAGGAATCATTTTGTTTTTTTATCTCAAGAGGGGTAATTATTTTTGATGAAAGATAATATCCATAATTTTGGAATTCATACCCTCAAGTAAAGTAGCTACATCATTTGGTTTAAAACTAGAAGGCACAACAACTTTTTGTAAATCCTCTTGAAGTATGATAAGGTAAATTGATGAGTTTTGAATCAAATCCCACAATGAAATCTTAGTGGGAGTAGCACAAAGTTGCTCCACAAGATCACACTCCTTACCATTATGTTGAGGCAAATGAGGTGCAATTGGGAGAATAGTTTGTGGGAAAGGGATTGACAGAGGAATGGTTTGCACTTGTTGTTTGTTTGTTGTTTTGTGTGTTGTATGTATGAGAAACAACATGATACTATTGTTGTTGTGATACATCTTGTTGTACATGGTTGTGTTAAGTCAATCGTATTACAAAGTTTAAGATATGGCAAGCTGTTGTTGGTTTGTTTGATGGTGATCATGTAATAAGCACTAGTTTTTTTTGTGGTTGAGGTTTATTTGAAGGTGGGTAAATCACTAGTTGGGGTGTATGCATTTAGTATTTTTTGACATGTTGATACCTTACAAGTCATAGTGAACAATTTAGGAGAGATAAAATTTTCAAGGGCACCATTTAACATATCAAAATCATCACAACTAAAGAACTTGTTATATGTATAAGAAACTTGTAGAAAGATATCTAATGATTGGATTGCTAAAATTTCTCTAGGATATTAATCAAAATATTAATTATGTATTTTATGTTTATCAATATGAACTAAAACCAAATACAGTCTCATAGACCTATTATAGTGACAAATCTAAGAAATAGAGTCTAGATTTGTAGGAGGATATTAGTCTATGACTAAAATCTAAGCCAAAATGAGCACATCTGGGGCACAATGTGCCCTATATTGGCTTGATTTTTGTCTGAAATTTCAAGTTTTGAGACACTAGTGATAGCTAACAGAGGTTTGAGATAGGGTTGGTTCATATTTGAAACTGAAATTACAATTGTTTTCACCAATTTCATTAAATGTGATCTAATGTAATGAACTAGGGCTTCTAAATTTTGAAAAAATGTTGTTCTTTTTAACCAATTTATGCATTGATTTAAGAAATTCAGTAAATATACAAATCTAATATATTTCAAAACTGAAAATGTACAAGATGTTCCAATCATTGCATATAATCATATAAATGACACTTTTCTTCAAATTAAACACTTCTTTTTGTAAACATAAAGTGGCTTAATTTTTGAAATTTTTGAAATGTTTACTGTCTTTTAGATCTAAAGGAATTTAATTAAAAAATTAGAATATTTAATTGACACTTGAAGTGTCGGGCTCACCAAAAATTTTGATTGAAAAAGGGATCCTAAGACTAGTGTATATTTCACTAAGGTCAATCCTTTTCCAATTAATATTATAAGCCAAATCGGTAAGGGTATGAGATTGGCTAACAACCTAAGGGGAGAGCCAATCTACCCTAGATCTTGTTATTTTATTGTTTTAGAAATTGTTTGAAAACAATTTAGATTTATTGAATTGATTTGATTACAAGACCTAATCGGTTTCGTCAATACAAAATTTTATATTGATGAAATTGAATTGTTGAAAAACTAAGGTAGATCTAAGAAGGGTAGATTATTGTGCACATATGACTACAATTTGGGGTTGAAATAGCAAGTCTAGGGTGTAGTGCACCCGAGACTAATCTCCTTTTCAAGATCTAATTTCACAAGTCTGTAACACCTAGTCTGTCTTCTACAATCCTACTCTGAAACTTCTGTCTTCAGATCTGAACTTGCAAAAATCTCAATAAAGAGGAGCAAGGGGTGGCTATATAGGAGTTTTCTTAATCTAAACCCTCATTTTGGTATTTTTTCCTCCGTGAATAGTCGATTGATTGACTAAAACAATGTGTGTTCTCTTAAAATTAAGTGCATCAAAGGATTTAATGAGATAAAATGCTAAAAATCCTACTCAATTGTGTTAGAGAGGGATTCCTAAATGACATAAATGAGATCAACTCAAGATAAATTCAAATACCATTAGGAAAATCTAAAATACAACAATACCTTACTTAGGACAACAAGTAGAGCAAAGCTTGAAGATGAGAACACTTTGAAAACAAGTCATTAGGTGATTGAAGAGGGCCAAAGCAATCTCTGAAACCTAGAATCCATCAGGTTCTTCCATTGGCATCAAACTCCAATCATTGCAGCAATCTTGATTAAATATGAAATTCTTCTTGAAAACCTATAAATTTGAATGTGTTTTGGTTGAATATTTTTATCTTGTAATTCTCTCCCTTAATTTTGAAATAGTAATTCATGTTTATATAGTGGAACTTAGGATAAATTAAAGTTTAGGCTGACTCATTTAAATTTGAATTTTTGAGATTAAATTACTGCCAAGGCCCAAAATTGAGATTACATCTCTGAGATTAGAGTGAAAAAAATAGGAAATCAAATATGTTGGGCAAAATAAACAGACTAGGGTGCAATGTGCTCTAGACTGGGTTTCTCACACTTAATAAAATTTTGGTTTATGTGTTTAGAGTCTGTTAAAATAAAGACTTTTTCATGGTGAGGGTACTTTTCATAGTTAATTTAATGATGTTTAATTGATAAGTCATTTTCTAGAGTAGAGTAGACACAATCTCTTGATAGGAAAAAATAGGCCTAGGGAATGTCTAAATGCATTGATGTAAAAGGTCACTCAAGTCGATTTGAAATAAAGCGTGAAATTGTATCTTCACCTGAAAGGGAGTACAATTTTTTATGCTACAATTTCTAACCCAATTCAATCCTAGTGTACATACGTATCCCTCTCCATCAACATCATGTTCATCCTCTCTATAGCTCCATTATACTAAGGGGTGTATGCAGTTGTCTTATGTCATGCAATGTAGTTATCCTTGCATAATTTGTTTTATACAATAAAATTCTCCACCATTTTAATTTATCAACACATTGATCTTTATACTATCTAGTTCTCCATAAGAGTCTTAATGTCATTGAACTAACAAAAGACCTCCACTTTGTGCCTAAGAAAATAGACAAAGTCCTCCTAGAGAAATGATTAATCAAACAAACATAATTCAAATATTTTGATAAGAAATAAATATTTACTTGGCTAAAAACATCATTATGAGCAAGATAAAGAATCCCATCAAATGAGAGCTTGATTAAAATAGAACATAGTTTTATTTTTCATAGATGTAATAAGTTCATAAAAATCAAATTCAAGAGAGCAATCAACAATCTCTCTACAAGATTTTTATTTTCCAAGGTCCTAAGACATCTCACCAATGTAACCCACGTGTGATCATTCCATAGCATGGTCTTCTCAATAGGTAATTTTCTCTACAAGGTGAGAGCATGCTTAGGTATCCAAACTACACGACCACCAAAATTGGTCACAACATAACTCTTTGTTGTTGCCTTCAATGTTAAAGATGTAGATTCTACAAATCCCTACATCATGGGTATAAAAGAACCATTTCATTGTATGTATGACCTAGCATTGAGTTAAAAGAGAGTTCAAACCCAAAATCACTTTGCGAGTGTAAAATAGAGAAAGTGGAAATAAGATTTATTATATTAATATAAAGTTTCCACTAATTTACCTTACACTATCTAGATGAGATAAACAAGATGAAATATTTTTGGAATTTTTTAATAATTTAATCAACTAATATGTTAACAAAAGATTAAATAATATCTTTCCTAGAATAAATTTACCCTTTCCTACTTAAACTCTATTAGAGGAAAGAGGGTTTGGGTTTATGGAAAATGCTTAATTACTATAATGTGGCTTTAAATAGATTTGAAAAAACAAATTTATAGCATGAGAGTAGAAATTACAACATACATAGTAAACTAACTAAGAAAACCTCTACTTTGGGCACTTTTTATTATACATAGATGTCTACATGATTTATTGTCTTCCTACTCATGCACTATCATCCCAATCTTGCAATGTTATCTTTAAAAAATATAAATTTTGATTATTTTTCTAGATTTAGGCCTTTCCTACACAACAAGGGACAAAGACAGACATACAATAAAAATGAAAATATCATCTAATATAGAGATGATAAAAATGAAGGTAAACTAACTAAATAAAATAAAATAATAAGATAAAGGAAGATCACAAGTAAACATTTGTATGGCATGTAAACCTATTGCTTAGACAAAGGAGAAGATTTAGATTACTTGGGAGCTTGCCATACTTTAAGCGCCTATTATAGCTGTTTGGAATTCACATGCAACCAATGGTGAGAAAGGAAATAGAAATGTGTGTGATATTAGCCTAAGTATATCTAGAACTAAGAATAACAAAATGAAATATATGAATGTCACCCCTAGGTCTACGAGAAGCGATAAACTAGTGTGTATGAGAGTCAAAAGGAAATGGAAATAAAAACTTCCAATGTGCCAACATAGGTGTCTATAATAAAAAAGATTACAAGAATAAAAATAATAATAGAAATGAATGGATATAAAATAGAAATTTAGTTGAGCAAAGAGATCCAAAAACAACATCAAGAACATAATCTAAGACATCATCTAGTTTTTTCCAAAGAAATTGTCTAGAAGATTTGATTATAGGTGATAAAGATGGAGAAATTAAGACAAGAAGGAGATTGCCCAATTTACTTCATTTCATGAAAATATGTATTTTCCTTCCAAGATAGAACCTAAGAACTTCAAAGAAGCAAGTGAAGACAAATTTGATAGGAGCCATGGAGGAGAATCAAATCAAATAGAAAAGAATAAAACTTGGGAACTTGTCCCAAGACCTAAAGACAAAAATGTGTTTAGAACTAAGTGGGTCTTCAAAAACAAGATAAATGAAGATGGCCAAGTTGTAAGGAACAAGGAAAGGTTGGTATGCAAAGGATATGCACAAGTAGAAGGTATTGAATTTGAAGAATTTTTTTCCCCTCTTGCTAGATTGGAAGCCATTAGAATGTTTTTAGCATTTCCAGTTTCAAAAATTTCAAGGGCTTTTAGATGGATGTTAAGTTTTCCTTCCGTAATGGAAATCAAGAGGAGGAGGTAAATATTGAACAACCAAAAGGGTTCTTATTATCATAAAACATGGATTATGTGTGTCTATTGAAGAAAGCACTTTATAAACTAAAACAAGACCCTAGAGCATGGTATGCAAGACTTGATAAATACCTACAACATCAAGGATTCAAGAAGGGAATTGTGAATAAAAACCTTTATATTGAAAGACTATAGGTGATGAATATTTGATAGTTGTGGTGCATGTGGATGATGTTATATTTGAAGTAAGTAGTGACAATATGTGTTAAGAGTTTTCCATGGAGATGTGTTAATAGTTGTGAAGTAAGAATTTAAAATGTCTATGCTTGTTGAATTATCTATCTTCCTTGGGCTACATATTTCTCAATAAAATAAAGGGATATATATTTCACAAACCAAGTATGTCAAGGAAATGTTGAAGAAGTTCATAATGGATGATTGCAATCATATAACTACACCCATGGTAATAGGATGCAAATTAAGGATGATGAATCACCATAGGAAAATCAAACTCTCTATAGTCAATGATTGGAAGCTTGTTATATGTGACAACATCAAGGACTAGCACTATGAAGGTAGTTGGTATGGTGGCAATGTTTCAGGCTGCACCTTGAAAAACTTATGTGTAAGCAATAAAAATAATACTCAAATATTTAAATGACACATTGGATTTTGGCTTATGGTATCCAAGAGGTGAAATTTTCAACTTAACAACATATGCAAATGTAGATTGGGCCACTAGTATTGATGATAGAAATAGTACAAGTGGAAGTGCATTCTTTTTAAAGAGACAATCTTGTTTCATAGTTGAGTTAAAAAAAGGTCACTTTCCTTATCCATTGTAGAGGTAGAGTACATTGCAGTAGTTTCTTGTTGCACTCAAGCTCTTTGGATGAGACAAACAATAGGAGATATCAAGGTAGAATATAATCATCTTATATCTATATTTTGTGATAATACGAGTGCAATCAATATTTCAAAGAATTTGGTCATGCACTCTAGAACAAAGAATATTCCCATCAAGTATCATTTCTTAAGGGAGCAAGTGGTTGATCAACAAGTAAAGTTGGAGTATATTGCTACAAAAAAGTAGATTGTAGACATTTTCACCAAGCCATTTCCGAAAGATAATTTTGAGTATTTAAGGAAGAAATTAGGAGTGATATCACTCTCATCTAGTCACTAGATCATTGAGAAGAAGCATGTGTTCAAGGGGAGCTATTCATTTCTTTATCTTCTAGCCTCAAAAAGCCTTTTCCATTGATGTCAAACGAGGAGTAGAGTAAGTGGGATTATTTCAGTTAGGGGGAGAAGTATGTTCTTGTTGCATCTACATATTATTTCTTACAGAGTTGTCATCAATGACAAAGGGGAAGATTGTTGGAAATTTTTGTCACTGATGTCAAAGGTATTCAAAATCCAAGAGGGTTTGTTAAGGATGATATTCACTAATGGCAGGTTGGAGTTGAAAATAAAATAAAATAAAATAATTTTATTTCTAAGGGTCGACCCTTAGCCTCTTGGTACCCTCATTAATAAGTTGAAAATTACATTTTTTTTTATGTTGAGGCTGACTCCCTTATTATAGCGCCCCATTTTCGGGATTTAAATTTGTAAACAAAAATAATCAAATATATTTTATAGGGGCCAACCTATTGGAGTTCCCAATATGAAGATGAAAGGTTTCATATAAAATGAGGTGTTGCATCATTTGTAAATGGCATGTTTTATGAAATTGCCTTCCTTGGTGAAGATATTTGAAGAGATTGCGAAGTTCATTTTGAAAGCAAGCAATTCATGGAATATCATTTGTATAAGGAGTAGATTTAAAAGCATATAAGGAGCAGATTTAAGAGCATATAAGTACATAATTTTGAAAGTGTATGAGCAAAATTTTAAGAGACATGAACAAATTAGTAAGAGCTTTATGTCAAAATTTATGAACGATTTTTATGAGATTATAAAGTTAGATTTTGATGAATTTATGAACAAATTTGTGAAGATGAATTAGAGAAGATCTAAGAAGAAGTTCCAAATAGTTGTCATATTGTTCATTTGGAGGTTGGTGTTTCATAACCAAGGAGATCGGGGGGTAGGTGCCTCTCATTAAAAGAGATTGGTGTCTCTTGCTGGGTTGGTGCTCAGGTATGAGGATTGGTGTCTCCAGTGGGTTTGTGCCTATTTTTTAAGTAGGTTAGTTCCTACAAAGAATATCTATATATAAGCAATATTTTGCTGTGGTTTTCTTCTACAAGGATTTCCATGCAAATCATGTGTTCATTCCATGTTAGATCTTGCATGTGTGCTATTGCTATGGTTAATTAAAATTTAAAAAGTAAAGGATTGTTGTTATATTAATTCACCCCCATATTAGTATAATTGAGTTCTCATCACACAATACAACAATTGTGTATATAGATATAACAAAATCATTATTTAATACAAGTTACACCCTATATGCTAGGTCTCAAAGGTCACAATATATGATTTGTTTCTTCATATTAAAAGACACCTTTTTTGATTTCCATCTATTAAAAGAAGTATAGCTTGTTATACAATAGGAAATTTTAAAGAATTTATGATTTGATAAGTAGGAGGTTTCTTCCACAGCGTGTCAAATTATGATATTGCTATCAGGATTCAACCGTGTAGTTTTCGAGTCAAACTCATTGAACCATGATTCATGAGTAGTGGTTCACAAGAACCCATCTCTCATGATAATGAATGGTCCACTTAGCACTCATTGCATCTAGGTGATGCTCATAGAGGTGAAGCATTGGTCTATCCCAGGAGGTCACCCATCCCAGTACTGCTCCATCTCAAGCACGCTTAACCACAAAGTTTCCCCCAAGGTTAATCCCACTTAGCTTGCTACCCCATTTGCAAAACCTTCAACAAGTGTTATGCCTTATGAGAGATGGGTTCTTGCTATCAAGGATTGTTGTTATATTAATTCACCCCATATCAGTATAATTGAGTGCTCATCACATAATACAACAATTGTGTATATAGATATAACAAAATCATTATTTAATACAAGTTACACCCTATATGCTGGGTCTCAAAGGTCACAATAGATGGTTTGTTTCTTCATATTAAAAGACATCATTTTAGATTTCCATCTATTAAAAGAAGTATATCTTGTTATACAATAGGAAATTTTAAAGAAGTTATGATTTGATAAGTAAGAGGTTTCTTCCACAACGTGTCAATATATGATATTGCTATTAGGATTCAATTGTGTAGTTTTCGAGTCAAACTCATTGACCCATGATTCATGAGTAGTGGTTCACAAGAACCCATCTCTCATGATAATGAATGGTCCACTTAGCACTCATTGCATCTAGGTGATGCTCATAGAGGTGAAGCATTGGTCTGTCCCAAGAGGTCACCCATCCTAGTACTGCTCTAGCTCAAGCGCGCTTAACCACAAAGTTTCCCCCAAGGTTAAGCCCACCTAGCTTGCTACCCCATTTGCAAAACCTTCAACAAGTGTTATGCCTTGTGAACCATTCATTATAGAGCCCCTTTAGCTCATCAATTGATAACTAGGAGGTTTCTTTCACAACATGTCAAATTATGATATTGCTATCAGGATTCAACCGTGTAGTTTTCGAGTCAAACTCATTGACCCATGATTCATGAGTAGTGGTTCACAAGAACCCATCTCTCATGATAATGAATGGTCCACTTAGCACTCATTGCATCTAGGTGATGCTCACAGAGGTGAAGCATTGGTCCGTCCCAAGAGATCACCCATCCCAATACTGCTCCAACTCAAGCGTGCTTAACCACAGAGTTTCCCCCAAGGTTAAGCCCACTTAGCTTGCTACCCCATTTGTAAAACCTTCAACAAGTGTTATTCCTTATGAGCCATTCATTATAGATCCCCTTTAGCTCATCAATTGATAAGTAGGAGGTTTCTTCCATAGCGTGTCAAATTATGATATTGCTATCGGGATTCAACCGTGTAGTTTTCAAGTCAAACTCATTGACCCATGATTCATGAGTAGTGGTTCACAAGAACCCATCTCTCATGATAATGAATGGTCCACTTAGCACTCATTGCATCTAGGTGATGCTCATAGAGGTGAAGCATTGGTCCGTCTCGAGAGGTCACCCATCCCAATACTACTCTAGCTCAAGCGCGCTTAACCACAGAGTTTCCCCTAAGGTTAAGCCCACTTAGCTTGCTACCCCATTTGCAAAACCTTCAACAAGTGTTATGCCTTATGAGACATACAAGAACCTATGATTCATGAGTAGTGGTTCAAAAGAATCATGGGTTCTTGTATGTCTCATAAGGCATAACACTTGCTAAAGGTTTTGCAAATGGGGTAGCAAGCTAAGTGGGCTTAACCTTGGGGGAAACTCTGTGGTTAAGCGTGCTTGAGCTGGAGTAGTATTGGGATGGGTGACCTCCTGGGATGAACCAATGCTTCACCTCTGTGAGCATCACCTAGATGCAATGAGTCCACTACTCATGAATCATAGGTTCTTGTATGTCTCATAAGGCATAACACTTGCTGAAGGTTTTACAAATGGGGTAGCAAGCTAAGTGGGCTTAACCTTGGGGGAAACTCCGTGGTTAAGCACGCTTGACCTGGAAAAGTACTGGGATGGGTGACCTCCCGGGATGGACCAATGCTTCACCTCTATGAGCATCACCTAGATGCAATGAGTGCTAAGTGGACCATTCATTATCATGAGAGATGAGTTCTTGTGAATCACTACTCATGAATCATGGGTCAATGAGTTTGACTCAAAAACTACACGGTTGAATCCTGATAGCAATATCATAATTTGACACGCTGTGGAAGAAACCTCCTAGTTATCAATTGATGAGCTAAAGGGGCTCTATAATGAATGGTTCATAAGGCATAAAACTTGCTGAAGGTTTTGCAAATGGGGTAGCAAGCTAAGTGGGCTTAACCTTGGAGGAAACTCTGTGGTTAAGCGCGCTTGAGCTGGAGCAGTACTGGGATGGGTGACCTCCTGGGACAGACCAATGCTTTACCTCTGTGAGCATCACCTAGATGCAATGAGTGCTAAGTGGACCATTCATTATCATGAGAGATGGGTTCTTGTGAACCACTACTCATGAATCATGGGTCAATGAGTTTGACTTGAAAACTACACGGTTGAATCCTGATAGCAATATCATAAGTTATGACTTGTTTATAAGAATATTGTGATTTACTAATAATGAAATAATTGTAATAAAACCATTGGTTAAAAGTGAAAATCAATGATGACACACTCTGCTCCATCATCCTTTGTGGTTCTCCTTGCGAATGGTTCTGGCGCTTCCAAAGCTTTTTGTTTCACATTGCAATCATTTCCTTTTGTGACGTAGGATGGTGCCCTTGAAATGGCATGCCTCGACGTGTATCTACTAGAGTGTTTTCGCCAAGTCAGGAAGAAACAAGGGTTTCAGGGTCACACTTTCTTGGCAAAACAAACAAGTTTGAAACCGTGTGAAAGGATGTGCGACCAAATGCACAGGGTTTGCATGCCTCTATCTTGTTCGGTGAACACACGACGATCAACACATCAACGACATTTTTTGCTTCTCATCTAGATTTCTGTCATGGTGTCTCCTAGAGTTCCCCTCTCTCCATTTGTCACCTGGGTTCGGTTTTAGAAATATGCCTAGATTCCATTGCTTGCAACAAAGAAGTTTACCTACATGAACACGCCCTAATTTGCAAATTTATGTGTGTCTGGCTGAAATTGTGTGACCTCCATTCTTGGATAAGAAAAAAATAGAAAGAATATATGCAGGCATATATCAATATCTACCCATGTGCTAAAGGGTTTTTCATATTGGAATTAAAATCTTTGGAAGATAAGGCACTAATTCTCAACATCGGTCCTTGGTTTTTTCAAGGTGAGTTTTTGTGCATCAAGCCATGGTTTCCCTTTTTTGACCCCCATTGTGAATTTTTTTTCTTCAACATTCCTTTGAGACTACGTTACCTACCTTTGTAATTTTGGGAGATTGAGTGTTTGGTGGCAATCGCCAATGGACTTGGCAAATATCATAACATATCAAAAGAAACCATCAATTATGAAAATTCTACTTTTGCTTGTTTGTGTTGAATTTGATTTATCCAAAGGCCTTTTGATCGAAATCTCTCTAAAGGTGGGGAATAGACAATGGTGTCCATCGGTTGACTATGAAAATATTGCTTTTAGATGCAAGTATTGTTATTCAAATGTGCATGCAACCTCCTAGTGTAACAAGAAGCAAACTTCAAAGTGGAGAAAATTTGCCCCTAATTAGCCCTCTTGGTTAGAGGGGGTTGGATCTAGCCATTATGTTATTGCACCCAAAGAAAAGGAAGTGCGATCCCCTTCACATGCTCCACAAAATGTTTCTACTCCCTTTTCCCCCTCCTCTTTAGCTCTAGCAATTTCTTAAGGTAATAAGCTAGGCGGTGGCTCGATGGGTGTTGATGCTTCTCCAACTAATGGGTCACCTAATCAATTAGTATCTCAAATTATAGATTCACTGTCTTTAGTGTTTAGTATCACAAATTAAAAATTTGTAGTCTTTGGTGTTTAGTGCCACAAATTACAGATTCACAATCTTCGTTGTCTCAAGTATCTCCATTAGGGTCATGCCACCCATAGGTTTGATCAGGAATGGACGAAAGTAACAAGGAAAAGACGAACCAAACATCCAATGACACTAAGGTCAACAAAGCTTGTATATGATATATTTTTCAAATGGTCGTATCTATGTAAATCCTTTTGAATCAATGAAAGAGTGCTACCCACTTTGGTAGTGGTTTGCCTAAAAAATAATAATGAAATAATTGTAAATTAACTAGTGGTTTATTTAAGCATTGAATACAAGGAACAAGTCACCAAGAGATCAAGAACCTAATCCCAATGCATACATTAACATGTACAAAGACAAGTATTACATAAGATGGTGTATGATTAATGAAAGAAGGGCAAATGTTGACTCTAGATAGATATTTTCCATGACCTCTAGTGTAACAATTTCTTAAAAGAAAGTATTTGTTTGTGGATTTAATTTTCACCATGAGAATACAAACCAACATTAGTTGTATTCTATCTTTAAATTGGTTGATTTTGGTTTTAATTTTTAAAACATAGAATGAGATTTGCTCACACTTATGTATTAAGATATTCTATGTTTATCTTAAAGCATGGAGTGATTTAATTCTCCTATAGGAATGATTAGTATAAGCCTATTTGGCTCTGATACCAAATGCAATGCTACTTTTCTCTAGCATATAAAATTGGATAGATTTAATATATCAAAATTTATTTTATATGGGCAAACTTATTTATTGTCTAAGTTTAAAGACTATAAAATATATCTATAACTCAAATATAAATGCATCAAAATACTTATTTGTCATCATTAACTATCTTAAGACTTAAAAAGATTAACAATATTAATATATTAATTGTATTCAATAATATGAGAAAGGTCTAAATAAAACAAATAACATCTTTTAGAGAATTATAATAACTCCATTTTATTTATACTTAATTCTAGATATCATTGAATAAAATAAGTTCAATGTTTATTTTAATCAAAGCACTTAGAAAAACCACATACCACTCTCGCCCTAAGAAGATATTAGTGGTATTGGCTCCCATAGCTATGAAACATCTAAGAGGAACTAGTTTTTATCCAAAACCAACACACATGCTTCCCAAGCATCAACCTTGACCAGGACAATCCCAAGTGTACATTGTACTTTGAATTGGATACACACTATATGCCCCTTCTCTCATGCTCATAGCCCATCAAACCACCTTCTTCTTTGAGTATTCTCCATGTCTCCTTTCCAAGTCTCACATAAATGCTTTATATAGATTTTCACGAATCCAAACAATCACACACTTTCATAAATATGTCCTTCCACAATTATTTAATAAATATAATTATTCCTTTCTTAAAAAAAAGAATTTATTAAAAATATTCATTATTATCCACCCTTCTAAGTAAAGGGTTGTACTAATCTTTATTTTCTACCTCTCTTTTAATTCTAAAGGGCTATTTCATAGAAAATAACTTTCTTTTCACTTTGGAGAAAAATTCACATAACATCAACACAACATAGCATTTAGTTTTTGGTAGTTTTTTTTTCAATTTATTTGTGGTAGTTAAATTGTTTTTATTTTTTATTGCCTTATTAGCCGATAGGCTATATATGGTGTGAGGTTTCAACCGAAACCTGTCTCACACCTATATACCATCTTCTTCCGTCACCATACAACTCTCCTTCCCGTCGGTAAACAAGTTTCTACGCTGGAGAATCATTAATTTACAGTCTACGCAACAAAGCAGTTATTGAAGAATTTATTATCGATGGTAAGGTAGTGGTGAATAGAGTTAGTTGGTTGGTCTATGCCGACAACTCTTTGAAGAGCCCTAAGGTTTGTGTGAATGATTTGGATGAATCTCTTTGGGCGCCTACGCAAGTCCATTGCATTTCTTTGCTTCTTCCTGCTCACATTCAAGCAAGATGAGTTCCATCACGGTTGGAAGCATGGGGTGGTGGCTGCTGGTCTTTTCTCTCAGCATTACTGTGATGTGGTAAGTTTTGTGCCCTTTTTAATTTCATCTTTTTAAGCTCTTTGTGAGCGAGTGATGACATGGGTGCCCGCAGTGGTGCTGGTTCAGGGGAGCAAAGGGCGAGCGTGCTACCTAGAGGAGCACAAAGTGGTGCTGAATTATTCAGAGGATCGTTTTATCATCTGATAGATGCCATCAAATGGAACACAAAATTACAGTAACGAGGGAATCAGGAATGCCTCTGGTGATTCTCATATGCGGAAGTCTGGTGTATTATCACTGTGTTGTAAGGAATTCCAGCATGGTGTCTCTCATCTGTGATGTCTCGATTGTTCTCCTATGTTCCTTTGCAGTCTTGGGAATACTCTTCCGTCAGATGAATATTTGGTAAGTATAAATAAAAATCTGTAGCACCCGCCCAAAAATATTTGTCTTCTGTAACACCCACGTCTGTTTTTTAACTTTTATGAATTTGGGCAATGGATCTTTAAGCCGATTGCGAAAATCTATGATGCAAATACATTAGCCATTTAATTTCTGTAATACCCACTTATGCTTTTTAAGTTTTATTAAGTGGGTCAATGTTGATTTCAGCTGGCAGCTCTTGCCGCTTCATAGTTACTCTTGAAACTAAAGATCCTTAATTAGGTATATTATGAAATATGAATCCGTTTCAACCATTTAAGACACAATAGGGGAACTCTTGGCCATACTTTTTAAATGAGTGGAGGTACCGGTGATCATGGGTTAGAGTTGGCCGAGCTTGTTTCTTAAATGTTTTCTCTACTCATGATATCTTGGTCCCTCCCACAAAGCCATGATTTGATTACTTGGTCCCAAATTCAAAACTCATATACTAAGTTGTCTTTTGAAACTTCCCCATGTTGTCATGAATTTGAAGTTCTCATTCTAAAAGCCCTATTTACAAAGTTGGAAAACCAAGCGTTAACAGTAAAGATTTGGGTTTAGTCCTTCTTGTTTGCCTGACAAAAAAATACGACCTACATTGAAATTGAAATTATTTAATATTAAGGAATGACCAAAGTAGGTGTGCCCCGAAGACCATTGATTTATTTTTATTTTTATTTTTATTTTGAGTTAGTGAGATCAGGGCTTGAAGGCGAATCCATGCCTTATTAGGACATCCAAGTTCAAAGTTCAGTCGGGGACAAATTCTGACAGGGGATACACACTTGTCGCCACAGATAGGAAATCTTGTGACCTTAAGATTACACCTAATTGCTGGAGGAATGATTCTAATGCTTATGCTCCTGGTGTGGGCGGATTAGCAAGTTATATAGTACTATTTAACTTGGCCACGGCGTCAAAACCCTGAAATACAAAATGCAAACAATATATAAGGTAAATGGAAAACAATGCCCTTGTGAGCCCCCACAACAAGGCCCCATATACCAAATTGATGTCTCACTTGGTGGTGGCCTACAAAAATGCCCTTTCCTTGACCTTTAGTCTTCTATGACCAGTTTCTCTTCTGCCAATCCAACATAAATTGGTTGGATCCTTGTAGTTCCTACATTGATTTGTCCTCATGGACATTAATAAAATCTTATCTAAATATCTATCCATCACCTCTCCCTATATAAACAAGAGAGTCTGGCCTACTCAATTGGGCATCTGCTCTTATAATAAGTCAAATTATAGTTGACAAAAGCACCCAAAATGAGGAGGGGAACTCCACAAACAAAAATTAAAATAAAGAAATACATCTGGTGGTGACAACATTTTTTAAGGATGTGGCTTGTCTTGGATTTCATTTGCTCTAATGTTCATGGGTGTTGGCAGCGTTCCTGTGGACCCCCTGGAATGGAAAATTTCACAAGAGAGTGCAAATAAAGTTGCTGCATGCATGGCAACTACAGTCAGTGCTACTGAATCTGTTCTTAGAGTTGTTGCAAGTGGTCATGACAAGGAATTGTTCCTCAAGGCAAGTGCCTTTGTTGAATACTAGTGAGATTTAGAATATAATAATAAGACTTTTTTGGGTATTGAAATCTGGTCAATGATTCTACTTTGCATGGTTTACTGCTCAAGATTCTTTGGAATCTTATGGTCCTTGATCTTTATTGTTGATCGAGGGTGTTGCTCCAGATTATTTTGAATTTTATGCAAGTGATAGGGAGTGACATTTTTGTCCATCAAGGGCTATAAATTCTGCATGCATAGAATAACATGCATACACTGAATACACAGTTGCTAATTGCAAACCCCAACTGGTTACATATAATAGGGACTTTTGATAATACAAGTATATTGGCAAAAAGCATTATATTGATTTTCCTGTAATTTATAATCTAGCATCCTGTTTGCAGGTAGCTGTTGTCCTTTATCTATTATTTGTTCTGGGAAGAGCAACATCAGGTGCCACAGTTGCATATGCAGGTACTGAGTTCAATATTTTCTTAAGTTAATTAAGATGCTTTTGTTTGGTTTAAGAGATGATAGTACTTATGGATGAAAAATAGCCAAGGTCATATTACACAAAGCAACACTGATAATATTTTGTCATGATGAACAACATTATGGATTATTTCATTGATCTTCTGCTCATCAAAATTGTCACCAGATGCAACCTGTCAACCTCAATTCCTCAATAGAAAGAGAGATGGAACAAAGGTTGGAGGGCAGGAAAGTTGATCGTATCAATTTTCTGGTTTGTGGCAACTTTGAGTTATGGTTATATTAATTCATTCTTTTGGAATGACTCAAACCACCACCCTTTGACGAAAAATCGTCGAATAACTACTCAATATAACCAATGATATCATTTTTGCTTCCAGTGCTAAGTGATCATTCTGTTAGGTGCTAACAAAATTCTTAAACTTATGAGCTATCCTGTACGAAGTCTCAAAGATTGTGATTAACTTATCTGGTTCTTGGAGTTGAAAAGGAGTGTGTAGTTTCAATAACATAAACATCAACCTAGATGTATTGTAGACAATGGCTGAGCGCAATTCACTCAAATCTGTAAGATACTTGTAAAATTTATAACAGGGAACAACTTATTAACAGGTAGTTTTGAGTCACTGGTGCCAAATTTCATGGTTACAATATGTATTGTTTTGTAACAGATCTCAATGAATTTTGATTGTGCTTGCATGAGAGAAGGCAAAGGTGACATAAGGCATCAGTAGAAAGGTTAAACCTAAGCTAGATCCACAATTAGGCTTAAGCCTAACAAAAGTGAATGACCTCTATAACATGTTGGTATAACACAGGAATGCGTTAAAATATGAAGATGTTCTTGCACCTTTTAATATGTCTTGCATTATATAAGTGTTATCATTATAATGTAATTTTTTGACAACATTGTACTATACAAGTTATGTATCATATTCTGTATCTAAATTATTTATGTCAATCTTTGTAGTTTTACTACGACCTACGTAATTAGAGAGAATTCTTGTATTATGAGACACTACCCTGTTGCTGTATACTAACTTATAATTATTAAACTTGGTCTTGTATTCGCTTTTGATAAGATTTCTACTTGGTTGATGGATTTTTAGCTATTTGGAGTTTTGTATTGATACAGTATGGAATACAAAAAGAAACTGAAAAAATGTATATAAAATCATTTTTCTTTTCATATCGACCAACTATCACTTAACTGTGTACTATCCCTGCATGCAGAAAAGATGAGTCTTATGTCTCCTACTGTGGAAGAATTAATAGTTACCTAGAGATGTGGGGGGTATGAGTTTCAGGAAGGGATGGGAATGCCATTAATATTAGCATATATGAGTAAATAAGTGTATGGCTATATTAGTATTTTATGTAGAAATGTAGTCAGCAAAACTTGCAGGTGCAGGGATGGGGATGTGGTGCTTGGTTTTTTTTTATTAATTCAATTTTTCTTTCTCGAGGGAAGATTCACTTAGATGCCATACCCAAGATGTAGTTCTTCTTTCAAATTCTGATTAAAAGCTTCATAATCCTTGGTCCAAGAATGCTACAGTAATGCAGTTCACTTGATACATAGTGCTGATGGAAATGTTGTCTGCGATAGATGTGGCTTAAGCTAAAAAGTTCCTTAATAGTTAGTTCGGAAAATGCTTTGTAGTTTATAATAGTGTACTTCATTTCTTATATAGTGCCAAGGGAAATTTTGTCTGTAATAGCTTCACCTTAAGTGATTTTTATGTTTTATTGCTTTTGATTATGCCTAAGGGTTTTATTTTATGCTTTTGATTTCTATGGCCTTTGCCGATTCTTAATATGTTTATTGATGGTTGAAATATGATGTGAAGCAGGATTCTATGTTACTAAGACTGTAGAGCTTCTACGAATTGCAGAGGATTTGAAAGATAATCCACAAAGTATTGACAGTTGAAGAAGCAAGCATTGTGAATGTGAATGCAAGCATTCATAATCATGAAAAGACAAAAGATAAGAAATAACTTGTGTTAGTGTTTCATAGATCAGATTAAATAACTGAAAGCACTTAAAATAATGCAACACATAAGATAATAAACACAACAAGATACCCTGAGAAAACCCTCCTTTTGAGGGAGAAAAACCCAACAAATAATTCTTTTATATGATGTAGAACAAGAGCAGAATTCTGCTTACAACTTAGGCCCAACAATGGCCAATAATTGATACAATGAAATCGCACCTCTCCTAGATGCAAAGATATACAAATGAATATGATCTTCCTTGAATTCGGACTGCTACTATGAAGGTGCGAATTTTTGCTCTAGATGCAAATATGCTTGAAGAACTTGAATGATATAATGACAAGAAAAGACCTTGTATATATACAATTGAGGCGCCTCCTGAACTTAGGTCGGCCCTCTATGAAAAAACATAATAAATGATAATTACAAGGTAGGTCGGCCCAAGCAATAAACAAATCATGCGAACCATTATAGGGTCAGCCCTTTATGTTTATCAATTGTTATTTAACATAAATTAAATGGCCGAAAGGCTACCATTTAATTTATGCTTCCTTCTTGAAGCGTGTGCAATGGAAGTGCAACCCTAAGCTGCTATAACACCAACACTCCGTCTCAGCTAGGGATGATACTTCCACTTGCACACCACACATCATATCAATATGAAAACAAATAGAATATCACCTCATCGTGATATCAACCATCATGGCTACCTCCATAGATGGTATGTACAAGTGCTCATCACTTAATGTGATGTTGTCACCTCAATGTGACTTTCACCATGGCTCCTCCAGAGGGTGACACACAAGTATAAGTAAATCATCACGGATTCCCTCACGTGATGCTTGTCATGGAGTCACACACATGACATCCACCATGGCTCTTCCAAAGGGTGGAAACAAGGGCTTTCACCTCAAATCTCAAAGAGAAATGCACTACCAAGGGCTTACACCTCAAATCTCTCTCAATAGAGAAATGCATTATCAAGGGCTTACACCTCAAATCTCTTTCAATAGAGAAATGCATTATCAAGGGCTTGCACCTCAAATCTCTCTCAATAGAGAAATGCATTATCAAATCTGAAGATTACTGATACTAAGATTCCCTCTCAGCGAGGACTTCATTCTCCACCATATCGAGCTTGTCTCGAAGGTACACAAACATTATCCTGAAGAGATGCTTGAAGAGAATGACTGCCATCTACTCATCAGTGCCGATATACCTCAACTGAATATCTTTTCTTAATACCATATCTCTGATATAGTGGTATGCTTAGTTTCATCATGAACCACATGGAAAGACAGAAAGCTTCTCAAAGCTTTGATTAACACAAGGAATGACAGTTGGCTTCAATGCTTGTTCAACCAATCCTACAAGGAGCTTTCGAAGCCACACTGCTTCTCAAGCTGTCACAAGTGTTATAATGTACTCGGCCGCTGCTGTACTTGGTGCCACCGAAGACTGCTTCCTTCTATACTAGTATATAAACGCAGTCCTCAACTGAACAACATCCAAAGCAACACAACCATCATCTTTAGGTTTAGTAGGCTCCCTCTAAATTTTCAATCACTTGCATCAACCACTTGACCTCATTGCCTGCAACTCTTGCTTTAGAGAAATGGTTTCCAATGCACACCTCTATAGAGATTCAGGGTTGTCCTCTTCGACCGCATCCCGGATCACTCTATTTTGAATAGGTTTGCGGAGCTACCAATCCAGGTTGACTTGAGCAATTCAGAACCCAACTGCTGAAGAGGTACTTCAACAATTTAACATCCGGCCTTGCAACACTGCAACCCTTACTTATTCTCAGTGAGTCATAGAACTCCCTCTTAAGGTTAATTCTTTCTCTTCGAAAAAGATGTCTTCAGCTAATCACTTAGCCTCATAGCTACAAGTAGAGTCTTCAACCTATAGGATGCATCAAGCTCTTCTTGAAAGCAATCTCTTACGCTTCTTGATTTATCCTGAAATCATTAACAAAAGATTACTAATAGTTCATGGAACTCAACTATCTCAAATAGACATACCATATCTAGGAACATACATAATTGACTATCTCAATAGCATGAATTAGTGGCTACAAAACAATTCATCATTATTCAACCATGCAATGCTTCAAAATCTCCGGAGTAATAGATAATTAATTCATCAATCATGACATGTCTTTCTTTCAATTTCTCAGAAGAGCTAATCTCAAAAGACAATCTTCACAAATTAGCATGATCCTACTTGCAATGAATAAATCTAAAGAATCTTATCACAGTGATCACTATTTACTGGTCACACATAATCCTAAGTAAATAATGTCAGATTTGCACAACTCAACAAATTGAATTTTAGCCTAGAATAGTAAATACAATCAAAACAAAGAATACTTATCTCTTAAATATTCTGAAGGGTGGACACAGTACGATATGCTGCTCTTGCGCTTAGTACACAACCTTCACAGCTTGAACATAGGCCCATGATTAAAGTAGAAATTCACTAGAATCATTCACATCCACAAATGAAGCATGATGATTAGGCCTGGTAGGACAATCCTTCACATAGTGACCAAATTTGTCACATCTAAAGCATTGAACACGAGAGAGGTCCCACTTCTTCTTGAATGCGGGAGCACCATCTGACCCATTATCTCTATTCCTCTTGAAGAATCCTTTCTTCCAAACTTTTCCTTTCTTCAATGAATGAGAGGTGAGAACATGTAAATCTTCGTTCTTTGAAATTTGACCAATGCCTCTAGCCGCCAACCTTGACTCCTCTTGAATGCAATTTGCCCTTAATCGATCAAACTTGGGAAGTTTCGATCTCGCACTAATTCCTTGAATGTCAGACTCCCAAGATGAAGGAAGACCATTAAGAGCCAACATAGTCAAATCCTTGTCATCAACAATATGACCAATGGTAGAGAATTGATCTCTCAATTCAAAAATCTTCATGAAGTAGGTGATGACAAACTCTCCTTCTGCCATCTTAATGTGAAGTAGTTGCTTCAAGGTTAGGGCACGACTAGTGTTGTTGATTTCGTACATCTCTTCCAATGTTTTGAACATCTCCCTTGCGGTATCCAACTTGAAGACAATCGGAACAATATGATCTTTGACGGAATCAACCAACACTTTCTTTGCCCTAGTATCTTTCTTCCTCCACTGCAACTTTTCTTTTTCCTCCTCAAGTTCGGGAACTTTTGTTTTCACAAACTCAGCCAAATCATTCTCTTCCAATGTGAGCATGATCCTGAACCTCCATGATGTGTAGTTAGAAACTCCTTCGAGTCTATCCTCGATTTTAAGACCATTCACCATCTTGAACTTTAAAAAACAAGAAGAAAGGATAGACTGAAAAAGATTAAGGTAAGTGCTTGCAAAATAAATCTGATCACGATCTTTTTCAAACCCGCTTTGATACCATGTTAGTGTTTCATAGATCAAATTAAATAACTGAAAGCACTTAAAATAATGCAACACATAAGATAATAAACTCAACAAGATACCCTGGGAAACCCTCCTTTTGAGGGAGAAAAACCCAACAAATAATTCTCTTATATAATGTAGAACAAGAGCAAAATTTTGCTTACAACTTAGGCCCAACAATGGCCAATAATTGATACAATGAAATCGCACCTTTCCTAGATGCAAAGATATACAAATGAATATGATCTTCCTTGAATTCAGACTGCTGCTATGAAGGTGCGAACTTCTGCTCTAGATGCGAATATGCTTGAAGAACTTGAATGATATAATGACAAGAAAAGACCTTGTATATATACAATTGAGGCGCCTCCTCAACTTAGGTCGGCCCTCTTTGAAGAAACATAATAAATGATAATTACAAGGTAGGTCGGCCCAAGCAATAAACAAATCATGTGAACCATTATAGGGTCGGCCCTTTATGTTTATCAATTGTTATTTAACATAAATTAAATAGCCGAAAGGCTACCATTTAATTTATGCTTCCTTCTTGAAGCGTGTGCAATGGAAGTGCAGCCCTAAGCTGCTATAACATCAACAACTTGGGTATTATAAGAAGACCAATCTTTAGTGAATATAGGTGAGGGTAACAATACATATCACTATTTTCTTCAAAGGTAATAAGTAGCCCATAATATATATTGGGCTGGTTAATTAGATAGGTTCAATGTTCCATGGTTCTTGAAGTGGAGTTGCACGAATTGTCTTGCAATGCTTGTAAAACATAGTTAGATATTTCAATATTGTTCAACGGTGTTAAAAAATGTGTTATTTGATGTTTTTCTTTGTTAGTTTCTAATGTCTTGCTCAAATGCATGAACTTAGATTATCCAAGCTTGCTTTTATTTAAAGGGTTAGTGGTCAAACCATATTTATTTGGTAATAATATAAACATTCTTTTATTGATTTTTCCTTCCACACAATTCAATAAGAGAAACTCTCCTTTGTGTAGTACATTTCTTTCATTTACACCCTTACCTAGAAGTTTTTGTACAAACTGTTGCTTGAGTCTTAAGAAATTACTACCCTTAGCCTTGTTTTCTTTCTACTCAACATTTGTAGAGTTGTAGGAGCCCAATTTAGGTTGTCAAGGCCATCCATACAAATTTATACAGCTATTAGGAGATTCTTCTTGGTATAACAGATAAAAAATAAGAGCAAGAAAATGCAAAGAGAAGGTAAAAACATACAAGATCATTGGGCTATTAGAATAAAGTCTATCTCCATCAATGAAGAGCTCTTACCACACCACACGTGTCATCTTACCTGAGCTCTGCCAATATCTCCAATTTCTTCCTCACCTTATCTAATCCAACATCATTTTCCTACCATGTAGGACAAAGGTTGGTGGAATGTAATTCATAATCATTAGAATTAGATGTGAGAACTAATTAAATAAAAAATTCTTTAGGTGCTGAATGAATCAGTAGGTTGGGAAATGATTTTTAGCCGATTGACTACATATAGTGTGAGATTTGAGCCTTCAAAATCTCACTTATCACATACAAGCCAGATAGATATTGATTTGATACTTGGATGAGAACATTCTATTTCTATTTGTAGTGTTTTTTGCCAGTTTGATGACAACTCTCTCTTTTCATTTGCATTGCTTTATGTTTTAAATCTGTATACAAATATTTCATAATCAGAATTTGCAGCACATACATGCACAAACACATACTCTCTAACATATTAACATACATATAGTTTTCTATCGGCCAGTAGAACAATTACGAAAGCTAGATGGGCACTAAGGACCTTTAGGATAAATTATTGTATGGTTTATTATCTTTAATGTCTTTTGGGTTAGATAGAGAAACAATAATTGCTTTATAAAACTATCATGGTTCAAATAATTCAGATTGTTATTAGTGAGTTTGAGAACTTTATACATGAATTTTTAAGTCGTGTAATATTTATTATTAAAGTTTAATTGATGTTAAAAATTTCGTTAAGAAAAATTGATATTTGAATTCTATAAGAGATTTTTTGAACACTTGGAATTTAATAATTTGATGTAAGTAATTTATAACTTTCACTTTTTATGCAACTTCAACTTTTTTGATTAAGCTAGCTTTGCATTTATCATGTGAATCTACTAACATTTTCTTTAACTGTGTAGGAAAAAAAAAGGGGACGGGGAAAAAATTTGTGCTAGATCATTCCATGCTAGCACATGTTATCATCAAATACAAAATCATCATAGTTGAAATAGCTACAAATTTTTCATTCAATTTTCAATCTCCAAATATGTAATACAAACATCTTGTAAATTTTGCAAATCACAATTAAACTTATTGCAAATCTTTCATTCAGTTTCCAATCTCCAAATGTGTATACAAATATTTTATATATAATTCAAACAAGATTGTATATATTTTACATTACACTTCTTTTCCATGTTTACTTCTATATATTTTTCTATCGGCATAACCCTTGCACCCTCGTGGTGCAAACGCTAGTAAATAAGATTGCAAAATTTCATTTGTGAATAACAATATATTCCATTTTGTTATGTTTTTCTAATCTTGAATTGACAAACTATTCAATTAATATGATTAAGGTCTATTGTGACATTGATCCATACCATATATAGAATGAGGGGACAAGCAAACCATTAATAATCATGCCTAACATCATGAAAATTTAAATATAATAATTGTTAGAATTATAATTAGTCACATAAACCCCTTGAAACCATAATTTGGTTACTGTTGTTTTTCTCAATTTGGAATTGTAATTTATAAATGTATTTAACTAAAAAATAAGAAAAAGAAGACATAACATTGTCATTACAAAAGGTTACAAGAAAATATTTAATAGTGTTAAATATATTAACTTTTTGTTCTGCATTTATTATCTTATATACATGAGAAAGTATAAGCATTCTAAAATCAAAGTTAATTGTAATTTTTTTTAGAATGGACCGTTTATATATTCTTTACATTACAGAACAATTGTTAAGCCAATAGTGAGGATGCATCTTTTTTTTTGACTTCCGTATTTGTACTTCAATTGCCTCTAGATCATTGATAATTGTCTCAAATGATGGTCTCTTGGTAGGATCCATATGCCAGCATTTCTGAAGGAGCCTGAAAAAAAAGGAGAAATCTTATATTCCCTTTAAAACTCAACAAGAAATAATATTAATGTATATTCCTTCCAAACTAAGAACGATTGTATCAATGTATAGTCCATGAACATTTGTAACAATCACAAGCCATTACGCACTCTTTAGTTTCTTTAGTATAGAAAGATGCCATGAGTGCTGGTCTATGATTCTCCTTTGCACGCCTTTCTGCTAATACATGGGGATCTTCATATTTATTTGAAGGTCCTCCCTCAAACATCTAGAACACAAATTACACATAATTGAATCAAAATTGTTTAGCAACATCATCTTTTGGTCGTAAACAATTATATGAAATTTTCATTTCTTTTGTATTAGATTCAATGAGGCTCACACCATCTATAAAACTGTCAAGATCTAATGGAGCTCACATGATCTAAAGAACTGTCTACTTATAATAAAATGCACAGTGTCTGTAGAGCCATCTACTTATAATGAACTTATTTATACAAGTGAAAAGGATTTCTCATCATATCAATTCTGTCCATTGGAGGGCAAAATAACAAACTGGCATTTGTTTGTTAAAATATCGCAAGATGCAAAAGCCAATTCATTTAAAATAGAGTTTAGTCAGTCCCCAAGAGTATCAATCAATAACGAAAATTACATCTACGTAATTCATTCGCAAAAGAAACATAACTGTAAAATGATAATGCACTTTGTTGCTACAAATTTGTTCATACAAACCCTAGGAGATGAGGTTAAGATTCTACAATATGTTTATATTGAACAAGTCTAGCAATACCATGCTACATATGATTAAATGGGAATCCTTGATAATAGGAAAGGTGGAGAAACTTGGAAAAATAAGGTAGTTTAATGAAATCCCTATTGGATTTGACTAATTGAATTTCAATGGAGCTGCCAAAGGAACCCTTGGTCAAATGAGGGTATCATTGCCAATAAACCCTAGCAATTCATGAGGCCATTCAGTAGATGGAGGGGTTGTAACGATGTTGGATACAATGTAGCATTATATGAAGGGTATGGCAGGACACATGATGAAACAAAACAAGAAGACAAAGGTCAATTTTGCTAGGAGATCCTGAGGCGCTAAGGATGGCTGAAATTCTCATACTACTAAAAAATGGAGGCAGAACCCACCCTTTCCAATATGAATGTAGACAAAGTGCTGGTGGATAGTTTTGAGTCCTGACTAAGTGGAGGTGGAAGACCAGGAGAAGACAAAGCTGAATCCGCTATTGCACTTTACTGCCTTGACTGTTGGCATAATTGACAGTCAATTTCTGATTCCAGTTCAGTTTTTGCTTTATCAGACTGGGTGTAGGAGTAGCTTCGCTTGACAGCTACTGGTGTTGGTTCTGATATCGTAGTCTATGTTAGTACCCTGTGGGCCTGAAGTTACCAACACTGAAGTTACCATAGGCATAAACTTCTTGTTTTGTAGTATTTGGCATTGCTTTCTCTCCTGGATTAGGTGGCTGTCACTCAACCCAAGAGGTTTTGGTTGCAATTTTCTATCTAAGCAGAGATGTTGTTAGCCCTTTTTAAATAACCTGTTCAAAACTGATATAAAATAATAAATGGGAAGAAATAGAGGCAGAAATAGGTCAACCATCAAACTACTGTAAGAACAAAAGGTTAAATCTTATCATTCACAACAAGGATCTCCATGATAACATGTTTGTGAAAACAAGGAAGTGGAGGGAAATCATTACCAAATCATATAAAGAAATGTGACAATGAAAATGAACAAGGAAGTAATCCAATAACATTGAGTTTAGTGGTAATGGGTGCCTACTACAACAAGATCTAGGTTTCAATATTGTGGATATGTTCCCAGCCTAAATCTAATGAAATATCTTAAGGTGTAAATGTACTCACATAGATGAACTCTAGAACCTCTATAATTGCTAGTCTTGAATTTTTTCTTGTGCTTTTGTAGACGATTGATTAGATGAAATTGAAGAATGTAAAGAAATTACTAATTGATATACAAAGGTCAAAGATGTTACCTGTTGGATATTATTGTTTAAATACCACATTTTCCTTTTCTACATTGAAGACGAATCTGAGACAGGTGGTCTAGGGGTTTCGGTGAGATCTACATGGAGAAAAGGAGGTTCACTGAGGCAGTTCAGCTCTTGCATGGAATTACCGCTTGATGACTATTCCTACCGGTGTAACTTCATTTAAGTTGATGCCAATCAGAGTGATTTACTGAAAGATGGAGATCATTGGGTTGATGCTTTTCTTTCACAGATGAAAACCATAATTATTAATATGACATATATGGTATTATGATGTTGTGGCCATATGGATGACAGTCTCAAATCAAACATACCTCTTGCACTATGAAGGCGAAAGAGAAGACATCTATACTCTTGTCATAACTTTCTTCACGATAAATCTCAGGAGCCATGTATCGATCTGCCAGATTAACCAATGAACTATATTCAGCTCATAAAATTCAAGATGTAGAGCATAAATATAAGACTTACCATGCACCAAGTTTAAGATGAGATAGTAAATTTATGTAGCCTAAGATTATGATTAGAGAAACTCCTACATGAGCCTGTCCCGCCAGTCATTTTAACAGGCTCCGCAAGATTCTTATCTTGAACTATCCTGCTCAGCCCAAAATCAGTAACTTTCAAATGACCTTCTTCATCCTGCAAAATATTCCTATTTAAACAAACAAAAGAAAAAAAGAATTAATTTAAACAAGAACTCTAAAAGTAGTTACTAACTCTAGAAATTGTTACATTTGAGTCTGGTGTAAAATCACTTAAAATAAAACTAAAACAATTTTTCCAATACCTTGGTGTCAAATCCCGGTGTATAATTGGTGTTGGTTTATGTTGATGAAGATAATTCATCCCTCTGCAAAGCATTTGCCAATTCAATGAAAAAAAATATATGAGAAAAGTTTTTCTCAAGCGATACCGGACAGTGTAAATGTGAAGGCACATTACAAACTTCAATTAGATTATTTAACCGTCACTCAAATTTTTGATAGAAGTAGACAACTGTACCAACTTGGAAAAATACCAACTAATCACATATTTTTCAGAAATTTGCTTCATTTGTAATTTTGCACACTCTTGTAATCTTGTAAAGCAACAAATCTGTTATTTTGCTTTAAAAAAATTATACTTCAAGGATGCAAGAGAAAATTATGCTTCGAGGATGCAACTGCATAAATCATAAACAAATACCAGATAGGAACTTTTATTGATAACCATTTCCAGGATCTGTGGTTTGTCTTGTTCATTGCAGTCATTAACAAACTTAAAGAGGAGGAAAGAAGGAAATTAGCACCAAGATTGTGAAGGGTCTTGTGTCAACCACCATGTCTTCTGGCTACTTATTTATTACATTTATCACTTTTGTTATTAAGATTGCACTGAAAAGGGGATTCTTATACTTACCTACTACACCAATCCTTTGTATTTTGTTCCGTGAATTGAGGGAGTTGGGGCACTCACCCTTTATAATATAGTATCATAAAAATATGTTCAGATTGTTCAAACTTCAAACCCTCTTATCAGGGGTACATTTACAGTATAGACAACTCTGCTTGGAAATCTGAGGATACAAATACATTATAATGTAAAACAGTCTACTTGCTATAACAGACAAATTTCTATATTCTGTATGCTATACGCACTATACAAACTATTTATTAAACCGGGCTAGTTGGGTTAAAAAACTTCAGTGTCTTCAGCATTTATAAACTTGGGAGAAACCATACCATCCATATTTTTACCAGGTCCACCATGTGAATGAGAGATTTGATGGCCTTAGCTGCCTTGTCTGCATTGAACTGTTTGATAGTTAGGGGAGATTTTGAATGGAGACGACAACTGCATTATGTTCATTTTAGGAGAGTGATTCCTCTCATTGCTCTCAGAAAACCCTATATGTTGATGATTTCCCCCACTAATGCTTGGAAACATGCTTGTAATTATCTGAAATTGCCCATAGAAACCAAGCCCCTACATTCTGTATCTACAACTTAAGTAAACCACTTGAGAAAGGCACAACTGCATCCACTGCTTCATCCAAACCCCATGGTGCTTGTCTCTAATATAATGGTGACCAAAAGCTTTTACCATCTTTTTTTCTATCACAATAGAGGATAAGTCTGAGTTCACTCTGCCTCTGGGGTGTAGACAGATTGATAATGTCGTTGGAAAGACAAATAATGGTGTTTTCTGTTAATGGATGATAGCTTCGGTCAGATATGAATGACAGTGATGCAAGCATCATCATCATTCATAAGTGATCAAAGATCATCATTCATGTTTAAATATTTCTAAGGAACATTTAAATCGAATTTATGAGCATACATATAAATTCGATCATACACGTGATGATATATTCTGCATTTATTTAAATCGGAATCCTCTTAATCATCCGCCACCTTGTAGAAGGGAGTATATGTGTTAGTATATACGTAACAAAGGTAATCGAAACTTGTTACAAGCCGAACCCTAAGGGACACGTCCCATGGGTGGAGACACGTCCTCTCATGAGGCATGCCTCTTAGGGGTGGGCTCCTCCCTTATTTATGATGGTTCCTCATTCGATATGCAAACATAGAAATCGGATAATTGAAATATTCCGAGCCAATTTTTTTCGATTTTCAATGATTCAGATTACAACTTACAAGCATGCACCCGTTAAGGTTAGATGAGAAAACCAAAAACGTGCAAGAAGCAACTCTAACCAGAATGGCGCCGATGATGGCGAGCATTGGTCAGAGGATCTAAAGAGATTGCTTAAGCTGTAACTCTAACCAGAATGGCACCGCTGAGGGTGAGCATTGGTCAGAGGGTCTTCTAGTCTAGTTGCAGAAAGAACTCGACGTCAAGTATGTGCTACCCAATCCAATGCGGAGTGAGGGGCGACCATATGACGGAGTGAATTACAAAGCAATGCTGAAAGATTAATGCTGAGAAATGAAACTACTCGACACCCAGAATGTGCTTGCTACCCAGAGTAGGCAGTAGCTACCATAGGGCGGAGTTCTAGCTATTACAATAACTTTGAACGACAGGAGAAATACAACCAGATTTGAGCAATAATAAAAAGACTGCCAGTACTACTGTCAGTTTACAAGAATAAGAGGAATTCGCCTGCCAACATTACTGTAACATCAATGGATCAATATTACATCATAGAATTTACTTTTTATCTCAGGAAAGAATACCAAAACCAAGATGTTTCAAGGATCAAAATGCTGTTGCTGTTTCCTGTTACAAATCTGCTCATTGAATGACATTAACAGCAGTCTATAGACATATTCAGATGTTCTTAACTCCTTAGTAAATTGCCCAATTGACAAGACTTCAATTGCAAAGCAAACCTAACGTGATGTCAATCAAACTAACAACCTGAGACAGACCCGAAATGCCTTACATAAAAAATGCACAATTTTCAAGGAAAGTACATGGTACGGCCCTGCTGAGCCAGTCGACTTCCTCTTAAAAATTAATGCATGCACAATAAAATCTGCAAATTTAGACAATGAGGCGCCTAGGCCTAACAAAGAGATAAGAACAGTACCCAGAACTAAATTTTTGGTCTTTTTCAAACTAAGAATAAAACATGCAATCTGCTGTATGGAAAAATGCAACTTAGGAAACCTCTAATATGCAGAAAACAGAAACTAAATGATTACAATGATGTTTGCAATGCACATAATCAACTGAACTCACAAATCTATCTTAAATCACCACTTGATGTTGTCTTCCAAACACGAAGTGATGCCCAATGCTAGGAGGCCTTCATTCCTCGAAGCGATCCAGAGCCAATCCGGCAGCATAACGGTGTATTTTCCAAGATAACCCCAATGATGCACCAAGACTCCTCTTTATAACTTTCAATTGACTTTGCAAAACCCTAAAATCTGCTTTTAGGTCAAACTTCATCCTCCTCAAGATTGGGCGTACTTTCTCCTTCAATACTTAATAAATGATATTTTAATTAAAACATCACACTTTGATAAAGGCGCCCATCATACCTTGTTTTGACTTAGGGAAATATTAAATCATTTCTCAATGAAGGCGCCACCCTCAAGGAACCACCTTTTAAACACAACATTAAGTCATTAAGTCTAAGCCAAGGGTCAACGTTTAATTATAATAATTAAAACGTGACTTTTTAAATTAAATGACTTAACTTATTTCTCCGACAGTACCCTGAAGCCAAAACTGAAGAAGTCAACTGATCATTCTGAAGCCAGGAATCAACCACCCTGAGCACATCTGGAAACTGCCAAAAATAGAATTTACTAAAAATAGTAAATTCCAAAAAGTACTCTGAATGCTGAGACGATCATACCACTGCGAAGCCCTCTGAAAACCCAGAAGGAATCCGCCATTAAAACTATCATCTCTGAGCAATGATCTCCTCAAAATTAGGAAACCCTAATTTTAACTTCCGACTAGCCTCCGGGTTCCCAAAGAAAGGCTAACGGTCACTGAAAAAGTCAGGCTTGAAATGGGGACATTACAATAATGTTCTGCAATCAGCACATTTAATAATAAGTTCAAATCTGGAAATCGAAAATCTGAACATAGAAGTATAAATATTATTTGACTTAGAGTTTTCTTACAAAGAATTTCAGACTTAGTTTATTCTTAGATATTAGGATCCTATTGAAAAGATTTGATTACATTTACATGGTATCAGAGCCACGTTGTGTGAATCCAAATCAAATCAGTTTGCTCTAGAAAATTCGTATTTTTCAAAAATCGAATTCACATCACATTCTTCATAATGTCAAGTGTGATCAGATTTGAAGATCGTCTTGCAGGAGCAGACAATTTCACATCATGGAAATTTAGAATCATGATGATCCTTAGAGAGAATAAACTAGACTCACTTGTGAGAGATAATAAAAAAGAGCCAGAGGCTGAACCTGAGAAAACTCAATGGATCGAAAACAATGAAAGAGCCATGAAAATCCTAGTAGATGCAGTTAGGGATCACATAGTGCCTATCCTAGCAAAACATGAAACTGCATACCATATGTACAAATCTCTTGAGAGTACTTATGAGATCAACAACACCTGCAGGACTCTAGCATTAAAACGGCAAATCAACAATGCTCAAATAAACAAAGGAGAGTCCATTAATGCATACTTCATGAGGATTATTGAACTTAAGGATCAATTATCCACAATTGGATATTAGATTGACAACAAAGAGTTAACCCTAATTGCACTAGGAGGCCTATCAAACTCATGGGAGTCATTTATTCAAGGAGTAAGTGCGAGATCTAAACTCCCTAAATTTGATAGGCTAAGAATTGACTGCCTTCAAGAAGAAACAAGACTTTCCACAAAAGAGAATAAACATAAACACATAGATGAAGACATTCATGTTCTCCATACAACATCTAATAAGAAGAGTAAGAAAAACTCCTACAAGAGAGGATCTTTTAAGAGAAAAAGAAATTCCAATGGAAAGGAATCTTATAAGAAGAAAGATATCTCTCAAGTACAATGCTTTAGATGTGATCAGTATGGTCACTATGCAATGAAGTGCTCTGATAGAACTAAACAACAAGCATCCTTTGCCAAAGTAGAAAATTCAAAACTAGATCATGAATTTGAGAACTTTGTGTTCTATATAGCCCTTTCTAGTCAAGTATCTGACAACACTCAAAATTGGGTAATTGATAGTGGTTCATCCCGACACATCATAGGGTTTAGAGAACACTTGGACTCCATGACTGAAAAGTTTGATGAAGAAGTAACCATCGGGGATGATTCTGCATATCCTGTAAAAGGGGTTGGAACATACTCCATCAAGTTGAAATCTGGGATTTCTCTGCAACTCACTGGAGTATTATTTGTACCTGGAATAAAAAGAAATCTTATATCCATCTCTGCCCTTGAAGACAATGGTTACAGAGTTACATTTATGGATGGTAAAGTTCTAGTATGGCCTAAGAACTCAACTATTAAGAAAGCCCATACCATAGGCATAAGACAAGGGTACCTTTACAAACTATGCACTGAGGTTAAACAAGCCCTTACTCTTGACACTGTTGATACAAATGAAATCTGGCATAGAAGATTAGGACATCTCCATTTCCGTGCCCTACCTTCTATGGAAAAAACTTGTTACAGGCTTACCCAAGCTAAAACCATCTCATGAAGGAACTTGTAAAGGTTGTGCCCTAGGAAAGAATACTAAGGGATCCTTCCAAAATAGCCTGAGTAAAACCCTTAATGTGTTAGAACTAGTTCACTCTAATCTTTGTGGACCCATGTCTGTACCTTCTAAAGCAGGATTTCTATACTATGTCATATTTGTAGATGACTTCTCTAGGAAAACCTGGATCTATTTCCTTAAGTGTAAAGAGTCTTTAGAAATCCTCAAAAGGTTCAAAGAGTTTAAAGCCATCACTGAAAACTTCTCTGGAAAGAAAATAAAAACCTTAAGGACAGACAATGGGAAAGAATATACCTTTGAGATTTTTAAAGAATTCTGCATGAGTGCTGGAATTAAGAGGGAGTTCACAGTGGCCTACAATCCTCAACAGAATGGGGTTGCTGAGAGAAAAAATAGAACCATTGTAGAAGTTGCTAAGGCAATGTTGCTGGACCAAAACATTGAAACGTCTTTCTGGGTAGAAGCCTCTAGGACTGCTGTCTATATCCAAAATATATTTCCTCATTCTCATCTTGATAACAAAACTCCTGAAGAAGCCTTTATCGGCATAAAACCTGACATTAGTCACTTTAGGATTTTTGGCTGTCCTGTCTATATTCATGTACCCAAAGAGAAGAGATTCAAACTAGAACCTTCTGGGAAGAAGGGAGTGAAGAACACAAAGATATACTGAGAGGGGGGGGGGGTGAATCAGTATATCAATAAACTTTTACCCTCTCAACTTTATCAACTTTTAAACTTCAACACAAAATCAACTATGCAATAAGACACAATATGATCAATAAACTTTTACCCTCTCAACTTTATCAACTTTTAAACTTCAACACAAAATCAACTATGCAATAAGACACAATATGATCAAGTTGACATCAACAATTGTATTTTAAGTTTTTATATGAAATTAAAAAGATTGTAGGCACCAACCTACTTGAATCACCAATTTGTAGTTTAGTAGGCACCAACCTACAAGGAGCACCAACCCCTAATGTTCGTAGGCACCAACCTACCGGAGGCACCAACCCCCACTTGCCAAGCACCAACTTAGCAAAAGATAATAACTGAAAGAATAATGTTCCACCTTAAATGTTGCTTCTTCAACGAATGATGAACAATTCTGCTCAAAAATATTTCTTTCAAATCTGATCCAATCACAACTTCCCTTCCTTCTCACAACTCTAATCCAATCACAAATCTGATTCAAACATAATTCTGATTCAATCACAAATCTGATTTTGTATGATGTAAGTCATTTCTTTTCAAATCAAGTTTTACACATATATATATACTCTCTTTTCTCACAAGTCTGATCACACACTTTCTTCTACCTCAAATCTGATCCAGATCAAGTACTCTTTCTTTTCACAAATCAGATCACTATCACACTGATATTTTCACATAGATTTCTGCTTCTTATCTTCACATATATTCATCAATTATGTCTGCATTTGTCATTCATACATGGGCTGCATATACACTCAAAATAAATCTGAGTTACACTTCATTTTTCTGCCCTTTAATCCTTTCTCAATCTGCTCTTATTCATATAATATTCATTACACACACTAAGTCTTCTCCAAGTCTGCTGTATATCTTCACTAAATTCTCATTTGCAGATCTGCACTGTAAGATCTTATATTCTTTTATTCCTCACACTCGCTGGTGTTTGTATGATATTTTTCATCTACATTTCACCGCATCATTCTATTCAGAAAAATATTTCATTTTTTTTTTTTTTATACACAACTCACAATTCTTCTTCACATATCATGACTTTATTATATATCTTTATGCCTATGTGAGAAAGATATGACTTTTGAGAAAGAGGTGATTCTTCAAAACGAGGTGTCCCTCTTAATAACTCGCACCACTCCATATAATCACTGCTTTTTAATAAATCTGACTTTTGTCTTTTCTTTAATTTGTCTTTATGAAATTTTATCTTATTCAGAATCACACCTTTTCATTTTTGGCTTTTTGTGACTTTTCGTCTTTTCTTAAAAAGATGAATCGTTGCTTCTTCAAACTCTTCCGCTACTTTTTATTTGTCTTATTTTGTCTTATATGATTTTTGTTTTATTCATTTTCTCTCTTTCTTAGTTTTGTTTTATCTGACTTTGCATTATTTATTAGAATCACATACTTTGTAATTGATGACCTTGACTATTTTTAATTCTTGTTTTTGATAGAATCGTATTGTTCAAAACAGTCGCTTCTCATCATTGATAAATCGTGTTATGTTCAATGATTACTTCTCTTTCAGATTTAAAGAGACTCATGTGATGTTCTTCCTCTTTCAGATTCAATGAATCTGATCCAGAAATACATTCTCATATCTGATTGATCTGAAATATCTTCTTCCATTTGGATCTGGATACTTATACTGTTCATACTTTCTTTTATATCTGTTTGTACAAGCATTGAATGTTCTATATATATCTTCATTTGTCTGATTGCTCCATATTTCATTTCTTCATTTGTATGCCTTTGAATGCTTCTCTGATATTATCACTTTCTCTTGTGTTATCTTTAACAAGCTGATCGGCAATTTGTGATGGTGCAATCATTAAGGTTTAAGTCTATGCCTGGTTGATGGAATAGATTCTCAAATGATCCAGAGCTTGCTCATATGTATATGTGTTTTAGGGAATAGACTCTCTTCTCTTTGTTTTCTCCTCTTCCATGAGCTTGCTACAATTGACTCCAGCAACTTGCTCATAAACTCCCTTTGACATCAATGACAATATTGCCAACAGGGAGTATTTGTGGGTTATAGTGAAACCTCCAAAGCATACAGAATATTCATACCCAGGCAGAAACAAATTGAGTTGAGCAGAGATGTCATCTTTGAAGAAGACATTGCATTCAAAAGGGCAAAGAGTTCTAGTGAGACATAAACCTATTTCCCTAGTGTACCTGAAATGGAACCTGCTCCTGAGATTCAGAGGGAGCATCCTGAGGAAATACCACATGAACTTCCTGCCACTTCAAATGAGGATACAAATGACATCGACAGAAAGAGACGACTTTGGGCCAGGAAGATGATCAAAGAAGCAGAGGATCATGCAACACCTAAAGGAACGTTCGGGGAGAGTAAAAGACCCAAATGGTTCTCTAGCTACGTTGCCTTAATGAACAACATCATAAACTTTGAACCTGCCAGTGTTACAGAAGCCTTCAGACATCAAGCCTGGAAGGATGCAATGACAGAGGAATATCAGTCCATCCTAAAGAATGATGTATGGGACATAGTGCCTAGACCAAAAGAGAAATCTGTTGTCTCTTCTAAATGGCTCTTCAAAATCAAGCATGCTGCTGATGGCAGTATAGAAAAACATAAAGCACGTTTCGTGGCTAGGGGTTTTTCTCAAAAGGAAGGTATTGATTATGAAGAAACATTTGCACCTGTTGCCCGTTACACATTAGTGAGAGCAGTATTAGCTATTGCAGCAGCTAAAGGCTGGAAGATCCATCAAATGGATGTAAAAATTGCCTTTCTGAATGGAACCATTGAAGAAGAAGTCTATCTGGAACAGCTTGAAGGTTTTGTGATACATAAATCTAACTCACATGTGTGCAGGCTGAAGAAAGCTCTCTATGGACTTAAACAAGCTCCTAGGGTCTGGTATGAAAGAATTGACAGCATCTCTTGGGATTAAGATTTTCCAAAAATGATGCTGACTCCAATTTCTACTTCAAGGTAATCAAAGGTGATATGCTTATAATTATTTTATATGTTGATGACCTGCTGATAACAGGAGAAGATCACTTCATTACTCAAGGGAAATAGGATCTAATTTCTGAATTTGACATGAAAGACTTGGGTATTCTACACTACTTCCTCGGTTTGGAAGTATGGCAAAAATCAGAAGGCATTATACTAACACTACTTCCTCGGTTTGGAAGTATGGCAGAAATCAGAAGGCATTATACTAAACCAAGGGAAGTATACTATTGACATTTTGAAAAGATTTGGGATGTTGGACTGTAGACCGATGTCTACACCTATGGAAACCAACCTTCACAAATTGAAAGAAGCAGCAACATAATCCAAATGTGCAGATCCAACCCTTTACTGACAGATGATTGGATCCTTGATGTATCTGGTTAACACCAGACCTGATATTTGCTATGCAGTAAATGTTCTCAGCCAGTTCATGTGTGAACCAAAGGAAATTCACTTAATGGCTGTAAAACATATTTTGAGATATCTTCAAGGCACTATTGCATATGGTCTTCTTTACAAGAATGATCAACTAGATCTACATGGGTACTCTGATTCAGATTGGGCTGGAAGTGTAACCGATCGGAAAAGCACATCAGGATGTTGCTTCAATTTAGGATCGGCTATGATCTCCTGGATTTGCAGAAAACAATCTTCAGTTGCACAGAGCTCAACGGAAGCTGAATACATTGCAGCCTCAATGGGAGCAAGAGAAGCAGTGTGGCTTCATAAATTGCTTGTGGGACTCTTTGGTGAGCCCTTGAATCCTACAATTATTCATTGTGATAATCGGAGTTGCATAAAACTCTCTGTGAATCTTGTCTTTCATGATAGATCTAAGCACATTGAGATCCCCTATCATTATGTAAGAGATATGGTGGAGAGGAAAGTGATACAGTTGGAGTATATTAGTACAAATGATCAAACTGCAGACATTCTCACCAAGCCTCTCTCTCGGATCAAGGTAGAGCACTTCAGGAAGAAACTTGGTATGGTTGAAATGTAATTTGTTATTTATGTTTGAAATACAAATTGTTTATAAATTGTACTAATATATAAAGATGTTTAATGTGTAAACTCTTTTGTCATGTGTGTGACTCCATGACTTTATGGGCCTACTCCCCCTGTGTACATTATCGAAAGGTGACGATCTTTCTGATAATGAACACTTGTATTTGACATTGTAAAGTGACGACTCTACAATGATGAACTATCATGATAGATATCATGTGACTTGATATCTGTGGACATGTCATGATAGTATCTCTTGGACACCTTGATGGATATCATGGGACTTGATATCATCTGAAGATCATTGTGATCCTTAAGAGATAATCATGGTGGATATTTATATCCGTGGATATGCCATGAATTATGGTAGACATCATGTGACTTGATGTCAGTGCACATACCATAATGAAGATGTGTTATGAAGAATGTCATGTGACTTGACAACTTTGAGAAAGCATATCATATCTTCGATATCACGTGTGAAGGTGATATCTTGACTTATTTGATTTGAAATATCTTCCCTAGCTAAGAGGGAGTGTTAATGGATGATAGCTTCGGTCAGATATGAATGACAGTGATGCAAGCATCATCGTCATTCATAAGTGATCAAAGATCATCATTCATGTTCAAATATTTCTAAGGAACATTTAAATTGAAGTTATGAGCATACATATAAATTCGATCATACACGTGATGATATATTTTGCATTTATTTAAATCGGAATCCTCTTAATCATCCGCCACCTTGTAGAAGGGAGTATATGTGTTAGTATATACGTAACAAAGGTAATCAAAACTTGTTACAAGCCGCACCCTAAGGGACACGTCCCATGAGTGGAGACACGTCCTCTCATGAGGCGTGCCTCTTAGGGGCGGGCTCCTCCCTTATTTATGATGGTTCCTCATTCGATATGCAAACATAGAAATCGGATAATGTTCTGCAATCAACACATTTAATAATAAGTTAAAATCTGGAAATCGAAAATCTGAACATAGAAGTATAAATATTATTTGACTTAGAGTTTTCTTACAAAGAATTTCAGACTTAGTTTATTCTTAGATATTAGGATCCTATTGAAAAGATTTGATTACATTTACATTTTCAAACCTAGCTGAGGAGTTACAGGGGGAGTGCCAGTTGAGGTGTGAGAACCCTAGGGGCTTCCCAATTCTCCCAGTTATAAAGAGAATCCAATATTTTCTTGGAAACTAACATGTACAAATAGTGACGCACATTCATGTGTTAGTGCAAGCATAAAAAACATAATTCCTCATCTTGATTCTTAACAGAACTCTGATTGTCAATACAAAGAGGAGTAGGAGCAAGCTGTGAAGAACAAAGATTGTTAAGAATATGTTGCAAGAAAACAATCTCACAAGGAGCATCTCAAGCTGCAATGTATTTAGATTCTAAGGAAGAATTAGCGACTATGTCATGTTTCTTACTACACCATCGAATAGTAGTTGAACTTGAACCCATGTGCATAGTGTAACCTGCTGCAGATAGTCTGACATCAACACAAATCCCAAAGTCTATAATCAAAACAAATGCCATAGTGTGCACTAGAGTATCCAACAATTCAAAAATTCTTGTTCCACCCATATTCAAGTCCATAAACCTTTATTGCTTGAAGGCAATGAAGTATAGGTTTGGCAACATGCCAATAGCTCGTAGCATAAAATGCGAATAACATGAGGTCAATCGTGTGTAATTGACACTTGACATCCCTGGCATGTTGAGTTATTAAAAAACTCAGTCAAACCTTTACACCATGTTTATTCTGATAAAATAGATCTATATATCTTTAGAGGAAATAAATACAACATATCCTCAAAAAAGATAGATGGAATGAACTTGCATCCCATATTCTCACAAGACAGGACACAAAAAGCAAAGTAACATATGGCCCCAAATAGGAAACAAGCATTCACAAGATCACATAATCATGAAGTCATAATGATGAAAAAAGCTAAGTAGCCAAAGCTATAAAGATCATATTGGAAGAGGGGGTCCCAATCATTTTAGGTTGCCCCACCCTTCATTAGGAAAATCCTTTCCATCATCAATGGGCTACCAACTAGTGAGACTGTGAGAACATTGTCTTCATTTTCTCGAGGTTGTGAGTTTGGAACTTTAGGTTGTAGCTGAGTTTGAGAAACATTCCTTTGCAGCAAAATGTTCAAGAGTCAAGCTAGTAAGCTTGTCTTGACGTTTGGGAGGGACCCACCTACATAGTTGAGAGGATACAAGTGAGAAATGTGTAGGTGATGATCATCCTGTTTGCTGTCCAATTGATGGAAACCAATTTGTCGTTACCCATACAATTTCTTTTTATTCCATCAAGCTTTTAAACTAAAATCTGTCATTTACCTAACCTAACATGTTTCAGATCTTCTCTACTTTGCATCGTCTTCTTGTCTTTTGGTTCTTTTCTACCCTCATAAGATCATAAAATTTGAACACTTTGAAAACTGAACACACCTTAATGAAGAATGTAAAGTTTCCAACATTGGTCTTTGGTACCAAAGAGCATATGGAAGACTAACGATGCACCAAAGTTATAAGAAGTTTGTGCATTCAGGTGTGCCTAGAGTCTGAAGAGTGCTCCACAGTGAAGAAATGTATGTCAAATATTAGGTGCACATCAACATAAAGGAAGTGGGCCTTTTCAACTTGACTTCTTTAGGTGTATAGTGAAAAGGTGTGCATGTGGGAGAGTTGGTGCACTTCTAGATAGAGGGGCTTTTTGAAATGTTTTATCTCACTGAAGAGCACAAAATTTCCTTTGTTTAGGCATGTGGGAGAAGAGATAGGCACACCAATACAAGAACCCTGTCCCTTTTAGCCAATTGAGATAACAAGAATTGGGCGCATGAATGGTAACAAGGATGCCTGTCAAAAAAGTATTCAGGTGCATCTAAGAAGATCAATGTGCACAAAGATAGAAGAGAAGAATTTTTTTTTTTGTGTGTAGTGTCTAGGCATGCACCTCAACAATATGAGGAAAGCTTTAAGAAAAACGAAGTTTAGAAGGGACACGTGATTGGTAAAAGGATGCACCAATGAGAACAATGTCAATGATCAGGTATGCATATACAAAGCATGAAAAGCTTTAAAAAAAAAAAGTTTAGAAGGGATGCACATCTGGTAGGAGGTGGAAGCACTAATGCAAACAATGCTAATGATCAGGGACACCTATAAAAAGCACACATCCTTCTAACAAAACTTTCAAATGAATGATCAAGCATGCGTGGCACAAATAAAATGTGCCTAATAGTAGTTAGAATTTGCAACAATTGGTGATAGATACAGGCTCGCAAGAAGGCAAATTTTGAAATCTTGTCCAATGAATGGGCGTGCACTTGGATAGTGGCAAATGACTCATAGAAGAACCTATTGTCTTGTTTATAGTCACCCCAAAGGAAAAACATGTGCTTGAGATGCTAAACATGCCAATATAAAATGATCATCAAGAGCACAATGTTTAAGCACGTGCTCAAGGGGAAAGTTGTGTCAATGCCAAGTAAAACCATAGGTGCACATAGGACTATAGAAGTGTGCCAATGTAAAGAATTCCTTCAAGACTAATTTTTTTCATCTAATGGATAGGTGCTCATGTGGCTGAAAGCACGGGCCTATACATAGAAAAATTATCATGCCAACCTATTCCAAGTGTGCCTAGCCAAAGGGAGATGCACATATTTGAAGGCATTTTTTTTCTTATTTGAAAAAAAAACAATTTTGTTCATGGATCACCTGATTGATGAGAATAGAGGAGGCATTCCTTTTTGGAAGTGTTTGTCAATTTAAATGGCTATAAATACAAGACATGCTATGTAGAGTATCACATCTAAAATATAAAAGGCAGAAAAAGCTATTCAAAACATCAATGCCTGATTTGTGAAAAGTAACTTATTTATACAACAGCAATGGGGCACCTGGTTTTGCATATAGCAGTAATGTAAACAGCACTTCACAGTCATGATTTCAATGAGTTTTTAAACGGATATCAGCCTATTGAAGTTTTAAGAGGAAGTATTTTATGATTGCCAAAGCAAGTGGGGAGAGATTGCCAAGTCTTAATTGTGACAAATCTATCATTTGGCAATTATATTTTCATCATTCAGAAGCGATAGAGAAAAAAAAATTGTCAAAATATTTGAATTACAATGTTTTCAATGATCCATAATCATTTTCAAACATAAGAGCATATTCTAGAATAAATCTAGTTTAAGCTGCTATTTATAGCTTTCTGCTATTCTTAGTGTCCTCTATTTAATGTTGGGCATGAATATTGTTAGATGATTTATCTAATCGTGCGAGAGCTGTAAGATTTTAAAGGATAATAATAATGATTTCATTTGTCAGTTGAACTGGTAGACACATTTTGTAAAACTGGAATTAGTGGATAGGATTAGTTTATAATAAAGCTTGCAAATCATACAAATACTCGTAGAAGTGTAGTTAATTTATTTCATTTACTTCCATGAAATTGTTTGTAAATAGTCTAAATAAATGTTATTTTGCACTAGTTTGATCAATGGTAATTCTCACACATGCATATAGCTGGATTTAGTGTAATTGTAATTCAAAATTTGTTATTCACTCAATGAGTGGTTGTCACTTTTGCTAGCCTATAAATAGTTTCATGTGTAGTATGCACCCTATTTTTTTCTTTGTTTTTTCCTGAGTTTTTCCCTTGGTTTTTGTGTATGAAATTGATAATGGATATTGATATAAATTGCTCAAAAATATTGCAGCAATAACCAAAATGATTTGCACATGTATTTTCAATTTATATGAAATAACCATAAACTGGAAATGTATTGCAAATTCATTCAAAAATCAATTTTCAGACATTCCCAAAATGGCTGTTTATGAACAGGTCTGATAAAAACCTTTGTAACAGCAATACATAACTTCCGGAAATGATACCAAGGCCACAATAGAAGCTTGTCTCAGTTCTAAAGTTCGCAAGGTGTATGGAGGAAGACTTGGCACCACCTTTTATTGTGATTTCAGCTCCAAACCCTAGGCGATCAGCACTAGGAACTCACACGCCTCTGCTGGTTGTAGTATGGCCTCCTGTGACTGTACTTTCCTTCTCCAATCTCCAAAAGTTCTGCTCAGATTCCAATACACAGCCCCATGCTCTCTTTTCAGCATTTTAAAATCGATTTTCAATGGATATTTTTGCCTTCACAAGTCTGAAATTCACACTGGAAATGGTACGGCCTGTCGCAGAATGGTACAACCAAATTAATGGAAGCCAAAACTGTTATTTTTCAATCTTTCAATCTCCAAACTGATTATCTCATTCAAAGCTCTTGTGCAATCCTTGATTGGAATCACCTATAAAAATCCACTAGGAATGATCTTTCACAACCGAAGTGGATGTTCCCTCCAAGGGTATCCGTCCTTACAAAGAAATTTGTTCAACCTATGTATTCTCTCCAAAATAATTTCCAACCATAAGTTTCAAATGAGCTCAAAAGGTGACTTCTATATTTTTTCCAAACTCCACGCCCCTCTTAGAGAAATAAATATGTTTTATTTTATTTTAAATCCCCCTTATGTCTCCCACTTGGGCATCCCATTTTATGAAGATTAAATATTTAATTTTTAACACTTACTTATGTCTCCTCAAAAAATCACTTTTAAAAATATTAAAATAGAATAAATACTTAATTTAACTTTATAATATTAATGTTATTTTAAAATAAATTCCTAGACCATAAAAAGTCACCAATTAAATATTAGATACCATAACTAAGCATCTCAAGGGAAGATCATGAAATTACCAAGTCGGCGTTGAGGAGGTGGCTTACTAAAAATAGTAAGTATTGGACCAACCACCCGAAAAATGCTTCAGAGAGTGTAAAAAAGATATTCCTATAATCCCGAACATGCCACCACACAAAGAAAATACCCAAAGGCTGAACACATGGTCTCCAAAAACTAGGGAGCCCCCTAACCAAACCATATTAGCCTACAGGAACCCAAGGAATAGGCTAATCTTGATAATCACTAACATAGCTTAGGAAGGGGACATTACAATCCTTCCTCCAATTGCTTGATCCCAAGTAGTTGCAAGTCTGGATGTTGTAGTATCTGCTCACTCTCCCATGTCGCATCCTCAACTGGTAGGTTCTTCCACTTAACCAAATATTCCTTAACTGACTAGTTTCATAGAGTACGCTCCCTAACATCAATGATCACCTCAAGAATCAAAACCAACTTCCCCTCCTCATATAATGGCGACAATTCCAAGGAAGGAACCACATAGTGACCCAATGCCTTTTTGAGGCGAGACACATGAAATACATTATCTACTCTACTACTTGCTGGCAACTCCAGCTCATAAGCTACTTCTCCAATCCACTTGGAGACTTTAAAAGATCCATAGAACCATGGCTTAAGCTTCTTCGACCCACTTTTTTTGAGTTTGGACTGTCTATAAGGCTGCAATCTCAAGTAGACCATGTCACCCATCTCAAAATTGCGCTTTGTACAATGCTGATCAACATACATCTTCTGCTGATTTTGGGCTTGCTGCAAATTTTCCTTTAGAGATTTCATTATATCTTAACCTTCCTATTACAAATCCTTGGCCTTAGGTACCTTAGTGTCCCCAAAAAGAAGATCAACGAAGCTCAGAGCCTCATATCCATATAGTGCCATAAACGGTGACATCCTAATAGACATGTGGTAAGTGGAGTTGTAACAATACTCACCAAGGTGCAACCATTTAACCGATGCCTTTTGCTGCCCTGATATGTAATTTTGGAGATACCCCTCCACCCACTTGTTCACTATTTCCGTCTACCCATCAATCTATGGGTGATAACCAGTACTCAAAGTGAGCTCAATCCCACTCAATCTGAAAAGCTCCTACCAAAATAGACTTAGGAACTTGTTGTCCCTGTCACTCACTATGCTCATAGGCATCCCATGGAGCATAAAAATCTCTCTAAAAAATAAATAAGCTACCTACATTGCTGTATATGTCATTGAAATGGCAAAGAAATAAGAAAATTTTGTTAATCCATCAACAACATAAACACTATCTTTGCTCCGAACCTTTGGTAGCCCAGTGATGAAATCCATAGAGATACATTCCATTTCTGATTAGGAATAAGTAGGGGTTGCAACAACCCAGCTAGATGGGTATGCTTGTTTTTGTTTTGTTGGACCTCATTTTTGAGCCCTTCCTAAGTAAACCTCTCCCAAATCTGCCTATATGTTTTGAAAAACACCGGGTGACTAGCCATAGGTGCATCATGGAAAGTTCTCAAATTTTTTTCTTTAAGTCCTAAGTTAGGTACTAAGTAAATTCTATCGTTGCAGAAAATCAGCTCATTGGTTGCCTTGTACCTGTCATCCTGTGTGGTCCCATCAAGAATACCTATAGCCCAAGGATCCTTAACATATTCTGTTGTAATCAGCTCTCTCCAATCAATAGATATCTCAACTAAAGAGAACAAGTAAGGTCTCTTGGATAACGCATCAACAACAATATTTTTCTTTCCTTTGATAATGTCAAAGTCATAAGCCTGCAGTCTACTTACCCATTTGTAATGTCCTTGATTTCTGACTCGCCATTGTGGAATCTAATTTAACTAATTAATTTAATTATTTGATATTGTTTGGCCAAAATTACATTTAAAAAGGTAATATTAAATAATTAGATGTTATAAAGTGGCACTAAGGAAATATATAAAAGGGTATTTTATTAAAGTCACTTTATAAAAGGGAGCTTAATATGATTTGAGTGGGAAATTTCAAATAATTCTCTAGAAGTTTCTTCGGAAGGAAATAAAAGTAGGAAAGAGGGCTCATTTGAGGAATGCAGATTATTATTCTACTTGGTTTTTTTTAAGGAGCTTGTCGAGCTTAAAACCGTAGGATGAAAAACCTACGAGTATACCAGTTTTGGTAGTGAAACTATTTGTCGTAGCTAGATTCAAGAGAATTCATCCAGGTTTAAAGTGGAAATTTGTGAAGTCTCCTTTGGAGAAAAATTTCAGGATATTTGATTTATTATTTGAAGAGGATTTCAAGGTTGCAAAATATGGTGAAAAGAATGAAATATTCTATTTTATTTAGTAGTTGGTAATGTAGCTGTACCAATTCAAATGTGTAGTCAGGAGATTTTAGATAAATAAATATTGATATTGTCTTCACATTACCTCAATTTTCGTACCATTTTTGAAGCCCAATAAGCAAGAATCATATTATTGTGGTTTTTGAGGGAGATTAAGATGGACCCATACTTCTTTATGGAGGTCACAACACTTATTAATAATATTGTACAGTTTTAATGAGATGCAGCTGCTAGGAGTGCTGAGCTGGAATCCTACGTGGAGGTCAAGGAAAGTCATAAAGGCAGATATCTACTATTATCTGTAGATTGTCGGGTTCTTGCAATTGTGAGCATAGAAGGTATCCGTAGCCCTTACCTTTAGAAGTTTTTCTTGAAGGAGGACGTGGTAATTATATATGATCAATTTCCAGTGCTTCCATTCTATGCATATCCTTTCCACGCCACATTCAAGAAATTCAGAGGAATTCGATGGCATTGGTAGAAGATTTGATATGAGTCGATGGTTGCTAAATCCTAATAGCATTATCTTCTAAGGGAACTGTAGAATTCACATAAGCATCGTACCATTTGACCAAATTCGTTGTACCATTTAGAAAGGATAGATTACGGGTGACATGGCCTGTTCAAACTGTGGCTGCAGTTTCAAAGGAATCGATGCCAATTTGGCCGCTGCATGAAGAAAGATTTGGAATTTACTTGAAGGCATCTCTAAACTCAGCCACAACTCTTTAAGGAGGCATCGAATTACATTTCTAGATGAGGTGATTATTACCAAGTCAGCTTAATAGACAATACATATAAAATGATTTATGATTATAACCTTTTCTTGTGCAATGCAATTCAGCAACAACATTAATAGCAGTTGGAAAAGAGATCATTTACCAATATAGTGAATTTAATGTTTTCCTTAATATCACCATTGGTAATATATGTTATTCAGAAATTACTTCCTGAAATTGTTTTCTATACCTTCAATTCGAATGGAGGCTTTACGTATAGCATGTTAACAAATGTCTGAGTAGTGGAATTTGAAGATTTTCAAAACCAAATTGGTGTTCAATTGGTAAGAGGTATCTTATAGTGGTATCAGAGCTAAAGTTCCTACCAACCTTTGCGAAATTCAGGAAATTGACTTTCAGTTTGAAGCATGGCAACAAAAGATAGAAAATGATTGGCAAGATTGCTCTACAAAACAAGTCGTAAGCTCAGTATTCATTCTCAACCAAGGGATGATGCTTTGAACACACTTAAAAGGGTGGGAGAATGTTTGATCCTTGTTGAGAAATCACCTTCAAAATTGTTGCAGATAACTCTTGTTCCTTCAGAGACTTCTTTGGGTCAACATAGGTGGTTGAGACATATAGATGATGAGATAAGATTAATGGTTACTTCATGTTTAAGTGAGATAATGAGAATTTTAGCACCCCATGTTCCTTATGATGATGATACAATGAAAGAGGTGATTTAATTAATGGTGGATAGTTTCCAGGATCTTAGTGATATCAAAAGTCCTCACTTTTCTAGAAGGGTTGCAATACTTAAAACACTTGCAAATATCAGATTGGGTAACCTTATGCTAGGTTTTGAATTGAAGGATTTGATCCATAGAATATTTCACCATTTCTTTGCTTCCATTAGAAAAGACCACACAAACAATGTTATTACCACTATGCAATCCATTATGATAGTGATTGTTAATGAAATTGACGAAGTGTCACAGTCACTTTATTCTATCTTATCGGTTAAAAGGTTGAAAGGTGATCAAGAATCTCCATCTTTGAAGCAGGTCTTAGCTGAAATGGTGTTTGCTTAGTGTAAACAAAAGCTGAAACCTTTCTTGGATATCAAGGAGGCTAATGCAACAGAAATTGATGGAGAGTGTAATGTCCCCTTTTTCGGGTTCTCTTGCTTTGCAGTTGGCATTGACTTTTTGGTTTGTGTTAGCATGTTCAGAGGGGTAAATTGATATTACCAGTGAACTCAAGAGGTTTAGAAGAGTCATATGATGCTTTTAGATGTTATTTCTGGCTTCCAATTTGGACTCCAAGGTTCTTGGAGAGACTAGTGGTGGTTTTTCTTAGCGTCCAATGGTGTGTTGGCATTCTATTGGTCCTCAAGATGGCGGTGGTGGTCTTTTTTGCATTTCCAGACATCTGTGGAGAACACTATTATGTTTAGTAAGTGCCCGTTTTGGCACTTGGCATCTCTCCTCGCTATCAGAAGCTCCTTGGTGCAATTAGTTTCCATTTCGAATGCCTTGATGCTTTTTGTTAAGTGGCTGGAAATATTTTAATATTTACACTAAAGTCATAAAGTAATGTTTAAATATTACTTAGTGTTAAATATTATAAAGTGAACAAGTTATTAAAGTTAATTTTTTTAAGAAAGAAGCAAAAGTGTTTTTTTGGGAAAAAAGAAGCGCATTTTTGAAAAAGTAGCGAAAAAGCACAAAAGTTTTTTTTTCGAAAAGCAAGGAAAAAGCTATAAAAAGAGGTTTGGGGCTCTCATTTTTATTATTCAAGTTTGCACACATAACAAGATATTGCTGGAGAGAATGGAGAAGTTCTTCCAAGGATTGATCGAGGACGAAATGTCATGTCCCCAAGATTTTAACACTAACATAAAACATCAAAATACAAATAAATAAATAAAATACATATTACCAATATAAATATAAATATAAATATAGCAATTTAATATTATTATAATTATAATTATAATTATCAAAAATAATATTATAAAAAATAATATTATAAATATTATTATTAAAAAATAATATAATTTAATTATTACTATGATTATAATCATATTAAAATATGCATATAAACTAATATAAAATAATATGATAAAACACCATGAAATAAGCAGCAGAGATTTCACTAAGAAACAAAAAATTAAGAATAAGACAAAAGTCATATAGGGCAAAAATCAAATAAGACAAAAATAAAAATAATATAAGACAAAGTGCAAGGCAGATATTCCATTGGTGAAGGCAGCGAATTTTTCGAAGTAGTGGTTATTGTTTAAATGGAGCGATTAATATATATAAAACAGCGATTCATTATATGGAATGATTACTTTATGAAAGGCAGCGCTTCATTAGAGGTTTATGTTCTAGTTTATCAAAAGGCAGCAGGTATGTAAAGAGTGGTGTCTCTTAGGACACATAAGATATAAATTGATGGGGATCGAATGAGGGAACAGGGAGGAAAAAAGTACAGACTGCAGATTGGGTAATATTTATTACTCTCAATGTAATATCATTGGCTGGCTGGAGAAAAGGAGAGGCTACTGTAGATTGGTCAATGGTTATCTAGTAAGATTTTAATATGTTTCATTTCAGAAAATTTTTATAGTTAATATTAATTTCCTATAGTTAATAATAATGAATTTATGAATACAGAATTCTATAGATGATAGTAATTAATTTATGCTTTGTGAATCATAGTACTTAATGATGTTTCATTCATGATTTCAAGATTATTAAAAGTAAATATAATATAATAAAAAATATTTATATATATGTATAAATAGGTGAATATATATATATATATAGCTGATATGTATATGCAAGAGTAATTATTATAAGCTTGAATATAGATAATATGAATATACAATAATGATATTTGCAACAATTATCAAGCCTTATAAGTAACGATGACTCTTCAATATAAACATGAATAGATTGTATCTATATATTTATGTATGTCCATATCCTATGATCAATCAAATATAAGTTCGAAGGAGGCAAGTTAGGAGGATGCTGTTTATAGGCCTCCCATGCTAAGTACGCCACTCCAAGGGTGGAATCGTTTTTGGTCGGACGTTCTTGCCGCTTGGGGCCAAGAGGTGGGTAGTCTTGGTCGGACGCTCGTGCTCTTGGGCTAGGATGGTGTTTACAGGCCTCCCATGCTAAGTATGCCACTCTGAGGGTGGAATAGTCTTGGTCGGACGTTCCTGCCGCTTGGGGCCAAGGGGTGGTAGTCTTGGTTGGACGCTCGTGCTCTTGGGCTTAGATGGGTTGAGTAGTTTATAGGCAACCCTCTCAGGGCTTTCCTATTGAGCCAAACTATGATTGATTGTTAAGACGGATTCAAGGAGTCTCAATCATAAGGAGGATGGACAAGACAACATGGATATGAAAAGTAGATACAAGTGTATCCACTAGGCACGCCACTTCGAGGGTGGAATAGTCTTGGTCAGACATTCCTGCCACTTGGGGCCAAGAGGTGGGTAGTCTTGGTCGGACGCTCGTGCTCTTGGGCTTAGATAGATAGCTTCGGGTGAACTTATCCTGCTTCTCATCCAAACCCTGTTATGAATAAAACCTCCACTATGCATTATGGATATTGGTAGTCTAGATAGTCTTGAAGTAGTTATGTATCTTAAATTGATAAGACACTTATTATGTTTTGATCACATGAGTTATATTTTCAATATTATCTAACATGTTTGCAGGGCCTAAAGCCAAGATTTATCTTGTTTAAAGAATATTGAGGTAAGTTACGGCCCTAACTACAGTAAGCTTGTGATCCTAGGGCAAGATTTAGGATAGTCCCAAAAAAGGACATTACACGAAAACCCTCATCAAATCACTAGTTTCGGTGGTGAAAGATCCTCCCTAGCTGGTAGAGTGATTTCAAGCAGGAATCACCTTGGTATTTCATGGAGTTTTTGGTTTCTAGGGTTTAAAAAAAAATATTCAACGTTTTTGAATGCATGTTTTTGGTAGTGTTTGGTAAGGAATTTTGGAGGTTTTTGGAGTGCTTTGGTAGTGATTTGCAGGAGACTTCAGGTCTGATCCATCAGTTGCAGGTGTTTATGACTGGGTTTCTTCACTTTGGAGGGAGTTCTGGGCACTTATTTCCAGCCACCCTTGTCTCTAGCACTTAGTTTTCCAGAACCATGCAAATTTGAAACCAATCTGCAGTCTTTCCTTTCAATTTTATGCTCTGGGTGAGGTTGTTTAGACAATGCTTTATTATTGTTGAGGTCTGATGACAGTTATGAGGTGCAGTTTGGATGTATAGTTGGAAGATAGCAGACCTGTGCATGCACAAAATAATGATCAGACCTGTTGGGCATTCTGTTTGAAACTTTTCAGTGGTTATACCAGCCTGTTGGGTGTTTGTGACCTGTTTGGAATGCTTAGGAGATGTCATTGGCATTACCCCCAGGGGTAGGTTTCAAATATTGTGATGAGTGCTATGACCTGCAAGTACATTACCAACCTGCTGTAGCTTATCCAGCTCAATACAGACCTGTAGTTGTTCATATTTGACCATTATCAGTGATTTAGAGAGGTTGGTAGCATGTTGGGCCTATCGTTACAATGGGAAGGTGTTCTTGTGCGATGTTGGTGATTGTATACAGATTCTATTATGCTGTTTGGGGACTGTGACAGCCCATTATCAGACCAGCCATCAGTCAAACTTGCAAACATGGCTGCAGCAGAGCTTGGATGAGTGTTTTCAGTCATACCTTGCTTGTATTTAGCTTCATTTTGAGGTATTTATCTGGGCTTAACTCGTTGAACTTGTATCTATCATTGAATAATGATATGGAGTTATTCATCCACTATTTAAACTATTATCAAGGAATATAAGGTTGCTGGTTACCTTTATCAAACTCATGTCAGCAGTGTATATTCTTAGCATTTGCAAATTTGTGTTATGTTTTGAGTTATCAAAATCCAAAAAAAATAGGGGTATATATTACAGAGAGCTGTGTAATATCCACCTCAGATTTTTCGGATTTTGCAATGGTTACCATTAGAAAATTAACAATGATAAGCAACTGAAATAAGCTACCTTCCACTTTCTGATCACCAAGATCCCGATGTGGAGAAGGTGAGAGCATACGGTGGCAAGGTGTACATTGCAATAATTACAAAGCAACCACTTGTTGAATGGGGTGAGGGAAAGCTATAACCAACTAAAATCAATTACCTTCCTCTTTTTGATCACCTAGATTCGGATGTGGGCAAGGTGAGAGCATACAGTGGTAAGGCTTACAATGCAATGGTATTGAAGTAAACCACTTGTTCAGTGGGGTGAGTAAGAAACCTTAAAAACATGAAAGGAAACATTTGCTTATTCAACGGAAAAACAAGAAAGAGATCATCTGCTTATTTGACGGAAATTACATGAAACTAGAAAGAGATCCGCTTATTCAGCGAGAATTACATGAAACTAGAAAGAGATCATCCGCTTATTCAATGGGAAATAGAAGTGCCACTTATTTAGTGGGGTAAGTAACAAATCCAAATGAGAGCTAAATCACTGAATGGTACTACCAAGTCAATGTTACAATAGAAGCTCAATAAAAATGATAATAACCATTACAACTTTGTTGAATAGGTTACCAAATATGTTGTTCTTGATCTTGAGAACAAATTTGATTTCACATTGCATGTAGCTGATCTTAATTAGGGACCTAGAAACCTTGTTGGTTTGGATTCACAATCTTCTTTTGAGGATGATCAGGGAGAGGCACAGGTAATTTGGGACAGCCATGGAGACTTTGATAATAGGTATGAAAGTTTTGATTTTTGCATGCAACATAACAGCAGTGTGCTATCCTTGCCTAAACAAGATTGGAAAAATCAGCTTTTGGTGTCTATGGAAAAAAAAGTGCATACTTTATCTAGGTTGGATGACATTAGTAGACTTGTTAATAAATTTATCTTCATGACACGAAGAAACCAACTTGAACAAAATGTTCCCCTTGCTGATTTGCACATGATTAAAAGTTCTATGGAAGGAATCAAAACAATTTTCTTACACATGTTGCATGATAGAGATGTTGCCTCCAAGTTTGCAGATGAAACTTTGTCCATGTCTAAGAAGTTAACGGAAGAGGTTAGTGAGCTCACCATCGAGCTTAATTCCACAAAGCTTGCTCTAGAAAGTGTCCAAGAGGCACTTCTTGAAGCAAATGATTAGCTCTATGAGACTCAAAAGTTTAGGGAGAAGGAAAGCAGAGAAAGGGCAAGGGAGATCAAACAAGTAATGAAGGAGCTTCATTTCATTTAGGAGTATGATCTTGCACATTGTCCAAAAAAATCAGAAAATAGGAGTTTGGATTAGCAAGAGGATTGGTCTGATTTTGGAGTTGAGGATAATTATTAGTTTGTTGATAATCCCTTATTTGAGTGAGTTGCTGATTTGACTCATGATAATCCACTTTTCGAGTTGAATGACAGAGAACTAACCAATTTCAGTAATGAGAGTGGATTTGATTACAAGATTTGGGACCCAGGTGCAGTTCCCAATCGTGAGGTTTTGTCTTAGGGTTGGAGTAGTGGGTCAATTTCCAGTATTTGTACCGTTTCCCACTTTCCGATCAACTTGCACATGATGAAATATTCTCTCTCAATTTTTTCTTTGTTTTTAGTAACATTTACAATATAGCCAATGCACCCGTTAAGGTTAGATTAAACCAAAACGATGCAAATAAGAACTCTAACCAAGAATGGCGCCCTAAAACCACTTAAGGAGGAGGGGCGAGCATATGGTCAGAGGATCCCTAGGATCTACTGAAACAAAGATACAAGAATGTACTTGAAAGAGAAATATTAAACTCAACACCAAGAATGTGCACTCAAGATCCTTTGCAGGCGAGGTGCTAACATATGGTGGAGTACTACTGCGGAATTGAAATAACAATAAGGCGGATAACCAGCCAAAGACTTCCACGCTACCACCAAACGGTGAGGGGACAAATTACAACATTAAGACTTCCTCTGCTGCGGCAGGCATCCACTAGAACGTGGGAATTCTCCACTTGAAGTGGGTATGAAAGAGGTTACAATATTTCATCCTCACTGGCGGTAAACCATCCAGGGGTGCTTAGTGTGAAATTAAATAACAAGCAGCAATAAATGACTGAAACAGTACTACTGTATCAGCTTACAAAATGAATTAAGAGCTGCAATTTACAATGTCAATTTCACTATGATTCAAGCACCATGCTTATACATTATCTCCATGTCATAATAGAACGAGAGAAGAGGGAGAAATGATAGAAGAACAGCAATTGTTTAATTCTGATCAGCAAACTGTAATTCTGGAAATGTATATCAGCAACTACAGAAAATATGAAAATTGCTCACAACTCATTCAAGGTACCTCCGATAGGCATGAGATCGAAGCCTTGTTCACTTGAGAGATAGGCGCCCCTGTTGAGACACCAAAACCAGCTCCAAACACCTGCAATTATTTGTGGCACACTTCCCAATGCAAGGACAAATGGTACGGCCCTTGAGAGGGGCGATTTTTTAATATAAAAATGCACACTTTAAATTAAAATCTGAAACTACTTGGGAATGGTCGCCTGGACCTTGGAAACTTTATTAGCAAATGCCTAGAATGATATAAAATTCGTACAATCAGATATGAGCAAAAACTACTTTCAGCTGTATGCAAACAGCAACTGTAAAATTGGAAAAACACATTAATAATTCACCTTGAGGCACAATCTGCTAGTCTGAATGAGAAGCAGCAATGATTCAACTAGGTGTTGTCTTACAAACACGAAATTGAATGAGAACTAGGAGGTCAGCATTCCTCGAAGTAGGAAATGACAAAGCATTTTGACAGCATGACTTTAGCATAATAGTGGATCATCAATATTGAGAACAAACCTCACTTTTAAAGGACAAGGGAAACTGTTCAAGTCTCCCCAAGAGGTATGCCAAAAGACAAGACTCTTCAAATTTCCAAAGGAAGAGTCATACTTCAAAATTACGCCCCCACTTGAGAAAGAGGATTTTAACTAAAATAAAACCTTTGAACTTCTTTATGTGGCGCCACCCTCAAGACCCCTTTTTCAAAACAACTTAAGTTCATTCCTTAGGCCAAGGGGGTCAACTGCAAATTAGAATTAATTGCTCAAGTAATGAAGCATTTCATTAATATTTTAATGGCCAAGGCTTAATGCTGATAACTGCTTACTGCCAGAAGAAGTATTTACTATAAATAGTAAATAATGAGAAAGAACCACAAAAACCTCCATGAATGGAATCCTTTGAAAACATCTCAACAAGCCTACAGGAATCCGGAATAGACTGATGAGCCAATAACAGGATCACTGACAAAAGGGGAACATTACACATGACTATGGATTTGGATCCGTAGATGAGTTGGATGGTTTCTTCAGTCCAACAGTTGAGTAATTCATGGTTGAGCTTGGATGGCAAAGATGATTTGATCCTAGAAGATGATTCTGTTGCTACCTCCATACTCATTTCTCCTATGTCTTCAGTAGGATTTCAGTTTGATTATCGCTCCCCTTACTTTTTTTCGTTGGTTATGGTGACATCTTTTGATGAGCAGATTGATTTTGAGTTTGGGTCGTGTTATCACGGAAATTAGCAGCGCTCATTCCACGGATAACCCCCCTACGAAACTTGTTCGTTTCCTAGGTTCATGATGTTCATGCATGCAAAATGAGGTGATTTTCAATCCACTTCGAAATGCGTTCCGAAGTCTCAGATAGTCCATTTGAGCATCCTTCTGCGTTCGTCTCGCGAAGACCTTCGAAACGAGTATCTTCACGAACACTCGTTGTTCATACTTCACAAAATTGCGGAAAGTGCAAATGTTCTGGAGAAAAGCGCTCTTAACATTTTCAACAAAAAAATTCTAAGTGTTGAAAGTGCAAGGGCAGGGTTTTTTAGTGCCACTACACCTAAGTGAAATGATGACTTGGTGCAAGAGCTTTGATTTTTCCCGCCCTTACACCAAGTCTCCATATAAAAATTCTAAGTGTTGAAAGTGCAAGGGCGGGGTTTTTTAGCGCCACTGCACTTAAGTGAAATGATGACTTGGTGCAAGGGCGCTGATTTTTCCCGCCCTTACACCAAGTTTCCAAATTCAGTAAAAAATGATCAGAGCGGTGATTTTTGACTCAAGTGCACCGTTTCCAGACTTAGTAAAAAATAACCAGAGCGGTGATTTTTGACTCAAGTGCACCGTTTCCAGACTTAGTCAAAAATAACCAGAGCAATGATTTTTGACTCAAGTGCACCGTTTCCAGACTTAGTCAAAAATGACCAAAGCGGTGATTTTTGACTCAAGTGCACCGTTTCCAGACTTAGTCAAAAATGACCAGAGCGGTGATTTTTGACTCAAGTGCACCGTTTCCAAACTAAGTAAAAAATGACCAGAGCGGTGATTTTTGACTCAAGTGCACCGTTTCCAGACTTAGTAAAAAATGACCAGAAGGGTGATTTTTGACTCAAGTGCACTGTTTCCAGACTTAGTCAAAAATGACCAGAGCAGTGATTTTTGACTCAAGTACACTTTTCCCAGTTTTTCACTAAGTGTTGAGCCCAAGTGCCAGGGTGCTGATTTTTAGCGCCCTGACATACTTTTTGCCAAACTTACACATAAAGTGCAAGGGCACTGATTTTCAGCGCCATTACACTTTTGGCAGTTTTTGCCTTAAATACTTCCAAATCACTCCATTTTATCTCGAGACCATGTTTCTCCACTCCCAGATCGTTTTCCGTGCCTAGTTTCTCTTTTCACGCTTGCTCAACATCGTTTGCTCGCTTCACGCTTCCCAATGCTACTTTTTTTGCTAACGCCTGTTGATTCACCACCCTTGCAGTTTCTTTCCAAATTTCATCAAGTGATCTCGAAGGTGACATTTTCTGATCCAGTGAACTATCCCAGATCTACAAAGAAGTCATGTTGCAAGTTGAGGATGCCAGCTTTTCAAAAGCCTCAATACATGTCATTTGCGATATACAACTGACACTTGATAATATCAAGACGCATCTTCACAGGTGCAAGAAAATCCATTCATTCGCCAGAAGGTCGATCACAAGAGTTCACACCCTTGTTGATTACACAGTCGGCCCAGATGATGCGTTCATGCAGGAGACCAGGAAGAAATATGAAGACTCTGTGCCCAAGCAAGGAACCATGAAGATTCCTGATCTCCCAGTGTTGAACATTTTGATGCTTCTCTTTATGCATCTTGTAAATAGTTTTTGACACCTTAGGTGTCTTTTTGTAAAATGTAATTGCACCAAAATATGAGGTGCGATTACGTAGAAATAAATTACACTTAGTTAGATTAGGGTTTCCTATTTTTACTCATCTTATTCCCTAATTTTGTTCTTCCCTCCTTTCTATAAATAAGAGGGATTTCTTTTGTAATATTTACCTTTTGATATTTTGCAACAAAGTGCTACCCTTTTGAAACAAACATTGAAACTTTGTGTTCAATTTTGTGAAACTGAATTTAATCAATAAAGAAGGAAGTTGCATGCCAGACTTTGTGTTGGAATCGATTCTCTTTGGATTTGAGTAAGATTGGTGGTGATTAGTGAATGGTATTTGGAGGTCTTCAAGTACTTTATGCAAACTTTGTGTTGCATCTATTATTTGGATTTACTTTTATGTGTGGATATTTTGGTTGAAAGATCTACAAGACTTTGTGCTTGTAATTGTTCATGTTGTTCGAGGAATCATTGTGTCTAAGAAGACTTTGTGCTTCTAATACAATGAACGATACTTCTACCGGATTCAACATTGAAAGGGCTACGGAACGACTTTGTGCCTTCGTGAGCCTTCCCTTTTCCTTTTACCTTTTGTTATTATAAATCATACCTGGTATTTCTAAGCTGTGCTTTGTCAAGATAGAAATATTGGCATTACTGTTGTTGTTTAAGTTTAAGTTATCAGATCTAAAGCTTTTCATCGTGAAGCATTGTAAACATCTTCTCTGAAAAAAGAGAGAAGTATGAATGTAACACACCCCTCCCATTTCATGAGTACAGTGTACATTTTGTAAGTATTCCTTTAAGTTTATTATAGCTTCTAATTAGCAGTAAGAAGGGCACCTCCCCTTTCTGAGATGAGAGATTATATCTCACACAGCTGTGGTTGAAGTCTAGATGGCGTAATCTGTTGAAAAGTTGATTACACTATTTTCACCCAACAGGTTGGCTTTGGGGCAACTGGCTGAGTATTTTTCTGGACACAGTTCATTCATTAATTGCCTCCACTCTAGTGAGTGACGCTCTGTAATGTCCACTTTTTATCTTGATCTTGTTTTCTGATGGTTTAGCCTATTCTTGACTCTCATAGGCAAACACAGATGGTTAGAGGGTCCTTCTTGGTAGTGATCAGTGTGTTTTCTCCTTCAGAGCTCAATGTGGGTTCAGGTTTGGCCTTCGTTAAACTCAATTCTTCATACTTACTATTTATAGTAAGTCACCATTTCAGGGGAGTCAGGGTTACTATAGTAAGTAAAGCACCTGAATAGGTCTCAGATGCAGTGTTGACCTCTTAATCAGTTGGATGGGCGAAAGATTAAATGTTTAATGAGTAATTATCATTAAAGGTACTTTAATGATAATTAAATAATATAAGGTTAAATTATAAAGTCAAAAAGTTTACTTTATTTCCGATGAGGCCATGAACCTCAATTAAAATCACTTAAAGTACATTTATTTTATATTATTGATTTGGGCGCCCAAGTTTGGGAGATATTATAAAGTTTTTATCAAAAACCTGAAAGTGGATTTCAGAAAGCAATTAAAATGCAATTAAGAGGTCGACCTCTTTGAGGAGATTATAAAAGGGAATCAAGATGAATTTATTTCATCATGTTTGAAGATTATAAACTTGTGTCTTAAGAGTTCTTGCTTGGAGGAGGAACCAGCTAGGGTTTCTGCCATTATTGAGCCTTTGGGAATGAAAACTCTCATAGGTTGTGCAATTTTGAGGTTGTGAAACTATTAGCTGAGATTATTGCCAGAGTGTGGGCTTCATCCAGGAGTCCAAATTGTGCTTACAGGTGAAGGATTCATTAGGGTTTCAAACAGATTTATCTTTTTGAAGGAACAAAGATTATAGAGACTGCATTAATATTTACTAGCACCCATATTGCAACCGTACCATTTGTTACCAGCTAGCCGTACCATTTTTTTTGCTAGCGTGTTGTTCCTGAGCAAGGCGCTTAGGGTTTTGAGCACCAAGCTTCATCATTGCTGGCGCCAATATCAAAGAAGGCCTTGTGCGTAGGTTTTAAGGCGGAGAAGATGACTCAAGAGGCAAGCTGTACATTTCATTAGCTGCTGCTACAAATTCCAGAATTTCATTAGGCTGAAGGCATGTTTACCTGTGAGTTCATAAATTGTAGCTTATAGATTTTCTAGGTATTGTTGTTTTAGATAATAGGGATTATTTTATGAACTAGGTTGTCAATATATTGTGAAAATACTGAGTATTTAAGCGGGTATAAAAATATGGAATTGTAAAGATCCTTGCAAATTTGGATCCTTATTTCAAATGACCTAACAAAGCGAATCACAATTTTCTTGGGAGAAAGCGAACTTTCTTGCACTTCTAGGTTTTTCACCTAAAAGGAGAAAGATCTTTCTATCCACAAGAAACTTGGAGTTCAAGCTTCAACACCCTTGAAATGAGCCTTGCAGATTTAGACTCAAAACCCCTTCAATTTCTGCCTTGGGAATTTTGTCAAACACTTTGCTGACAACCTTCTTCTTGCTAGTTTGTTGCTTCAATTTGCTTTGTTTTTGTTTGTTTTGATATCAATGATGTTTTGAATGCTTGAAAATGCTTACAATGAAGATAAACAAGTAACTAAAATGATATGCAATCTTTTTTGTATTTTCAAATGCATATATATGAAATTTTGATGTAAAAAGCATACCTATAGCCAAGGGACATTTTAGCAAACACTTGGCGTGCAAACTAGATAAATGAAATGCAGTTACATTAGAGAGTCTTTTGGACAAACAATTTGCAAGCAAGCTTCTTATCACTCCAATATCTATTTGCAATAACTTGAGAGCTTACATAGCTGATTACAAAATGCTAACATAAATGTCTCACTATCCTCTATGACTGAAAATGCAGACTTGCTGTAAGTACAACATCAATACAATATTTATTTCTTTGCCTTGAAGTTGTTTGTATTACAATGCCTTGAGGTTGCTTTTAACAACAAATGACTTTCTACATGAGAATGCCAAACAAAATGCAAGATATGATAAAATTCGAAGAACCTGGAAAATATAGCAGCAATCAATGATGAATTCAAATCTTCTTGAAACTGAAGTATTTGTCTTGCCAAATGCTGCACCTAGCCTTCTTGTAGCAAAAGGACCTTCCAACAATTTTCTTGGAATTTTTCTTGGCCCTCTAACACAAAATCGACCCCTCCTCAAGTGTGCTCAGCATAGAACAAAGTCTGATTTTTCTCCTCAATAATATCAGCTGCAATGTCTTCAACTTGGAAGCCTTCTCTTCACAAAATCGCCCTTGTCTTGGACTAGAAGAATGCTTCATTCAAATCTGAAATTGTCTCCAAAAATCGATTTTCTTCTTCAACTTCAAAATTTGGCCAATGGCCACTAAATTTTGCCCAATGTGAAGAACTGAAATATTCTCCACTCTATTCCAACTAGGGTTGATATTTCACAACCGAAACCGGTACCTTAGAGTCTTCAAACTCTCAGGCAAGTTTTCAAGCATTCAAGCTCTCCAACATAAGTATGTGAATATGCAAATCAAGATCCCCCAAAAATGAGCCCTTAAGAGCCTTTTATTCTTTTCTTGGGAGAGCTCACCCACCTTCCTTGTCAATGTGGGATACAAGATATTAGTTTAATATCTTTCCATTTGTGTTGTTAATGGTCATCCAACAGTTTCTAACTTCGTCTTTTGTTAGCGATTGTTTCTTTTATAAACATCGTCTTTGTAATTCTATTTATTGAAAGCTTTCGCTTCTTGTGTAAATGAACAACATTGATTCTTTGAACATGGTATCAAAGCCATAAAATTAAACAAAAAAAATCGTAAGAAATTTTTTAAGTTTTTGAAGAACGTTTCTTTTTGGAAAGAATTTTATGGGCTTTCTTAAAAACTATAATTCAAAGTTTTTTTTGGGTGGCGTCTATTCTTTTCCCGCACTGTGGTCTGCTCTTTCTGAGTCATGTTTGCCGCGACTTCCTGTGAAACGTTTTTTTCGTGCTTCTTTCTCTGTTTTTTTTGGTGCGATTAAATCCCTCTTCTGGGTGTCTCTTTTACTTGTGTTGGCCGCACGACCAGGGCATCAAATAAAATCTCGACCTGGAGGTTTTGTTGCGCGATTTGGAGGTGGCATTTTTCTGCTTAAACGTTTTTTTTGAAGTAATTTATGGGCCCAATTTTGTTTTTTCTTTGGCCACGATTTCTGACTGTGTTTGGTTGCAGATTTCTGCGACCTTCTCTACAAGCGTCTTTTTGGAGTTGCGATTTTCCTGTTCTGAGATGGATTTATTCCTGCAATTTTATTCAACCCATGCTAGGGTTTCGTGGGCACCTTTGTTTTTTTTTTGGGCATCGATGTTTTGAGGGTTTTTTAATATTTTTTTTCCCTTGAAAAAAATCAGCTTTGTGGGTTATTTAACATTTTTTTCCTTAATAAAAAATCAACTTTTTTTTTAAGGGCAAAACCAGATTTTTAGGATTTTTAAGATTTTTATTCCCCAAAACATCTAGTTTTTGGGTTTTAAATTTATTTTTTCCTTGCAAAAAAATCTGGCTTTCTGGGTTTTTTAATATTTTTTGTCCTTGAGAAAAAAAAAATCTGTCTTGTTCATGGGGGGGGTTTATAGTTTTTTCCAAAATAAATTAAGGGTTTGCTCTTGTATACCCTAGTTAGGGTTTCCGCAGTTCGGGAGGGCTCTCTGATTTCTAAAAAGAATTTACCATTTTTCCTTAAAAACGATGTTTTGTATGCTGATCCGTGTTTCGGATTTTGTGCTAACTACCTGTTTGGGTTTTTACTGTTTTTTTTGAAAAAAATGATTCTTTGTAAACTTCAGTTTCAAGGCTTTGCAACTTTTTCCGCAAAAATCGTACTTTGCTGCAGTATGGTTTTAGTCGCACCTGGAGTTCTTGTGCGAACATCTGCACCAGTGGTTTTTTGCAGTCTGTTTTGAGCATCTTGCTCATCTGCAACAGTTTGGAGGGTTTGCCAATTTTTCCTCAAAATCGTGGCAACTGTTCTCGGTGTGTCTTTGGTTATAGGGAGGGATAGTTCTGTTTTCCAACATTAGGTTGGACGCTTGGTGTTGTTATTTCCAAAAGTTCTGCAATTTTTGGGAGGGTTGGTGGCAAACTCATCTCAAGTGGCAGAGTTAGTGGCAGGCTCTTGTCTTTTCTTGCAGAAACATTCTGAGAAGAAGGGGGCAGCCTTCTTTATTGTTTTTTTGGGTAGTTAGAATGATGACCATTAAGGGAGGGTATTAGTTTAATATATTTCCATTTGCGTTGTTAATGGTCATCCAGCAGTTTCTAACTTCGTCTTTTGTTAACGATTGTTTCTTTTAGAAACATCGTCTTTGTAATTCTATTTATTGAAACTTTCGCTTGTGTAAATGAACAACATCGATTCTTTGAACACAAGATATATTTTATTTTTAGTGACTTTATGATATAACATATTTATTTAAGTCATTTTATTAAATTAATTAGATATAAAGTCATCTTATGATATTTAATTTTTGAGATAACTTTATAAATAATTAATTTAATATTTTATTCCCTTATTTCTCCTTTTAGCCTTCGGGAATAAATAAAGGCTAAAATAAGATTTAGGTGATCATCAAGAAGGGGACATTACAGTCCTCCCTTCCCGAAATTGCTTGTCCTCAAGCAATTACAAATTCGGGTGTTGTAATATCTGCTCGTTCTCCCAAGTGGCATCCTCTACTGGCAGATCTTTCCATCTCACCAAATATTCCTTCACCACCCTGTTCCTCAATCTCCTCTCACGAGTGTCAATAATCTCCTCAGGAACTAAGACCAAATGTCCTTCCTCATCCAATGGAGGAAGCTCAAAAGAATTAACCTGCTGATCCAATGCCTTTTTGAGGCACGAAACGTGGAAGACATTATGAATCTTGCTACTCTCAAGAAGCTCCAGCTCACAAGCTACATCTCCAATCTTGTATGGTCCATAGAATTTGGGTTTTAGCTTCTCTGCTCCGCTTCTCTTGAGAGAAGACTATTTGTAAGGCTGCAGGGGCAAGTATAACAAATCTCCAATCGCAAAACTATGCTCCACCTTATTTCTATCAGCATATGTCTTTTGCTGATTTTGTGCCACCTGTAGATTATCTTTGAGTGCCCTCAAGATATCCTGACTCTCCTGAATCCAGTCCTTGGCTTTGGGAGCCCTGCTCGCACCAAAAACCATCTCCATGAATGAAGATGCATTGTATCCGTACAAAACTCGGAAATGACTCATCCCAATGGACATATGATGTGTGGTATTATAACAATATTCTCCTAAGTGCAACCACTTAATCCAAATTCGTTGCTGTCCAGCAATGTAATTAATTAAGTTGTCCAAATTAAGTATTTTTCCTGTGGATAACTTAATTGATTATTTTAATTAAAAGTATTAAGTTTATTATTTATAAAGTTATCAAATAAATTAAAATTAAAAGATAACTTTATATTTAATTAATTTAATAAAGTGACTTAATAAAATATTATATCATAAAAGTCACTTAAATAAAATAATGTTCTAGAAGCTTCATGAAGGGCTAGAGAAAAAGAATAAATAGAGGGGTTGCCTAAGCTTCTAATTATCCAGATTTGGTGTTGATGTTGATGTTTGTCATTTCATCTTGTGGAGCCTAGGGTTTCTGCAGATTGTTCTTTATCATAAGAAATGCAAACTTCTTATTGAAAACAATTTTGAGGGTGTGAAATATCATCTGAATTATTAATTTGGAGGTAGAAATGATTTAATTAATTTAATTAATTAAGTTGTCCAAATTAAGTATTTTTCTTGTGGATAACTTAGTTGATTATTTTAATTAAAAATATTAAGTTAATTATTTATAAAATTATCAAATAAATTAAAATTAAAAGGTAACTTTATATTTAATTAATTTAATAAAGTGACTTAATAAAATATTATATCATAAAAGTCACTTAAATAAAATAATGTTCTAGAAGCTTCAGTAGAGGGGTTGCTTAAGCTTCTAATCATCCAGATTTGCTGTTGATGTTGATGTTTGTCATTTCATCTTGTGGAGCCTAGGGTTTCTGCAGATTGTTCTTTATCATAGGAAACGAAAACTTCCTATTGATAGCAATTTTGAGGGTGTGAAATATCATTTGAATTATTAATTTGGAGGTAGAAATGATTTAATTAATTTAATTAATTAAGTTGTCCAAATTAAGTATTTTTCTTGTGGATAACTTAGTTGATTATTTTAATTAAAAGTATTAAGTTAATTATTTATAAAGTTATCAAATAAATTAAAATTAAAAGGTAACTTTATATTTAATTAATTTAATAAAGTGACTTAATAAAATATTATATCATAAAAGTCACTTATATGAAATAATGTTCTAGAAGCTTCATGAAAGGCTGGAGAAAAAGAATAAATAGAGGGGTTGCCTAAGCTTCTAATTATCTAGATTTGGTGTTGATGGTCATGTTTGTCATTTCATCTTGTGGAGCCTAGGGTCTTTGCAGATTGTTCTTTATTATAGGAAACAAAAACTTCCTATTGATAGCAATTTTGAGGGTGTGAAATATCATCTGAATTATTGAGGCAAATTGGAGGAGTTACTTCAGACTTCTCATTGCATTGAATTTGTGGCCAAGGGCCAACTTTGTGGAGATTCAATTTGGAGAATAATTGCTGATTGTGATTTATCATTTCATCATCTTTAGGAGTGATATTTTGTAAAGTTTCAGTTGCATTTTCAGACCTTCATAATTTGCCATCATGGAGGTTGATCAGCCTATGTGAGTCTCATGTTTTTGCTCATATCTTTCAATTGAGGAGGCCAATCATTCTGGGTATTGTTTCATTCAATTCCTATCGTCAAGACAATCGTTTTAGGGGCAAATTGGAAGGCATTTGTATAGTCGGCCGATAGTGTACTCGATCGACCATGAGTCGATGTAGTCGGCCGAGAGTGTACTTGGTCGACTATGAGTCATAAGTAAATAAGACTTTAGTTTATAGTAATAATCCATGTACTTATGTTATGTACGGGTCATGTTAGTTAGTTGTCTCAGGAACAGTTCCTGATGAAGTAATTAGCTATAATGAAGGGACACGACGGTTGGTACCTTAACCACCGCCAGCGTACTATATGTACTTGAGTCATGTAGTCGGGAAGGGGGATGGTTCTACCATGCTATGCTATGTTTTGTCTGGAGACATTATGATGTAATTGCCGAATATTGAATAAAGAAGTATATCTATGTTCTGTGCGACTGCCATGTGATTATTATATGCTATTAATGTTATTTTATATCTCTGTTTACTCCGTACGTCATTGTACCTGTAGCGAGTAAACATTTGGCGCCGTTGCCTAAGCGAATCCGTAACCACCCAGACAGGAGAATGGCGTTGTGATGGGGCAGCCGACCGAAGGGCCGGTACAAGCAAACGAGGATCGTGAAGACGCTTTGATGGAAGACCTTTGCAGTCTGTGAGAAATCTCATTAAAGGACCACGTACGGAGGGAGGCTCTCAGGCGAGAGATCCCTCAGGTGGTCATTTGGGATAGATTGCGCGTCAACGAAGAGGTCGACCATCTTCTTACCAGATTGCCAAGACTGATAGCATGCCACTACATTATCTTATAGGATCTTCGGGCGGAGGAGGATCAGGAACGCCGAAGGCAACAAATCTTGCAGCGGTACGAAGAATGAACCAAACGGGAAGAGGAGGAACGAGACACTAGTCAGAGACGTACCCCTGGCAACTAACAATGATCGCGTGAATGACCTGTAATGCCTGTACGACTAAACAAAGACAAGAACCGAATACCATTTGGACACGAAGCGGAGGAGGAAAGAATTCAATGATCATTGAGAGTACAGGAGCAAGAAAATCGACGACAAAGATTAAGAACAAATCAGAGTTTTGTGGAAGGGAGGGACGAGGAACCCTTCATCACCCCGTACGTAGAAAAATATAAAACTCGAGAAAATGAAGATGAATTGAACGAAAAACTTGAGAATAACATCCAACGCATTCGGGAGTTGTCCATATTAGACGACGACGAAGGGCTGAGGACAGGGAGATCTGAGCCCAAGACCCCTTGGCAGAGGGAGCACCAAAGTGGGACCCAGGAAACTCAAGGTGTAGAGGACGCTGACGGAGGACGGGAAAGTGACTCGTATGTGGCCGAGAGTGCAAGTGACGCACCGGAACGTAACGGGGAAACCAGTCCAGTCGGGTCCAATATACAAGGAGGACAATGGGGAAGGATGGTGACTCCAGAACGACAAAAACTACCGAAGTTTACGGGGAATGGGTCAGAAGATCTAGTACGACATTGCAAAACATGTGACACAATTTGGGTAGCGAGTGGAGAAGATGACCCGAATCATTGGTTGAAAGCCTTTCCGGCGACACTCAGAGATAGTGCCATCGACTGGTACTCAAAGTTGGACCAAGCACAAAAAGCTACATGGAGATTACTCAAGAAGGCCTTTCAGGACGAATTCAAACTCCTGAGGGATGACAGTGAGATTGTAGCAGAAATCTACAGTACGAAGCAGGGAAAACACGAGAATGTGCGCACATACAATCGGCAACTGAAAGACTTGCTGAGAAAATTGGAGGTTCAACCAGCCGATGGGCTAAAGAAGCGATGGTTCATTGAAGGCTTGCTTTCGTCGCTGAGGAAAAAGATGAAAGTTGTGCCTCTATCGTCATATGCGGAAGCATACAATTAGGTGATGGATATAGAAAGTGAAAACAAAACATCCTCTTGAGGGAAAAAGAAGACGGACGATGAGGAGAGTGCGGACGACAACGACAGTGAATCCAAGACCGTACAAGCACTCAGAAAAGATATGATGCAAATGATGAAAGAATTGAAGGCCGACAAAGAAAGTATGAGGGAAGCACGAGAACTATGGTGTACAAACTGCAATAGGGAAGGTCACACGAAGGCGAATTGTCTGAAGAAGTTATTTTGCGATATCTACCAAGTGATGGGACATTCTGTCAAGGAATGCCCATACAATTTAAAAACCAAAAGTGCACAAGTACTCTTCGCTCAAGGAGAACCGTCGACACCGCCGAACACACCACCGAAGCCCCAGTACAATAGCAATGCATCCCCTGGAGGTTACCAAAGCAACAGGAGTCCGAGGAACAGAATACAATACGATGGTAAAGGACGAACCATGATCCAATGGCGAAAGTGCAACGAATGGGGTCACTTCGCCAAGGATTGCCAGAACAGCCAAGGCTCGAGAGGAAGATTGTGTAAGTGGTGTGGACCAGGCGACCATGAAGATAGTGAATGCCCCAAGCAGAAGGGTATCCATATGCTAGAAGTAGAAGAACAAGAGGTACTGGCGATCACCAGAGCACAAGCAAAGAAGGCAACCTACCTAGATCCACGTATGGAAAAACAAAGGATGAAGGAAGCAAAAGCCGAAGTGGAACTGGCGATGGCGAAGGAGAACAAAATATCTCTGGAGAAGCCAGAGACCTCTTGGCGGTCGGAGGCAGAAACCAACATCGTACGACAGGTACTGCAGATCACCATACTGATCAAAGTAACTGACCTTCTCCAGACGTTGCCGCAATTGGGACTGGCAATGACAAATGTCCTTGGGGATGTCAAGCAATCGTGAGTGGAGGATCAAAGGCAAGAATTGGTACCAGATTCACCACCGTACAGAGAACAAACCATTGACCCTGTACTACTCACGGCGAACATCGGGAAGATACCGGCGGTTGTGCAGATGGAGATCGGAGGGAATACCTTGACAAATACTATCGTCGATGGAGGATCGGGAGTCAACGTACTGCCCGAAGACACATGGAAGAGCCTCGGGAAGCCTACCCTCTGGCCACCGACATTCCAACTTGTCGGTGCCGATCAACATGGTATCAAACCGTTGGGAATGTTGATGGCGCAAAAGGTGGTGATCGGAACACAACCATTTCTGCTGAACTTTGCAGTCATTCCATTGCAGAGGAAGGCATACGATGCATTGCTTGGACGAGGGTGGTTAGTGCCAGCCAAGGCAAATCATAATTGGAAAAGAAATACACTATCCATAGAGAATGACGGGAGGAAGTACGTGATCGACTTGAAGAATCAGGCTGTTAGTGAAGAACTGGCATCTTCTAAATCAAAATCCGACGAGAGAGAGTTGGACATGGACGAAGAGAGGAAAGCAATGGAGCCTAACGAGGAGGGTGTACTTGAAATCGAGAGTTGCTCGGAAGACGAGACAAGTTCATTGAATGACTTATTTCATTGGCAGATGGAAGATTATGAGGTGTTCCAGCGAGTGTAACATGCTGCAGATTGGAGAAATCCAAGAAGGAGAAGAGAATGAGTTCGGAGAGTACAAAGAAAGAATATCAGAACCGGATGATACACCAGCCCACAAATCCAAATAGGTACGAGATAGAAAAATTGTGTTGGAGCAAAAAAATGGAAAAAATAAAGTAGAGGAATTAGAAAATGTTAAAAATGAAGAGAAAAAAGAGACGGAGGAGAGAGAAAAGAGAGAAAAAAGAGATGGAGGAGAGAGAAAATAAAGACAACAAGAAAAAAGACGGAGGAGAAAGAAAAGAGATGAAGGAGAGAGAAAATAAAAGAGGAAAAAAGACGGAGACAAAATTAAAAGAATTAGACGAATTAAGGGACGGAAGAGGGAGTATATTAAAAAGAAGAAATAAAAGTGCAAAAAAGAAATTAGAGGAAAAAGGAGAAATAAAAGAAAAAAACATTAAAATATTGGCAAGGGTGGAAAGTGCACGATCTAAACTGAGAAAAAGAATTAAATTAAAAGCAAGGACCGTACGAAATTTCCAAGTAAGAAGAGAGGAGCAAAAGGCCGTATGACAAGAAGAGAGGAAACTGGTATGCCAAAAGGAGACAAGTCCGTACGAACTAATAGACAAGAGCCAAAAAGCCGTACGCCACATTAATGAGCAAACTGTACGCGAAAAGCAAGAAGCCGTATGCCACAAACAGAGATCCGTACGACAGATAGAAGACAAAGCTCGTACGACACTTGCCAAATCCGTACACCAGAGGAAGAACTCCGTCGGCAGAAGGAGAAGTCTGTACGACAGAGAGAAGACAAAGCCGGTACAACACTTGCCAAATCCATACGCCAAAGGAAGAACTCCGTACGGCAGAAGGAGAAGTCCGTACGACAGAGAGAAGGCAGAGCTAGTACGACACTTGACAAATCTGTATGCCAGGGAGAAGATAAATCCGTACGCCATTCAGGGGAAATCACCGTACACCAGGCCAAGAAATCCGTACGCCATTCACCCAGAAGTTTGTACATCAAGTCTCAAATCCCGTACATTGGAGACAGCTAGCCGTACGGCTGCATCATGGAGGAGTCGTACGTCGCAGGAAGAACATCGTACGGCAGGAGAAGAATTCAATTCGCATGTCTGAGAAGGGGACCGTACGGAAGGAGCAGAAATCCGTATGTGTACAGGTGAAAAAGTTCGTATGGGCTAAACAGGAAATGGCCGTACCAAACATCGACCTGAAGAAAGTGAAGTCTCAAAAAAACAATGCAAAACCTATATTTTTCGGGTTCATCAGCAATATTTGGAACATATGGAAAAATCATGAAAATGAGGCACGCGATGCTGTTTCGAGTGGTTTCAGAAGTGTTAAATTGGCCTTGGCAGCGGGGGCACTGCCCCTCGACCTCGCCCTGTACCGCGACGCGCCAGGGGCGCTGCCCTCGGACCTCGCTGGGGGCGTTGCCCCTCGACCCCGCTGGGGGCGTTGCCCCTCGACTTCCGCAAGGGGCGCTGCCCCCAGACCCCCATCATATTTATTGGAATTGCCAAATTGTAGTACACCCAACCATCATAATACAGTTGCAAGAGCAATTGCCTGTCGCACAGATGAGAGTTGCAGCTCTCGAGGAGAAGTTGGCAAAGAGAGAAAGTATTGGGAGTGAGTGACAACCAGTTGGCAAAGAAGGATCAGCTATTGGTAGAAAAATATACACAGGTGGCTGATGTGCAGCGATTTTCAGCTGAGGGGGAGAGTCAACCATAGGGAAAAGACAAGGAATTGGCTAGCACCAAGCAGGAGCTCGAGTTGGTAATTTTGGTTTTTAGTCGCCTAGAAGACGACTACTTTGTGGGGGGAATGATGTAGTCGGCCGACAGTGTACTCGATCGACCATGAGTCGATGTAGTCGGCCGAGAGTGTACTTGGTCGACTATGAGTCATAAGTAAATAAGACTTTAGTTTATAGTAATAATCCATGTACTTATGTTATGTACGGGTCATGTTAGTTAGTTGTCTTGAGAACAGTTCCTGATGAAGTAATTAGTTATAATGAAGGGACGCGACGGTTGGTACCTTAACCATTGCCAATGTACTATATGTACTTGAGTCATGTAGTCGGGAAGGGGGATGGTTCTACCATGCTATGCTATGTTCTGTCTGGAGACATTATGATGTAATTGCCGAATACTGAATAAAGAAGTATATCTATGTTCTGTGCGATTGCCATGTGATTATTATATGCTGTCAATGTTATTTTATATCTCCGTTTACTTCGTACGCCATAATTTGCTCGCTATGGGTACAATGTAATTAATTTAATTAATTAAGTTGTCCAAACTAAGTATTTTTCTAATGGATAACTTAATTGATTATTTTAATTAAAAGTATTAAGTTTATTATTTATAAAGTTATCAAATAAATTAAAATTAAAAGGTAACTTTATATTTAATTAATTTAATAAAGTGACTTAATAAAATATTATATCATAAAAGTCACTTAAATAAAATAATGTTCTAGAAGCTTCATGAAGGGCTAGAGAAAAAAAATAAATAGAGGGGTCGCCTAAGCTTCTAATCATCCAGATTTGGTGTTGATGTTGATGTTTGTCATTTCATCTTGTGGAGCCTAGTGTTTCTGCAGATTGTTCTTTATCATAGGAAATGCAAACTTATTGAAAACAATTTTGAGGGTGTGAAATATCATATGAATTATTAATTTGGAGGTAGAAATGATTTAGTTAATTTAATTAATTAAGCTGTCCAATTTAAGTATTTTTCTTGTGGATAACTTAGTTGATTATTTTAATTAAAAATATTAAGTTAATTATTTATAAAGTTATCAAATAAATTAAAATTAAAAGGTAACTTTATATTTAATTAATTTAATAAAGTGACTTAATAAAATATTATATCATAAAAGTCACTTAAATAAAATAATGTTCTAGAAGCTTCAGTAGAGGGGTTGCTTAAGCTTCTAATCATCCAGATTTGCTGTTGATGTTGATGTTTGTCATTTCATCTTGTGGAGCCTAGGGTTTCTGCAGATTGTTCTTTATCATAGGAAACGAAAACTTCCTATTGATAGCTATTTTGAGGGTTATCATCTGAATTATTAATTTGGAGGTAGAAATGATTTAATTAATTTAATTAATTAAGTTGTCCAAATTAAGTATTTTTCTTGTGGATAACTTAGTTGATTATTTTAATTAAAAGTATTAAGTTAATTATTTATAAAGTTATCAAATAAATTAAAATTAAAAGGTAACTTTATATTTAATTAATTTAATAAAGTGACTTAATAAAATATTATATCATAAAAATCACTTAAATAAAATAATGTTCTAGAAGCTTCATGAAGGGCTGGAGAAAAAGAATAAATAGAGGGGTTGCCTAAGCTTCTAATTATCCAGATTTGGTGTTGATGTTGATGTTTGTCATTTCATCTTGTGGAGCCTAGGGTCTCAAATTGTTCTTTATCATAGGAAACAAAAACTTCCTATTGATAGCAATTTTGAGGGTGTGAAATTTCATCTGAATTATTGCAGCAGATTGGAGGAGTTACTTCAGACTTCTCATTGCATTGAATTTGTGGCCAAGGGCCAACTTTGTGGAGATTCAATTTGGAGAATAATTGCTGATTGTGATTTATCATTTCATCATCTTTAGGAGTGATATTTTGTAAAGTTTCAGTTGCATTTTCAGACCTTCATAATTTGCTGTCATGGAGGTTGATCAGCGTATGTGAGTCTCATGTTTTTGCTCATATCTTTCGATTGAGGAGGCCAATCATTCTGGGTATTGTTGCATTCAATTCCTATCGTCGAGACAATCATTTTAGGAGCAAATTGGAAGGCATTTGGTGCTGCAATTAATTATCTAAACTTTTGCCAGGAAAGAACAGGGGTGACAACTTGAGCAATTCGATTTGAGCTTGGAAGGTGCCTATCACATTGGATTTTTATTGTTTCTTCATCAACAACATTGGGCGCCATCATTCCTAGGTTCTTCTTGCATTTACTAAGTAGTTTGCATTGTCATCGTAGGCATTTTAGTTGCTGCTGTAAGTGAATACTCAGAAAATCAGATTTGGCACTATTGTCAATCAATTGTAAGCCAAGAGTCTTGGCCAATTCATAACATCATTGTATTAGACATTTTATTGCAAAGAAGGAGATATAAGTTGCTGGTCAAATACTATTGTAATTGAGCTTGTTTATATCATTGATGATCAACTTAAGTTTGCATGCCAATTGTTTGACAAAATGTCACTTGGCTGTAGGTGCATATTTTGCATATAGAAATCATATAAGTACATTTCAAAGGATAGAAGTAAGTCATTTATGCATCTAGATGATAGTTTAGATATTGCAGTTTGAAATTGCAAGCATTTGGAGTCTTCTTTTATCATTTATCAAGCATACAATCAGACTGAAATTCTGTACCAGCCAGATCAGACTTTGCATGTGAATTGTTTGACAATATTCCTTGAAGGTTAGAGGGGCAATTATATATCAGAACTTACAAGGGATATTACACTACTTTAGAATAAGAACCCTTCTGAATAACTTTAGAACTTGGCTCCTTCTGAAATGTCCCTATGTCAATTTCCGCAGTAGAAACAAGTTTTGTAGTCCTTAGTTTGCAATCTCGAGCAAAGTGACCATACTTGTCACACTTGAAACATTGAATGTGAGAGAGATCCTTCTTCTTCTTCGGTTCTAGGGCAGAATATGATCCTCTGTCTCTATTCCTCTTTATTTTTTTGCCTCTTTCTCTAGAAGTATGTGTAGCAAGAACTTCATTTTCTACATCATGATAGTTTCGCCCAATTCCTCTTGCTGCCAACCTGGATTCCTCTTGAATACAATCAGCTCGAAGATGATCAAACTTGGGCAAATTGGATCTCCCACGGATGCTTTGAATAAAGGGTTCCCAAGATTGGGGAAGACATTTAGTGCCAACATAACAAGGTCTCTGTTTGCAATTATATCCCGAATAGCGCTCAACAGATCTCTCAAATCAGCAATCTTCATAAAGAATGAGATGACTGAATCTTCTTTATCCATTTTTACATGGTGAAGCTGTTGTCTCAAAGCAAGGACCTGTTGTGAACTATTTTACACATTGCCCCATTGCAAATGGGGATCCCCTTCTTTTTGCTTTTTGGGGTTTTGCCTTGGCGTCACAATTGCTTATCAACATTTTGGTTTACAATGAGGAATTAGAACTTTTGAGAATCACCTGGGTCAAGTTGAGATTTTAAGCCCGTATCAGTGCCTAGACGTCATGGAAGTGCTCAGAAGGTCCAGTAGACGAGGAATACCATTGCTTTGAGTCAATTCTTACACTTGCTATTTTTTAGGGATTCTGCTTTTTCGTTTTCTTGATTTTTGGCATTTTTAGGCCATTCTGGAGTTCCTATTTTTTAGGGATGCATTTTACTTTTTTCTATTTTTAGAAGGTTTCTATTTTTGGAAAGTTGCTATTTCAGGATCCCATTCGTCATGAAGTCAACACGTCTCCAAAATGAGGAGAATCAACAAAAAAATCAAAGCGAATGGTGAAGGTTTAATGAAAAATGGCACCAAGTCTGAGAAGCTCGCCAATGGAAGGAAATGTTAGACATCTTGGCAAGTCCGCCCTTACCTCTGGCAGGCCAAAGGGAAGGACTGGCAAGCCAGACCTCAAGTCCGCTCTTGGCACAAGTCAAGATGAAGTCCACCATAGGCAAGAGGGAGCATGGAAAGAAGACAAGGAAGTCCGCCCTCAGTCTTGGCCAGCCAGTCTTCAAAGTCTGCCACCTTTTGGGAAAGTCAACACAAAGTCCGCCCTGGCAAGAGAGTCTTGAAGTCCGCCCTTGGAAGGAACTGGCAAGACAAAGTCAAAGTCCGCCCAAAGATAAGAAGGAACTGGCAGAAGCCTTGGGAAGTCCGACCTTGGCAAAGACTAGCATGAAGTCCGCCATAGGAAGAGGGAAGATGGAAGAGAGTCTTCAAAGTCCGCCCAACACATGAGAATGTCCAAGCATGCCTAAAGTCCGCCCAAGCTTGAAGAAGGCATGGTCAAGCACATGTGAAAGGAATGGCAAGCTAGAGTCAAAGTCGGCCTAGAGGAAGCATGCACATTGTCCAGACCAAGGTCGAAGTCCGCCCAAAGGGAAGTGCACATGGTCTAGCCAAAGGTGAAGTCCGCCATGAAGATGTCCAGCCACAAGATCAAGTACGCCTAGAAGAAAATGCATCTTGTTTGGCCAGCTTCAAAGTCCGCCTTGTCCAAGGGAAGACCAACTCCGCCTTAGCAAATGAGCAAAGTGGCACAACAACTATGAAGTCCGCCAAGGAGAAAAAACTCAAAAAAATGGGCTAAGTGTTGATACCTTGGGGAGAAAAACTCTGAAAAATTGGCTAAGTGTTGAGAATAAATTTTCAAAATTTGGTTAAGTATCAAGAAAATTCCCTAAGCAATGAGCAACTCCGCCCAACATGGCCAACCAGTCATGAAGTTTGCCAAGGCTAAATTGAAGATGCAGCCAAGTCCGCCAAGGAGAAATGAAGGAAGATGTTTTGCCAAGTCATGAAGTCTGCCTAGCTTGCAAGGAAAGTGGGTTGCCGATGATGAAATCCTCCTAGGTCAAACATAATAGTGCCTAAGACACAATGAATTCCGCCATGAAAGAGCATGGAAAAGGTGAAGTCCGCCATGCTATAGATTCAAAATGAGCTCCACCTTGACACTTGGGAAAATGTCCAAGATCATTCATAGTCCGCCCATGATAAAAGCAAATTGTCCAACCAACAGCCAAGTCCGCCTAAGAAAGAAAAAGAATTGGCTTGCCAATGAGGAAGTCCGCTCAAGCATAATAGAAAAATGGCATGTCAAGTCCAAAGTTCGGCAAGGTTAGAAACAAACATGGTAAAATTTGCCAGGAGGAAGCAAAAAATGGCTAAGTGTGAAATTTTCCTACAATAAAAGGATCAAATTTTGACTAAGTGTTGGAAAGAAAACAGAAAAAATGAAGAGGAATAAAGAGAAAATGAATAAAATTCTTGCCCAAGGATGGAGTCTACCCTACTTAGCACAAGCCAAACTCAGAATTGAAGACAAATCCACAGGCAAAGTTCATTCGAGCATAAAGATGGCCAAAATCTTGGCTAAGTGTTGAATGGCCCACATGAAGGCGTTACAAAATGAAATTGAATAGCCAAAATTTGGCTAAGTATGGGAAATACTTCACACAGAAAGTTCCAATTTCCTCCATTGTGGTGAAAGCATAGGGGAGTTTTTCTCCAAATTCAAGGCACTTAAGGAATTTCAAAGCAGTCAGGAAAGAAAAGTTTAATAACTTCAAGTCTAGACATTTTCTCTAAGGGGAAACTTGCATACCTCAAAGATTCAGATGCAAGTGAGAAGAAGAAATCAAAATCTCAAAGGAAATCCAAGATCAAAGCTAGGAAGGAACAAACACAAAGGATAGAGTCATCGGCAAAGGAAGATATTCTAAGGAAAATGCATGGAAAAAGAACAAGCTGACCAAGGAGAATATCCAACACGCTGAGGTGGCGCCTCGTCATCTTCCAACCTATCAAATTGTTCCAAGTCAACATGTCTAGGTTCAATGAACTTGACTTATCCATGGAATTGGTTTATATTTAGCAAGAAGGACAAGTGTCCCAAAATGTAATTTTCTCATTGGTCGAGAGGTAGTTAATTATGACAAACCCTAATTAGGGTTTTATTTTGTAATCTCGATCGTTGATTCGAAATCAATCTTGGCCATTGAAATGTAATCAGGGAGCCTATAAATTGAGCTCGCCCCTCATTTGTAAGGGATAAAGTGAGTAGTATGAAATTGTTGAGTTTTGAGATTCCCGTGAATAAAAGCTCTTATGCATGATTTGCTTTGAATCACTTTTATTTTCAAGTGGTTTGTAAGGTTGCATATTCTCCTTCAACACTTAGATTAAAGTTGGATTAGAATTTTTATTTGAATGTTTGTTAGTGAATGAAAGATTTGATAGTGGTGATTGGTGAAATCTAGCTCATACTTTCTTTGGATAGATGATTTGTATCCAATGTGTAAAGTTAGCCCGAGCTCTTAAATTGTGGATGTTTAACTTCAGTCTTATTTTAGACATGAAAATTATAATCACACCCCTTGAAGATTGCACCCGCTTTGCGTAGTTGTCCCAAGGAGGAGAAATAAAGTGTGGTTTTTTTGTTTCATCCAATCATTGCCGTCTCTTGAGTTCTTAGGCGTAGATTAGACTCCTAAACCCTTATCATTTTGCACTTTTTTTGGAAATCTGAAATACCCCAATGGAAAGAGCATTCAATGTTAAAACCGTCTAAGTCCTTAGCTTGTGAATAAATTCTAATGTAAGTCCCTTTGTGATTACCAGCATATCACAATGCCCATTGATCTTATCCATGTGTCATGACCTGATGAAAGAAACCTTGGAGTTGCCATACGATCTTCTCACAATCTTAGCATACGCGGTGACTTTGTTCAAGAGAGGATAGAGTGTCTTTGGGCATTTTATTCTGTGTTCGGTGAGTAATAAAACACACACCAACAGGACCCTACTGGTATTGTTGATCTCATACAATTCTTTTAGAGTATCAAACATTTCTTTAGCTGACTTCAACTTGGAGATGATCAGTACTAGGTGATCCATCAAAAAGTCTATCATGATCTTTCTAGCCTTTGTGCCATTTTTCTTCCACTGGATTCTCTTAGTATCATTGGAAAGCTCAGGCATATCACTTTCCATGAAATCAAGAAGATCATTCTCCTCTCATGTAATGAGTACCCTGGGTTTCCAAGAGTTGAAGTTTGAGGTTCCATCAAGCCTATCTTCTACCTTGACACCGTTCACCATCTTCCTTTTCTGCACAAATTCACCTTCAAAGATCTGCCCTTAGGTCTGAAATAATTTGCAACCTTAGATCTGCAAAACTTTACCTTCAAGATTTGCCCTAGATGAAAAGTTGTCTTGACTGCTTAAACAGATCTGATCAGATCTTTTCTTAAACCTGGCTTTGATTCCATGTTAGTTTTTAAGATCAAAAGTGAAATAAGCAGAAATGCAACACACAAATCAAAGAACACAACAATATACTTTGGGAAAACCCTCCTTCTCGAGGGAGAAAAACCCAGCAAAATATATCTCTTATATATTGCAAGAATAAGAGCAGAAATCTGCTTACACATCAGACCCAACACAAGGTCGAATACAATAAATAATGATGCCTCTCCTTGGCGCAATAATACACATAAATATGCTTCACAATAAATCTGATATGCTGCTATGAGAATGACGATCTGCTGCTAGAGGGCGAACTTTTGCTGGAAATGAGAACTTGAAATGAGAAAATGAAATTGTGTGTAAATGAGCAAGCAAACACCTTGCTTATATAGGAGTCTAGGGTGGCCTCCTCACTAGGTCGGCCCTAGAGATATTATTGAAATTGGTGAAGGCTGACCTGCCTTAGATGGTTAATTATTTAATTTTTATTTTGGGAAAATATTTCCCGCCGCTATGATCATCAACATAGGCGTCCAAATAAAATATATTAAAATATGACTTAATCAACTCGTCCTTCGAGCCTTAGCCAAATTTCACCAAAATATTAAAATATTTTACCTCAACCAATGAAGCGCCCATCTCAAGATCTGACCTACCAAAAATAGCTCAGAAGTGCTGAAGACCCAAACAACTCAAACTGACTTCCCAGAAATAGCCTCCGAACTGGCCTGCTGAAAACTTGCTAAAACTAGCACTTACTAAAAAGAGCATACTGCTAAAAATAAAAGTGTGTCCAAAAGCATTTTAACTATATTTTGAGTAGCCATCGCAACTTACTAAAAATAGTAAGTCTAGAAAAGTCCTCCATTTCTGTTGCATGTCACACCACTACGAAGCTCTCTGAAAACCTAGAAGGAAACCAGAATCAACACTGTAAAACCCCAACATGCAAGCCTCCAAATCTGCCAAAATATCTTCCTAGAAAATAGGAAACCCTAATTTTTGCTTCCGACTAGCCTACAGGCCTTCGGGATAGGCTAACGACCAACTGCACTGATCACTGCTGAGAAGGGGACATTACAACTTTTACATCAAATGATATTCCATTGAGTTACTTGCTTTTCTTACTCTCCATCTTATCTCTTTTATATCATGTAAAATGCCCAAGAGAGGTGACTTTAAAATGTGAAGGGATGACTTCACTAAAAGGTGTCTATTCAAAGATCAACACACTTCTTAAAGGGTCAACTTAACAATACATAATTAAATTTATTTTTAATTGATATCCTTTTAAACATAACCACGCTACCATAAATTTTTGTCTTTATATGGGAGCGCTGCCTTACACATTAATCGTTGCCTTTGGAGATTTAAATGATTCACTGCCTCTTTTTGTCATCACCTCTTTTTTGTCTTATATGACTTATTATCCAGCCCGTGGCCTTTGTTTCTTGACTTAGGTGATATTTTTTTGTCTTATTCTCATTTGTCTTATTCTATTATTTTTCTTATTCTATTTTATAGTTTCAGCCATAGGAAATTAATTGACTTTGTTTTAATCGCTGCTCCATTTATGAATAGATCTTATAGAATTGCTGCTCTATATTTCATAATTATCTTATCAAAACAATTCTTAATGGAATTGCTGCCTTGTGAAATACTTTTACATAGGCGTTGTCCTTATTATTATCAAACCTCTTAATTGCTGCTCATTAGAGAATAAACTTGCTACCTTTATAAACATAAGTGCTGTAATAACTTGTGACCTCCCACTTACTTTGAAAGTCCTCAAATTGCACTATCACATGTGGCCAACATATGAAGACTTCCTCCATGAATTCATTAATAGCTGACACAAATTCTTTCTCCAGCAAGACTATGAATTAGCAACCTTAGATATAAAGGATCTTTAAGGCTCTTCTTATTATTTGTACCATAGTTTACTATCATAGGGAGCATCCTTTGAGGATTTATGCCTGCAGTTGCAACATATAACTCCTGCTTTCCAAATGCAATCCCAATGCACTATACTTCAAGTTTTTTACTTCCATCTGTAATCGCAACCATATCAACCTAACCAATTATAAACCATTGACCTCAATGACAATCTCAAACAATGAATTCCTTCGACATTATTGATAGGAATCTCATTAATATTTCATTGACATCAATGACAACATTTCCAACAATCTCCCCCTTTGTCATTGATGGCAACATAATTCTCTTTTCTCTAACTCTCCTCCGTTCTATTTGACATTAATGGCAAAGGGATTTTTATGGAACATCTATCCACAAATGGATCATGGGAAACATCTAATCAAATACTCACATCCAATGCAATAAGCATATACTTCTCCCCTCTTCAGAGATTTTCTAATGCTCCCCCTTGCTCTCGTACTCCTCTTTCTCTATTTTTTGATCCTTTGTATTATGTGCTTGGATGACTTGCATCCTCTATACCTGTAATGTCCCCTTTTTCACGTGCATCAGAGTTGGGGGATTAGCCTATTTTCCTGACCCTCGTAGGCTAATAGTTTTGGATAGAGGGTTTCTCAGACGGGCACTTGGTCGTCAAACTTTAGTGTTGATCTCTGGAGCATGGTGGCACGGTGAATTGTGGCGTTTGGCATGATACTGGTGCTTAATCTAATGATATTCACCTTTTATTTCACTATCTTCAGCCTAGGGACCATGTGTTTTAATATGAAGGGGTCACTTTCTATTTTTAAGTTACTATTCATTACTAAAGTGAAAATGTTATAACTTAAGTGAATAGTGTTCACTTTAATGAATAGTGTTTCCTTTGTAAATTTATAAAAGGCAAGAGAGAAATTCGAATTGCTTCATTAGATGATCATTTTGGCTTGAAGAAAACTTGGGAGTGAAGCTTGGAGGAAGAAGGAGGCTAGGGTTTCCTTATTTCTTGTAGTGGGTGAGCCTAGTGGGGCTTGGTTCTTCGTTTGGAGCTGCTTGAGGGTGTGAAACACCACCTTAAAGTTGCTGATCTATATTTTGCTGCTTCTTTGGAGATCTACTTGCTGGTTTGCAGGTTGTTTTGAGCTTGGGTTTGAGTGTTTCCAGTTGCCATTGTCTCCAATCACGATTATACAAGAGCTGTTCGCGTTTGAGAAGTTTTAGGGACTGTTTTTTGAAGCTACAGCCAGCCGCTTTTTCTTGAGGGTTAGATCAGCAAAAGAAGCAAAGAAATGCCTATCTTGAGTGGCTGCAACTTCACCCAAAGGGGGCGCCCTTACCCTAGGAAGCTTTCCATTACGGTTTTTGGTGGGAGAAGTTCATCTTCGAAGAGAAATCAGCATTTCATTGGGCGCGGGTACTGTAGCAGGGCACTATTCACAGTGCTATATGGCTGTAAGTTGAAGTATGATCTATGGAATACTTAGTTTCCAATCTAATGTAAGTTATATATTGTAAGCAACTTATTATGTAATGAAGAAACTATTCTTAGACATCGAAATGAGCAATGTATTCAAGTTATTCCATTAGCTTAGTTTATTTGAAGCTTTCATGGTACGCATATGCTCTTTATGTATTATTCTAGTAATTCTAGCAAACAAAATCAAAGCATAAGAGGAAACACAAACTGAAACAAAAAAATCAGTCCTACGAATTAAGTGAAAACAAATCAGCAGAGTGTTGGAACATCATAATACTTGTCCAAAAGTATTTGGATCATCTCTTGAATTTCACAAGTCAGAAACTTGTTTAGCTATCCCATTACTTATGTATGTTCAACTCTTCTCTATCCTTGGCTATTGAATGAATAAGATCATCTTTTTGATCTCTTTTTGAGATTCTTCTCACCTTCCTTCTCTTCCTCTAGTTTTCTGATTGCTACAAATGAATGATTCTTTCATCTTTTTGCTATCCTTTTGCATGAGAACTTCTTCTCTTATTTGTTCTCAATTTGGGCTCTTCGATATTATCTTCATCAATCTAGAATATCTCTAGCTACTCAAATGGTAACTCCTCGTTTTACTTCTCTCTTCTCTTACTTCACTTTCTTCAAGACCTATAGATTATAAAAGACCTTTATCTTTCCAAGGGCTTCTTACACTAAAACTTTACTCTTTTATTACCTTCTAAGGCAATATACTCCTCTCTATTGCTATTATTCACTAGATTTGGATTGCTCATATGACACCTTGACTCCCTCGAGTCTTGATGCAATTTTCTCCTCTTCATGCTTAAGTTTCTTTTGAAGATTCCTTTTGTAATTCTTCTTCCTGACATCAATGGCATCATTCTTTCTATTCCTGTAACTCTCCTTTGACATTAATGGTGAAGGGATGCTCATCATACTTCCATCCATGTCTTCTATGGCATCATTACATCAATAGGAACACCTTTAATGTGAAGTTGAACACAAGCACAACCATCCAACTTTCCACTATCAATTTCTTTTGATTTTTGCCAACACATGCTTGTGTGTTCTAGCAAAAATTTCAAATGCAAATATACAAACATACTCTTCAAGAAAAGACTCCTTTGGATCATTCTTATCTTCCTGTTGGTCTTTTGGAAAAACTCTCAAGAAGTTTACTCTTACAAAACAACTTCACCACTTTCTTCTTTATATCTTCTCACGCTACGATAAAATGTTAAAGCTTTGTGATCCCCATTCCTACTCTCCCAAATTTTCAATCTTATGGAGACACTTGTAAATGCTAGCTTCATGTGCATGAGTTAAAGGTATGCAATCTTTCATTATCTAGGATCTTGAACATATCAAACAATTATGTAGATACCAATTCATTACTTTCCCTTAATACCAATCTATTGGACAAGTGGATTCTTCTCTTCAAGTTTTGTGATACTTCATCTTTTGAGTTACCTTCTCCATGGGGTTGAACGATAATGCCATACTTAGATCCCCCTGAAATAGTACTTCTCCTTATAAACTTAGTGATACCACTGGTGCATGAAGCACAGTTTGTATTTGCATAGGTTTATCCTTCTCATTATCTTGTTATTGTTTCCTTCTCCAAACTTTTATAGACTTTCCTTTTTGTTTGGTCATGTTATCCTTCATCTTCTATTGTCTAGGTGGTTTTACAAAGCCACTTCTACAATATTGTGCAATATGTCCATATTTATTGGATTTGTAGCATACAACTCTATAGTTCACTAAAGGAACATATGAATTATAGTTTCTACCTATCCACCCATAAGAATTTCTATTTCTATTCTATCCATCATTATATCTCATTTGTGTTCTACACTCTCTTGCCTTATGTCCAAAATGATTGCATGAGTAGCAATAGCCATAAAATGTACTCTTGAACTTATATGTATGCACCTGCCTCAAAGGAAAGGACTTCTTGAAATTGTCCTTGTTAACTTAAGGAGTCTTTGTCTTCTTGCTACGCTAATTTTTGATAGGGCTTTTGAAAGTATCTTCAAGAATTTTTGTCTTTCCCTCATTTGTCTTCTTAGGAGTCTCTTTAGAATCTTCCTTGAATTTTATTTGATGACGAACTTTGCTTATTTAATATATCATCCAAAATCTCGGTATCAAACTTGAGGTTCTTGTTCAACTTGGAGGATGTCTTTTCTAGTTCCTTCCTTAAAGAAACTATCTCGAACTCTAACATTTCACAATCTTCTTCCTTTTTCTCTAATTGGACTCTCACTTCCTCTTTCATCTTGTATCCTTCTCTCATCTGAAATTTTAACTCGACAATTATCTTCTCGGATTCTTCAAGACTTCGTACTAACTCTACATTAGATTCATTGTTCTCTTGAAGTTGAAGCTTTAGTTTATGGTTCTCCTTTCTAAGCCTCTTGATCTCACTGTAGGCATAATGGAGTTCCTCCTCAAGATCCATTGCACTATAACCTTCATCATTTTCTTCTTCTAATTTTAAATTAACATTCTCATAATATTCTTTTAACTCCTTTTTCTTCTAAGTTCATCTCTTTTTTTGTTTCTATTTCCATTTGTGTTCCATTTGTCACCCCATCATTGTTGCTTGCTTCTTTGTCATTACTAGCCTTTGGTTTTATTTGTGCTTGTTGATCAATGCTCTATTTGGTATTTCCTTTTTCCTTATTTCCTTTCCTCTTGCCATGTATGCTTCCAAAATCTACCTTCTAGCGGTTAGGCTAATTCGAAGGAACCGTCTTTGATACCAATTGTTGGCCCACATTTGTCGTTGCGTCAAAAGATCGATCTTACTCCTATGTTTGGGACAACAAATTAAATTTTAGTGACAATTATTATATGGGAGTGCAAGGTGTTGGAAATGAGAGAGCTAATGTTAACTTCCTTGAGCTTACTCCTATAGTGCCTCAGATTGGTTTTTTCGAAGAGCAATTCTCTAAGGAGTTAATTGATTTTTTGCAATATTTGATTGCTCTTCTTGCAGGTGGTTTTTAGGAGGTCACTTGTGCATGTGTCCAGAAGGACAGTGTTTTGAGCAGATGGAACTATAGTTTGCAAACTCAGACTCAAAGACTACTTAGTAAGCCAAAAAAATTGACTCGGAGAGTACTCAACAAAACTTTGCACCTTAAAAAACACTTAAATTTTTGAAAAAAAAAACTTTATGCATAATATACTAAAGTGTGGTCGAGGGGTAATGCCCCTTGTGGGGGTTTGGGGGAAAAACCCCTCATGGGGTCTGGGGGCAACGCCCCTAGTGCATTCCCTATTGTGATATAGGGTGGGATCGAGGGGCAGCGCACACGCCGCCAAGCCCAATCCAAGGAGCTTTGAAACCACATTAAACTTCATCCTGCACACCATTTTCCCAAATTTATCAATGAAGGAAGAAACAATGGATTTTCGAGGGTTTAAAGAGAAAAAAACCTGTCAAAACTGCATTCCTAGATGGCGTGTAGAAACAAAGCATTATTTAGGCTTAAAAAGAGCAAACAACGCATCAACGAAGATTTTTCAGTAAGTTTTTTCTCCACCCGAGTTGCAAGTAAACCGAGTTACTTGCTAGGGTTTTTTTCCAGCGAGTACTCGCCAAGTATGTAAACCATGGATGGAACTACAGACCTCCTAGGTTGACTTAGAACCCATCGATCATATTTGGTTTCAATTGGGATTAGTCCAGTGATTTTGGAGTTGAGTTGGCATTACTTGAGGACAAGCAATCTTTGGGAATGGAGGGTTGTAATGTCCCCTTTTTTGGGTTCTCTTGCATTGTAGTTGACTTTAACCTTCTCGATGTGTGTCAACCTTATCAGAGGGGTTATTTGTTGTTACCAATGAGCTTAGATGATCTAAGGGACTTAGATGACACTTTCCAAAGTTATTTCCGATTTTTGGTGTTTTCTCCAAGATTCTTGAAGAGAGCACCTATTTATAGTAAGTCACCCGATTGGGTCTGATTCTCATTCATCATTGGTATCACTCTAGTGTAGATAGTTTTCGATTTTGATGATTTTTAACAGTTTCTACAAATCGAATGTATTAATGAGCTATAATTTATTTAATTTTACTAGGGTTGTTAATTTTATTAAAATAATTTAATTGGAACCTTAGTATAATAGCTCGTTGGAATGAGAATTGAAAATTTTAAATGTTGGATGTCGATAATGTAATGTCCCTTTCCCGGAGTGGAATATTTTTGCAATAACTTCTTAATTTGATAGATGCAACATTTTATCAAACTAATATAACCATGCATGGATAAACTCCAACACAAAGGAAAGCACTTGACTGATAGTAAATTCAGATTCAATATAAATGCATTGTCCCATATTTTCAAGGTATGTTACTGCTAACATATACAATATCAGATTTTCATTGGACACTATCATAATCAGAATTTTTGAGAAGTAATGACATTTAGACAGTCTATAGCAGAGTTACAAACCATACAATATTTCCAAGTCATAGAACGCTAGACTGACTAATAATGACCATAACAATGACAATGCAACAACCTCTTTAAATGGCTTTCTGATTACAAACTCTGAACCTCACATATCATAATACATTAAACTGTGTTCATGAATGACTCCCATAAATACCCAGAATTAAACATGGCTCAAGTACCAAGCTGATACATAGTTTCTATTTGTTGATGTTAATGGCAGCGTCGGTCATATTCTTCCAACGATCTCCTTTGCTTCATGATGATAAATTAAATCATAGCCTAGGGCTATTTAATTTATTGAGACATCGATTTATTGAAGAGGCACGATTTATTGTTGAGTTACAATTTGTTTGTTAAGGCCGACATTATGATTAGTGAAGAGGCACGAATAATAAAGAGATACATTTGTTATCAAGGCCGACCTTGAAGTGGTGTGATTTCATGAAGGAGGCACGATTCTTGATGTAGGCCGACTTGTCTTGAAAAGTCACGACTCTTCCATTCATTATGTATATATGCTCGATGGGTTTCGTTTGTTCATTATTCAGTTTTTTGTTCATTCGATATTCATCCCAAGTTCAATTCATGTAATTCGTATATTATTGAAGGAGATATATATTATTTTGGAGCAGCAGATGGATTTCAAAAAGAATCATATCATGTGTATCCTCGCATCTGTGAGAGGTGCTATTATTTAGTGTATCAAAATCGGCCTTGTGTTGGGTCTGAGTTGTAAGCAGATTTCTGCTCTAATTCCTAAATATATGAGAGATATATATGTTGGGTTTTTCCCCTCGAGTTAGGAGGGTTTTCCCAGGGTATCTGGTTGTGTTCATTGTCTCATGTGTTGCATTTTCTGATTGCTTTCTTTTCTGATCCTAAAACTAACATGGTATCAGAGCGAGTTATGCATGATCTGATTAGATTTGTTTAAGCACAATCACGAAACTAGATTAGATCCTGCCTACCACTGGTGAGAGCGTAGCTACTATACGAGGCTTCCAGACTACCTGCGAGCATTACTGGAACACACCAATCACATCCTTGAAGCAACACCCTCGCACAGGTCTATACATCTGTCATTGGAGATACTCAAGCAAAATTGTCAGGGGAGCGATTATTCGACAAGGCTCTGTCCGAGTGATCTCCAAGGTTGTTCAGTGGCACGTTACCTTCAGGCACCTGCAATTACCTTCAATTTGTGTGACCAAGCCACTTCGAGTACACTCAGTCCTTTCACAGAAGGCAATGACATAAGTTTATTGTGAAGCGCATTGAATCCAAGCCTCCGTTTGTTCACAAAGCAGCAACATAAGCGAATCCATGGCCAAGCGACTTGAAGGAGTAATCGAAAGTACTTGGATCATCCGAGCGATCATCTATTGGTAGGGTTTTGCCCATATCTCAAGTGAACACGCATTTACCAGGATCGCACGACAAAATCATATCGGATTTCGGGAGTTAACGCATATAAGGGAGTGGCGCCACTGAAAGGGCGACAGTCGCTCACCAAAGATATTCATACCACTTAGTTGCCACCATCTCATGCTCAGATTTGGAGACTGCGTTTAGACTTTGTACATGTTGAAGAAATTGTGGTTGACTGTAGAAATGTGTATTTGTAGATCAATGGCTATGAGAGCATTCAGTGATGTCGTTGCTGCTTATGGAGGTCGCTGCACAATGCCTATGTTTATTCTCTGATATAGTTGTGACTGAAAATTGCAGTTGCCTTCATTTTTGGGTGTATGTTGAGGGAAATAAGAAATGAAAGTTGTGTCAGGAAAATATTGTATGCCATTCTAAGTTATGAATCTGCATATGGCTGTAACATACCAGAGAATCTTTGTCAGTTTTGAAGTGGTCTGATAATAGTTTACAATAGAAGTATTTTCAGCAGTACATCATCGGGCGAAGATGGTGGTTGTCCGGAAGAGTAAAATGATTGCAACAAAATAATTTAAAGAATTGTCTTTTGTTATGCTGAGATTAGCTCTTCCGAGAAAATGGAAGAAAGACATGTCAGAATCAACGAAGATGAATGATGAAATAATTATCTGGGATTCCTTAGGAGATCCTGATTTCAATGAGATAAGTATTGCATGGTTGAATAATGAATTGTTATGTAGTTATTAATTCATGCTATAACATTGAGATAGTCAATCATGTATGCTTCTAGCAATGATACTTCTGTTTGAGATAGTTGAGTTCCATGAATGTAATGTCCCTTTTTGGGGATGCCCTATATTTTCTTGAAATCCTTAATTTCCAAATGACCAATGAGTTAGCGAGTACTTTTCACCTAATTGAAACCTTGATTGAAGTCCTTCAATCCCAATCGATTTGGTCTTCACACTTAGAAGATATCGTTAGTGTTGATCAAACGGATAAGAATCTATTATCCATACTTATTTAAAATTATTTATAAGACTTAATAATTGCTGCAAGCATCATTATTAGACAATCGTAAATAATATCTATATATGTTTTATATAAATATATGTATATCCATCATTGTTTCTCATTATCAATTTATAATAATTTCATTTATATATATATATATATATACTTATAATATTAATTTATTATATTTGAATTCTTAATTCATTTACTAAGCTGATTATTTACATACAAAATTACTTATCTGTTTCCTTAATCACTTAATTATTGTTATCTCAAAAAATACTTACTTCCTCCAGCCATCGATTTGCTATTTATTTCTTTATTCACTGATTTTAGATGCTGCAACTTATATCTTTTCTCATAAATCTGCTCATGCTTGATACACATATATTTTCCTTTAATTACATGTCCTTCAAGTCTGCTCAAACTCCTCCCCTATTCCTCTTTTATTCCCCCTCAAGTTATCTCCTTTATACCACACGTGTGTCTTTTCAAAAGAGTGCAACCCTTCACAAAGGTTACCGACATTATTTATATTACTTAAATATGATATTTTATATTTTATATTTCTTTAAAATATATTTATTATTATTTTATATCTCTTCTTTTTATATTTAATATTCATTTTATATTGTTAATATATATATGTATATATATATTTTGTTATTTATTTATTTTATATTTATATTTGTTTATTTATTTCATACTTTATATTTGTGTATTTTATATTAATTTTATTATCTATTATGATTACATTATTTAAATTGTTTTATATTTTAGCATTTATAATATTGCATTTGATAATTTAATTATAGTATTATCTTGTGAGAATTATAATTAAATTACTAAATTTAGAATTTTAATATGTATTTTATTTTTATCTTACTTATTCCAATGCTCATTATGTTACGTTTTCGGGGACATGACAGTCCTCCCCTCCCAAATTTGCTTGTCCTCAAGCAAAAACATCTTAGTTTCTTCTAGGATCTCTTCTTCTAATCTGTCACCAACAGTACCCAAGTTAGTCACGTTTATATATATATATAATGTAATGTTCTATAATGATTACTCTATTTGAATGCAAATATATGAATATATTAAATGTATACTTATCTTAGATATTCTTGGGTGATGGGGACATCACAAGTCTCCCCCTCTTGTTTTTGCTTGTCTTCAAGCAACATGGGGTCTTCTTCCCTTCAGGTTCTTAATCTCTTGATTCTCTTTGTCTGGAATGCCTGTCTTATCTTGGGAAAGGATTGTAACATTTCGTTACATCTAATCCATTCCCAGGCCTTCTGGAAACCTTATTCTTAGGTCTATATAGCCTTATAACCCTAGAAAGAGATTGTAACATTTCGTTACATCTAACCTCTTCTAGGTCTGATCTCGGGAAAGGATTGTAACATTTTGTTACATCTAATCCATTCCCAGGCCTTCTGGACACCTTAGTCTTAGGTTTATCCAGCCTTATAACCTTGGAAAGAGATTGTAACATTTCGTTACATCTAACCTCTTCCAAGTCTTATCCCGAGAAGGGATTGTAATATTTCGTTACATCTAATCCATTCCCAGACTTTCTAGACACCTTAGTCTTAGGTTTATGCAGCCTTATAACACTAGAATGAGATTGTAACATTTCGTTAAACCTTGAAAAGAGATTGTAACATTTCGTTATATCTAACCTCTTCCAGGTTTTATCCCGGGAAAAGATTGTAACATTTCGTTACATCTAATCCATTCCCAGGTCTTTTGGACACCTTAGTCTTAGGTCTATCCAGCCTTATAACCCTGGAAAGAGATTGTAACATTTCGTTACATCTAATGAAATATACCAAGCCAAATTTTTTGCTTTTTCAATTACAACAAGGATAGCAGCAGTACACAATCGTTAGAGTTAGCATTTAAAACCAAAGGATGCTGAAATAACTCGACGTCAAGCATGTGCTTTCCAAACCGAGACGGAGTGGGAGCTACCATATGACGGAGATGTTAAAGATGCTGAATTAACTCGACGTCAAGAATGTGCTTTCCAAACCAAGATGGAATGGGAGCTACCATATGAGGGAGATGCTAACTATGCTGAAAGTAAACTCAACACCAAGTATGTGCTACCCAATTCCAGAGTGGAAATGAGGCGACCATATGGCGGAGATATACAGAAATACAATGCAGCTTCAGAATGTAAAGTAAGATTAAGAGAAATGCTGACAGTACTACTGTTCAGCTTACAAAATATCAGAAGATGCCTGCAATAAACAAGATTAGAAGCTCTCCACTGCTGCAGTAATAGATATGATCATTCCAAGGTTAATTATGACCTTCCAGATACAACTCTTCACCAAAATACAGATTACTCAAGACTGATATAACAGAACAGCAACGTAATATGCATAACCAGCAACCCTAGAATCCACTAAAATGCTCACAACTCACTCAATACTTGCCAGAATGACATGAGACCTGATGCAAACGAAAGCTATAATGATGGCAATGAGGACTAGACCAAGAAACAACTAACAAATCGAAGTATTCTTTTTTCTAAACATTTGCCAGGCAGACCAGAATGGTGCGGCCAATAGAGAGAAGCGATTTTGCTTTTAAAAAATAAACACTCAATATTAAAATCTGAATCTTTGCAAGAAGGGTCGCCCCTATCAAGGAAACTCAATGAATCAATACCCAGAACGACTGTATTTTTATTTTCAGATTTATGAGTGAAACTACAGATTCAGCTTGACTTCAGCAACTTCAAAATGAGACTGAAATGCAAATCTAGAACTCCAAAAATGCAAGATACTCAACTGAAATGCAAGATAAACCTATTACAAACTATCTCTCAACTAGTTGCTATCTTTCAAGCAAGAAGAAGAGCCAAGCTAGGAGGCATTCATTCCTCGAAGCAATCCCAAAGCCATTCCGGCAGCATAACAATATCATAAAACATAAGATGATCAAATGAAGACCCAAGACTCCCTTTTATAATTTTGAGAAGACACTTCCAGATGCTTCTAGAAGGTGCGCCCACTCCACAAGATGCTTTTAGGGTTTTGACTTGACCAAGTCTTCCTTCAAGATGGTGTCCCTTTTCATAAAGGCAATTTTCCTTTAATTTAAAATTATCTTTTCTTCAAAAGTTGGCGTCCAATTCCATTTGAGCAATTAACTTTAGGAAAAATCGCAATATGTTCCTCATGAGAGAATAACCCTCAAAGTCCCCTTCTTTAAAATGACTTAAAGTCATATTACTAGGACAAGGGGTTATTTTATAAAACAAAACATTATTGACTTTGAATAACTTATTTCTCCAAAATGAACCTCTTAAGCCAAAAATCAGGATCACCCAATGAACTGCAAGTGAAGGAAAGTTGACTGAGCTGGTGCTGACTAAACCACTGCTAAATATAGAATTTACTAAAAATAGTAAATTCAAGAAGTTGCTTAGAATGCAATGCATGCGCCACCATTGCGAAGCTCTCTGAAAACCCAAAAAGAATCCGCAATCCAAAATCCCAAACTCCAGGATGTAGCCGTCATAACTTACTAAAAATAGTAAGTCCGGAAAGGTTGCCCGACGCGATTGCAAGTCATACCTCTGTGAAGCTTTCTGAAAACCCAGAAGGAATCCAGAATCCAAGTGCCCAAACTCCAACAAGTAGAACCCTGAATCCTCAAGAGAACCCACCAAACAGTCGGAAACCCTAATTCTGCCTCTAACTAGCCGACAACACCCCGAGGATAGGCCATCGATCACTGAGAAGTGCAGTGCTAAAAATGGGGACATTACAGTCCGCCCTTCCCAAAATTGCTTGTCCTCAAGCAATACCACCACAATTCCAGAAAATTTAAGACTGATCCATACCCAAACAAGTATGATCCCAGGTTCCCAAATCCGTCTTAGGAAGGACCCACCATACCGATGCTGCACTACTCTGATCACATCAGTGAAAACATCATGCCAATGTTGCACTACCCTTCCTTGTAACTCCAAAGTGTTACCATCCATGTTACCCAAACTGAAGGATCTTAAAGGACTGAGATCAATATCATGCAACATCTCAAGTCCACGATGCCCCGAATCAACAGTATCAACCACACCACTGTCAATCATAATTCTAGGCACGAAGAAAGATAGGATATTCAACTCAAAATCAATCTCCTCAGCATACCTCCAGGTGGTAATAAACGAAGTCATGACTGCAAATGTGACATCTTCCAATCTTCTTGCAAGGAGGAAAACAATCCTTTGCAAGAGCTCAACAAATTCATACTCACGTCTCCTCTTGGAGCTACTATGCACCAACTGAATTATACTGACACCACCAAGAAGACTTCTAATCACTCTTACAGTTCCAACTCCAAAAGTCTCAGAATGAAAAGCCAGAGCATGTGGAAGTTTGCTGTCCCGAACCAGCAATGAGAGTAAACTAACAAAATTAACATCACAACCCTCCAAAGTGACCAAAAAATAAACTAGAGCAACCTCCAACCTCCAACTACCACTTCTTAGACCAAAAGTGAAGAAACCACTCTCCTAAATGCAAGAAACTCCACATGTAAGGTGGCTGGTCTGCCTCCAACCAGCAAGCTCGTGTCTCAAAATTGGCCCTTGTCTCAGCCGAAAGTCACTCCCAAGAGCAACCAATCGTTCATCCCTCCAACCCATACTCAAAATTTCTCTCCAATCCATTTGTTGATGAACAAACGGAACCATCAAGTGGCTGAAAAAGAAGGGAACAACACCAACAAATCTGGAAATTTGCTCCTTATCCCTCCAAAAGTTCTTTCCACAAGCAATAGGCTCCATCAACCCATGTTGAGGATCCCAAGCATGGATACCCAACTGAAAAATATTTTCAACACATTCCCAAGAAATCTCAACGCATCTCCAAGTGCTAGTGAGAACCGAGTGCATTCTCACAAAACTGGTGTCCCCTTGAAGCTCAACCATGAAAGCTTCAACCACATTGGAGTATGTAACATAGAATGACTTCAGATTCAATTCCCAAAACTGACTAGTATGAGCCCAAACATCATTCCACCCAAAGGATGGATTGTCAAGAGTGCAAACACCAAGTTCTGGTTCATCATTCTCCCATTCCGCCTGAGTAGTAGGTCTGAAATCATCACTCCTTGCTGCTGTAATGAAGATACCGACAGCTACCATGACTTGTCTCATCAACATCTTGATGTCATAGATGTTGAAATTAACTCGCTTCGACACCTCCCATATGGAATCTTCACCCTTGAGCCCACTTATGCATTCATTACTAATCAACAGACGTGGCACTTCCTTATGGAGTGATATCAAAGCATCCAAGCACTGGAAACCACGCTCAGTCTCATTCTCCATATCATCTTCCATCTCATAGAGAGGATTGTCATAAGTTGCTTCTGCACCCACTTCAAAGAAGGGATTGTCAAAAACTTGGAAGTCATTCTTTTCATCTTGTTGATCCAAATCTACACATGCAACTTCGGATTTTCTTGAAATGCTTCCAAGATCAAACTCCTCTTGAAGACAGTCAAGATCGCCAATCACTTGATTGATTTCTTCAGCTCTTTGTGCATCCTCTTGCTCCTTGAAAAGTTTGAAATCTGCAAACTGGTCTTCAACCTCTGTTAGATCCAACTGAGTTTCTTTCAACTTGTCCTTTATTGATTTAAGCTCCAGAGTGAGCTCATCAATCGTACTCTCCTTTTCATGAAAAGCACAAATGGCCTTCTTTGCAGCTTCAAAGGCATGATCCCGTTCTCCAATAGAGTGCACGTACTCGGACTTCAAGGTCTCCAAGGAATCTCTGATAAGTTGCAATTTAGGAAGAGTAACTTCATCGGTCACTCCTCTACGTCTCTCTTCAAGCTGAGCCTTCCAGTAAAGCTCTTCAACCAAACTATGTGTGCGGTCAAACAAGGATAGAGCTTGCACTTCCTTGTCAATGAACACCTTGAATTGACCTTCCCACTCATGAGAATGCGAAGATGGTGAACTGCTGATGGGCGGCAACTGAAAATCAGAACCTTGTCCCTTGTCTTTACTGCCCTCCTTGCTGCTCCAACATTCTTGTACTTCACCATTGACTAATGGATAATGTTCATTGTCACAAAAAACATCATACTTCACAAATTCTTCGTCCCTAAGTTTGTAATCAGCTTCATGCATTGGAAAATCATATTTGTGTTTAGTAACACCTTCAAACTCTACATCTTCAAGAGCTACTTGGTTTTCTAGCTCTTCATCCACCTCACCGTCTTCTTGATCAAAGGCTATGGTAGCCCCTAACTCGAACGAAGAATCATCGAATGCCGTTCTGAAAGTTTTAGAAGAAACATCCTCCTTGGTGGCTACAACCAACTCGAAGGGATCACCATGGAACTTTTCAGAGCAAACCACTTCATCAAAGACAACTTTTCCTTCTGTGCCCTCCTCATAGCTCGCAATGCAAACGAAACTTTGGTCTTCATCAAGGTCAAAGGGAAATTCATCCCACAACAGTTCTCTTTCATTCCTTGGTGCCAACACACCCGGATCCCAAATGCTAGTGGGTTGATTAGGATGATCAACCGGGAAAAACTTATCATCAAAAATATTTCTTTCCGATGGTTCGGTTTGCTGATCAAACCCAAGTCCAATAACACCACCCCGGAAATGGAGTGAAGAACCTTCTATACTTGCTGTTTTGAAAACTTCACCATCCGTATCTTCTTCAGGCCCTTCATGGAAAAGTATATCGTCAATTTCTTCATGTGGAACTTCTTGGGAAGTTGGGTCAGCAACAAGAAGAAAATCCTTCTTCATCAAATCTTCAAAATGAGTATGCATGAACTCATGGGATTCACCTCCAATATCACTAATATGTCCTTCTTTTTCTTCAACGAACTCATCGCAAACAATAGTCCTACCAAGCTGATCTTCATTACTTCCTATTACATGCAAGTCAAGGGAAATATTATGGGACTCTACTCTTAACTCTTCACTTGCTAAGGTATCTTTATCGAGCTCACGTTCATTTTGATGTGATATGTGCACCTTGCTTGTGCCATCTCCACTGCTAGATGACTGATTTTTCTCTTCAACTTGCATATTTGTGGGCTGCAATTTACAAATAGGCACTTCATCTTCTTCCTTCTTTGATTCTTCAACCAAAGCTTGATTTGCTTCCCTTTTTAACATTTTCCTAATGTGGTCCACCCTCTCCGACTTTTCGGGCTTCAGAAACGCCACACAATTCAAATGGGCATCAAACGAAACATTGTACCTATAATCATCTGGCATGTTTTAATATTGCTCACTAAGTTTGGCAGCCTCATGTTCACATTGTCTTTTATACTGATTAGCATATTCAATGAAATCCCTTACGGCATCACTAACCTTTCCTTTCTCAGATACCATAGTTGAATCTGACTTCTCACGATCCCTGGACCTTAGAAAACGCAACATCTTTGAAACTTTTGAAAGCTAAACTAAACTCTGTTCTGACCTCAGGTGTAGAAACTGATTTCTCTGTCATTCAACTGTCAACTGAACCTTGATGGGCACAAGATGGCAGGATGCATGGCTCTGATACCACTGAAATATACCAAGCCAAATTTTTTGCTTTTTCAATTACAACAAGGATAGCAGCAGTACACAATCGTTAGGGTTAGCATTTAAAACCAAAGGATGCTGAAATAACTCGACGTCAAGCATGTGCTTTCCAAACCGAGACGGAGTGGGAGCTACCATATGACGGAGATGTTAAAGATGCTGAATTAACTCGACGTCAAGAATGTGCTTTCCAAACCAAGATGGAATGGGAGCTACCATATGAGGGAGATGCTAACTATGCTGAAAGTAAACTCAACACCAAGTATGTGCTACCCAATTCTAGAGTGGAAATGAGGCGACCATATGGTGGAGATATACAGAAATACAATGCAACTTCAGAATGTAAAGTAAGATTAAGAGAAATGCTGACAGTACTACTGTTCAGCTTACAAAATATCAGAAGATGCTTGCAATAAACAAGATTAGAAGCTCTCCACTGCTACAGTAATAGATATGATCATTCCAAGGTTAATTATGACCTTCCAGATACAACTCTTCACCAAAATACAGATTACTCAAGACTGATATAACAGAACAGCAACGTAATATGCATAACCAGCAACCCTAGAATCCACTAAAATGCTCACAACTCACTCAATACTTGCCAGAATGACATGAGACCTGATGCAAACGAAAGCTATAATGATGGCAATGAGGACTAGACCAAGAAACAGCTAACAAATCGAAGTATTCTTTTTTCTAAACATTTGCCAGGCAGACCAGAATGGTGCGGCCAATAGAGAGAAGCGATTTTGCTTTTAAAAAATAAACACTCAATATTAAAATCTGAATCTTTGCAAGAAGGGTCGCCCCTATCAAGGAAACTCAATGAATCAATACCCAGAACGACTGTATTTTTATTTTCAGATTTATGAGTGAAACTACAGATTCAGCTTGACTTCAACAACTTCAAAATGAGACTGAAATGCAAATCTAGAACTCCAAAAATGCAAGATACTCAACTGAAATGCAAGACAAACCTATTACAAACTATCTCTAAACTAGTTGCTATCTTTCAAGCAAGAAGAAGAGCCAAGCTAGGAGGCATTCATTCCTCGAAGCAATCCCAAAGCCATTCCGGCAGCATAACAATATCATAAAACATAAGATGATTAAATGAAGACCCAAGGCTCCCTTTTATAATTTTGAGAAGACACTTCCAGATGCTTCTAGAAGGTGCGCCCACTCCACAAGATGCTTTTAGGGTTTTGACTTGACCAAGTCTTCCTTCAAGATGGCGTCCCTTTTCATAAAGGCAATTTTCCTTTAATTTAAAATTATCTTTTCTTCAAAAGTTGGCGTCCAATTCCATTTGAGCAATTAACTTTAGGAAAAATCGCAATATGTTCCTCATGAGAGAATAACCCTCAAAGTCCCCTTCTTTAAAATGACTTAAAGTCATATTACTAGGACAAGGGGTTATTTTATAAAACAAAACATTATTGACTTTAAATAACTTACTTCTCCAAAATGAACTTCTTAAGCCAAAAATCAGGATCACCCAATGAACTGCAAGTGAAGGAAAGTTGACTGAGCTGGTGCTGACTAAACCACTGCTAAATATAGAATTTACTAAAAATAGTAAATTCAAGAAGTTGCTCAGAATGCAATGCATGCGCCACCATTGCGAAGCTCTCTGAAAACCCAGAAAGAATCCGCAATCCAAAATCCCAAACTCCAGGATGTAGCCGTCATAACTTACTAAAAATAGTAAGTCCGGAAAGGTTGCCCGACGCGATTGCAAGTCATACCTCTGTGAAGCTTTCTGAAAACCCAGAAGGAATCCAGAATCCAAGCGCCCAAACTCCAACAAGCAGAACCCTGAATCCTCAAGAGAACCCACCAAACAGTCGGAAACCCTAATTCTGCCTCTAACTAGCCGATAGCACCCCGAGGATAGGCCATCGATCACTGAGAAGTGCAGTGCTAAAAATGGGGACATTACATCTAACCTCTTCCAGGTCTTTTGGACACCTTTAGGTCTTTACTTGTATAATTTTGTTAAATTTTACACCTTGTCCTGCAAGGGAATGACTTATTAGCTTATATTGAAAGCAAAAGAATTACATACAATAGTTAGTTTGTTTCCTGTTCTTTTGTATCCCATTTAGCCCTTTTGGTAGGTGTTTCTCTTATCTCATCCAATGCTCTTTCCATTTTATGTAATTGTCCTCTCTTGCATTGGTGGTCCTCTCCCCTTTGTTCTTTGCATTTAAAACATTTATTTTTCCTCATCAATTCTTCTCTTAGTTTGAGCACTTCCTTGTTGCGGCATTGGTGTCCCTTTCTCCACGTTTCATTGCAAAAGTAGCATGCTCTTTCTTTGTTATCTCTTCTAGGTAGCTCTTGCTTGGATTGTTGCTTAAATGAGGGGTTCTTAGATTTTCCTTTGGAGAACTGGATTTCACCTTAGTTCTTTATATGCATACATTTGAACAAGGTCTTCTACACTATTTGTGTTTGGCTCAAGCAAGCAAACATGTAGCTCAAGCAAGCAAGCAAGCAACTCAAGCATACAAGCAAGTAGCTCAAGAAGGCAAACAACTAGCTCAAGCAAGCAAGCAAGTAGCTCAAGCATGCAAGCAACCAGCTCAAGCACACAAGCAACCAGCTCAAACAAGTAGGCAACTAGCTCAAGTAGGCAAGCAACTAGCTCAAGCAAGTAGGCAACTAGCTCAAGAAAGTAAGCAACCGGCTCAAGCACACAAGCAAGGAGGCAAGCAACTAGCTCAAGCAAGTAGGCAACCAGCTCAAGCACACAAGCAACTAGCTCAAGCAAGTAGGCAACTAGCTCAAGTAGGCAAGCAACTAGCTCAAGCACATAAGCAACTAGCTCAAACAAGTAGGCAACTAGCTCAAGCACGCACAGGATTGCAAGAAAGATGCTTTGATACCACTGTAATGTTCCCTTTTGGGGATGCCCTATATTTTCTTGAAATCCTTAATTTCCAAATGACCAATGAGTTAGCGAGTACTTTTCACCTAATTGAAACCTTGATTGAAGTCCTTCATTCCCAATCGATCCGATCTTCACACTTAGAAGATATCGTTAGTGTTGATCAAACGGATAAGAATCTATTATCCATAGTCATACTTATTTAAAATTATTTATAAGACTTAATAATTGCTGCAAGCATCATTATTAGACAATTGTAAATAATATCTATATATGTTTTATATAAATATATGTATATCCATCATTGTTTCTCATTATCAATTTATAATAATTTCATATATAAATATATATATACTTATAATATTAATTTATTATATTTGAATTCTTAATTCATTTATTAAGCTGATTATTTACATACAAAATTACTTACCTGTTTCCTTAATCAGTTAATTATTGGAATCTCAAAAAATACTTACTTCCTCCAGCCACCGATTTGCTATTTATTTCTTTATTCACTGATTTTAGATGCTGCAACTTATATCTTTTCTCATAAATCTGCTCATGCTTGATACACATATATTTTCCTTTAATTAATCTCCTCCAAGTCTGCTCAAACTCCTCCCCTATTCCTATTTTATTCCCCCTCAAGTTATCTCCTTTATACCACATGTGTGTCTTTTCAAAAGAGTGCAACCCTTCACAAAGGTTACCAACATTATTTATATTAACTTAAATATGATATTTTATATTTTATATTTCTTTAAAATATATTTATTATTATTTTATATCTCTTCTTTTTATATTTAATATTCATTTTATATTGTTAATATATATATGTATATATATATTTTGTTATTTTATATTTTATATTTATATTTGTTTATTTATTTCATACTTTATATTTGTGTATTTTATATTAATTTTATTATCTATTATGATTACATTATTTAAATTGTTTTATATTTTAGCATTTATAATATTGCATTTGATAATTTAATTATAGTATTATCTTGTGAGAATTATAATTAAATTACTAAATCTAGAATTTTAATGTATTTTATTTTTATCTTATTTACTTATTCCAATGCTCATTATGTTACGTTTTCGGGGACATGACAATGAACTATTAGTAATCTCTTCTTAATGCTTTCAGGATGGATCAAGAAGCGTAAGAGATTGCTTTCAAGAAGAGCTTGATGCATCCTGTAGGTTGAAGAATGGAGACACTGCTTACAGCCATGAGATTGAGTGAATAACTGAAGACATCTCTTCAAAGAGGAAGAATTAACCTTCAAGGGGAGTTCTATGATTCACTAAGAATAAGTAAGGGTTGCAGTGTTCCAAGGCCAAATGCTAAATCCTTGAAGTACCTCTTTAGTAGTTGAGATTAGAATTGCTCAAGTCAGTCAACTTGGATTTAACATTGGTAGCTCCGCAAACCTATTCAGAATAGTGTGCTCTGGGATGAGGTCGAAGAGGACAGCCCTGAATCTCTACAGAGGTGTGCGCTGGAAACCATTTCTCTAAGGCAGGCGTTGCAGGCAATCTTGGACGATGAGGTCAGGAGGTTGATGTAAGTGTTTGAAGATTCAGAGGGAGCCTACTGAACCTAAAGAAGATGGTTGTGTTGCTGATCGGAAGAGTACCTTTGGATGTTGTTTCAGGTTGAGGTCTGCGATGATATCTTGGTGTAGCAGGAAGCAATCTTTTGTGGCACTGAGTACAACAGAGGCCGAGTACATTATAGCTTGTGTGGCAGCTTGAGAAGCAGTGTGGCTTCGAAAGATCCTTGCAGGATTGTTTGGACAATCATTGGAGCCGACTGTCATCCATTGTGATAATCAAAGCTATGAGAAGCTTTCTGTCATTCCAGTGTTTTATGACAGAACTAAGCATACCACTATATCAGAGATATGGTATTGAGGAAAGCAATTCAGTTGAGGTATATCAGCATTGATGAGCAGACGATAGACATTCTCACCAAGCCTCTCTCCAGGATAAAGTTTGTGTACCTTCGAGACAAGTTTCGTATGGTGGAGAATCAAGCCCTAACTGAGAAGGAGTCTCAGTATCAGTGATCCTCTTTAATGCATTTCTCTTTGAGAGAGATTTGAGGTGCAAACCCTTGTTAATGCATTTCTCTTTGATATTTAAGGTGAAAGCCCTTGTTTCCACCCTCTGGGAGAGCCATGGTGGATGTCATGTGTGTGACTCCATGATAGCATCACGTGAGAGAGTCCGTGATGATTTTCTTGTACTTGTGTTTCACCCTCTGGGAGAGCCATGGTGAATGTCACGATGAGGTGACAATATCATGTTAAGTGATGAACACTTGTACATACCATACATGGGTGTAGCCATGATTGTTGATATCACGATGAGGTGATATTCGATATTATGATGAGGTGATATCTTCTTTTCCACACATGGGTGTAGCCATTGTGGTAGACATCACGATGAGGTGACATGTCTTGTTCAGCTGGAAGTATTCTACCTAGCTGAGAGGGAGTGTTGATGTTAATGGCAGTGTCGGTCATATTCTTCGAGTGATCTCCTTTGCTTCATGATATTTAATTTATTGAAGAGGCACGATTTATTATTGAGTTACAATTTGTTTGTTAAGGCCGATATTATGATTAGTGAAGAGGCACAAATAATAAAGAGATACATTTGTTATCAAGGCTGACCTTGAAGTGGCGCGATTTCATGAAGGAGGCACAATTCTTGATGCAGGCCGACTTGTCTTGAAAAGTCATGACTCTTCCATTCATTTTTTATATATGCTTGATGGGTCTCCTTTGTTCATTATTCAATTTTTTGTTCATTCAATATTCATCTCAAGTTCAATTCATGTAATTTGTATATTATTGAAGGAGATATATATTATTTTGGAGCAGCAGATGGATCTCAAAGAGAATCATATCATTTGTATCCTCGCATCTGAGAGAGGTGCTATTATTCAGTGTATCAAAATTGGCCTTGTGTTGGGCCTGAGTTGTAAATAGATTTCTGCTCTAATTCCTAAATATATGAGAGATATATTTGCTGGGTTTTTCCCCTCGAGTTAGGAGGGTTTTCCCAAGGTATCTGGTTGTGTTCATTGTCTCATGTGTTGCATTTTCTGATTGCTTTCTTTTTTGATCCTAAAACCTAAGTCACAGGATTCGACGAATTTCAAGTATGAAATTCGAAATTCCGCGAACTTCAACAAAACTCTTAAAAATCGTTAATATTCGCCTTTATATTCGTACGGTAAATAGGTCATAGAGTTTTTATTGAAGTTTTTAGGTTTATAGACTCCATTCAGCGCTGGGGTCCCTGAAATATAATGCGCACGACAAGACTATTGAAGAATACCAGTCGGACCAACAGTTAGATTTCCATTTTGATTGCCAGAGTCTTCCGTCGCGATCCGCTGCTTCTTTCACTTGTGGTTGTTCGGCTTCTTCGCATCTTTAACTTTTGTGACCTACACACAACAAATCATGCGGCTTTACCCAAAACCACGTCCTCCACTAGAGAAATCGCGCCTACAATGGACAAATCGCGGCCTCACAGATGCAGTTCTCCCCTCCAAAATGTAAAAATGCAGCTCCGATCGGGGCAAAATGGGTCGATTAGGTTTTTTTTAAAAATTCACGTCTTTATAAAATGTAATGAGACATTTATATTTCTATAACGAAACATTTATATAAAGGCGAATATAAATTGAAATTGATATATAAATATTTAAACGAATATAAATTTAAATGAGTATTTCTATATGGTTCTTATAGATTATGAATATTTATTAAAAATTTAAGATTGAATATATTTATGTTTAATTTTTTTTTTTATTGTTTTATTGAATTCTATTTTTCAATGTGAACATTTAATAAATTAAATTTTAATTTAAAATATTTATTTTATATTTTATATTATTAATATTTAATGTATAAAATTTAACAAATTTGAATATTTAAATTAAATTTACTATATTATTCTTTTATGTTAAATAATTTTAACTTACTATATATAAGGCAAATTTAATCCGAATTTTTTATTTTTTGAATTTTTTCTTTGCCGAATTCCATCCGAATTTCAATGTTGCCGAATTCGAATTCGAATTCGAACCTTGTGACTTAACCTAAAACTAACACTATTTCCTAGAAATGAAGATACTAACACCATAACCGCCCAAAATTCATAACAGTAAGTTGCAGACCAACATGACAGTATTTTCAGACCTTAACATTGCTTATACAGTGACTGATTTTACACATTGTGACTGATTATAGCATTCTCAGGTGTGTGTGGTCCTTACAAAGGCATAAACTGAAATTTTTTTACAGTCTGAACAATACGAAGTATGCCCAGAATTACATTTAGGCCTCCTAATCTCAGACATATGTATGTAATCAGATCATAACTGTTCATGAAAAGACAAGGGAACTCAGAACACCAACCTGGACCATTTGCTACTTCAAGAAATGATTGATAATGGAAGATTTGCAGACTTAGGCTCTGATTTAGGGCATTGAACAGCTTCAGTTATGGTTGTCCTTTCACCATCAGCAAGTATCCATCTTCTACACTCCACATCTAGGGTTTGTTTGGCGGAAAATGGCTCCAACCCCAAGCACTCAGATCTGATTAAACACACCCACAAAAATCAGAGAAATGCATTTCCATCCATCTCAAACCCTTGTCTAAGTTGCAGCTTTGAATTAGACCGATTCTCCTCAAATTTGGTCTACGAAGGAGACCATTAAATCTGCATTAAAACACCTGCAAAAACCCTGAATGGATTTCTCAGCAATTTCCAATTAGGGTAGATAGTTGCACTACCGAAATTGGTGCCCTAGGGTTTACAAACCCACAGACCCAAGAAGCTTCAGAAAGCTCTCCAATGTAATGAGAAAATATCTTCAAGCCTGAGAGAAATGAGCTCTTTCTTTTCCTTTTTAAAGAACTCCTTGAACTTCTAGAAAAATCCAAGAAGAATGTTCAACAAGCTTTTAGTAGAATATTTTAATATTCCTTGAAGTGACCTTATAATATTTTATTTTTCACTTAAGTCACTTTTTAATTAAAACATCCTTATTACTCCGAAAATGACCTTTTCATTAAAGTAAAGATATTTTGACATGCAAGGTCCTTGTTTAATGCCTCCATGATTTAAGGCATTTCATCTTGGTTCCGACGAGCTATAATACTAAGGGCCTTTTTAAATATTTTAATTAATTTTAAGCAACCTTAGTAATTTAATTAAGGTATAACCATTAATACACTCATTTTTTCGGAACTATCGAAATGCTTCAGAATTGTAAACTAATTGCTCTGGAGTGATCTTGATGAAGAATAAAGATGATCAGAGCCGACTGCCCGACTTTTTATAAATGGAAACTCCCTCCAAGAATCTTGGAGCCCAAATCGAAAGCCGAAAATAACATCCGAAAGCATCAAATATCTCCTCTAAGTCATCTGAGCTCATAGGTAATCTCCAATCATCTGTTTGACCTAGCATATACAAACCCAAAAAACCATCTCCATCTGCAAAGCATGAGAACCCTAAAATGGGAACATTACAGATAAAGTAATTTTTGGTGTTGGAAATGTTAAAATAATAATATAAATCACTTTTTGGAGTAATAAGGGTATTTAATTTATAAAGTGATTTTATATTACTTTTTTGAAAAAGCTTCCGAAAATGATATAAAAGGAGTTTTGTGAGCTTATTTGGGATATTCAAAAGAAAGTTAATTTCTCTTTTGGAGATTTGTGCCTATGGCTAGATTTCTCACTAGAGGGACGAAAAACCCTGAAGTTTTCGTAATGGACAAAAATCTGAAAGGTGGTGCTTTTCCAACCGAGGATTGAAGATGTGCTAAAGATTTGGAATTTGGGGACAAAAACTCTCGGATTCCATTGGAGCAATTTCATACAAAATTTGCCTTTGTGTTGAATGTTTGCAAATAAGGGTAGGAGCGAATCAAATTTGTTCTTCTCGGGTTTGCCAGGTTTGCAGATTTAAACTATAACAAATTTGCAGGAAAAAAATTATATTTATTAATGTTGTGTATGCAAGATGAGATGGGACAAAAGTACTGTGTTGTGTGTGTGTGTGGTTAAGGGAGAAATTGAAGTGAATATATTTTATTTGCTGAGTTTGCACCCAGCCGTACCATTCCCTTCACCCTTCACCCAAGTCTGTTGTACTTCTTTAAAATTAAAGTAAAATGGTGATTGAAACTATCGAAGGCTTAAAAAGGCCCTTCCTTATACTGGTGGGGTATTTTGAAGTCTGTTGTACACATCACAAGAGGAATTAAGCAAAGAGTTAAGCTTCAGTACAGTTTTTGGTTGCTCAAGGTTGCTGATTGGGATGTTGACTTGGCTGGGAAAGTCTTCCTAAAGTTCAGCATTAAAAGAATTAAATATTTGTAGTCATTTAAGTGCAGAAGAAAAATACTGTTGGAATTTTATAAAATTCACAGTTCATTACAGCAATGAATATATTTGTCCTTGATTAGCTAGAACATGTGTCAATCAGAAAATTATTATGAATATGAGTTGTTTCTAACATCTGAGTCAAGAAATCCAATTGTATGGTGGCTATTGGTGTTATTCAGCTGAAACGATAATGATATTAAGTGTTTGACAAAATGTGCTTGAAGATACTCAATGATTGCTAAATGTTTGGTATTATGCCTACCCACTTGTCAGTTAGTTGCAGTTGCTTATGTGCATTTAAATCAGAAATTAAAATGAATCATTGCATGCCAACCATTTGATGAAATTCCTATGAATCAAATCTGAATTTTTTTGCAAGATATTTGAAAGAAATTGATAGGGGATCTTACAATGCATCCCTATTAATTAAGATAGAGATCGTGGGAGTTGTGATACAACCATTAATCCAATCATTATTTGAATGCATGATGACTTTGGAGAGGTGGGTGGCTATTGCATGTTAACTCCCTCATGCATGTTGAGCATTGGGACAAGTGACTCAAGCTCCTACATTGTTTTGAATACCGTTGATGGTTTTACTCAAGCCTAGATTCTATAAATTGAAGACTTGGGTGAGTAATTTTGTAATTTAACTTGCTTTGAAATTGGCATATAATATTATAATATCATGATTTTGTGGAAAAATCCATGGTCCTCAGTCAAGGCCATTTACTGTTAAATTTGTAACTATGTTGCTTCTGGATTTGATTGTGTGCAAGTTTTTTTATCAAAACAAAACTTGCACAAAATCAAATCCAGAAGCAACATATTACATTCAATAGGGATTGTGGAAATCTCATATCATTACTGTTAAATTGTTTAATGGTTTCAATCCTATTTGCAGCCTGTATTCTCCTGTCATCCAAAGGAGGTCGGTTATATAGACAATAGTTTTACTGTGTTAAATGGGGATATTAAAATATATTATAAATCCCACCTTTTTAAAGAGATGAACCATTTACAGCCAATGTCTTCATCCTGCAGTATGAAGCTTTGTTGTGAACATCTTGATCAGTCTTTCAAGGGGCTGGAAGCCCAATAGAATCCCCATTTACCGATTGAAAGAACATAAAATTGCATGTAAATGTTCCTTTGCAAGGAGCTTAGATTTGTTTTATATTATTTTAAGTAAAGAAGGTGTGGACCTAACACATTTCAAGAAATGACCAGAAAACCAGAGGTTTATTGCAGCTAAATGTGCTGTCCAAAAATATTCACGTACTAACAATACAACCATTGCCTTATCTTTTTTATTCAGTTTTCTTGACAAAAAGTGACCCAATTTTTTGACAAGAGAATATATGATTGAAAAAGCATATGTCAAAATTCTCAATATACCTGGCAACGTCAAGAGCATATTTCACTGCAGTATGTGCATCAAGTCTCCCTTTTCTCTTCAAAACATCATCCAAATTCCCCTGTCATAAAACAAGATATCATACTTAAGAGTATACTTTTTATTTGATTTCAATTAAATTTGTTTACAGCTATTCCAGAATATTGCAATAGATAATAGTTATACATATGATTCAACTTGTGTATACAATAAAATTTAGATAAGAGAATTACATTGGGGAGATACTCGGTAAGAAAAATCAGGCGATCATTGTCATTCACCACACCAAAAAATTGCACAATGTTTGGATGACGTAGAGTTTTCCATAGATCAAGCTCCTTTCTAAAGTTAGACCTGAAGTTCCATAAGAATAAACCACGAGAATTCTGAGAGTTATTGAAAATCCTGTAAGAAGAGAAAATTGTTAAGGTTTTCAATTTTCATTGTCCTGATCAATTGACATGTTAATAGTACTTCAAAAAGCATACAATTTTATGGTATGAGTAGTTACAGAAATATAACCGTATGCTATTTATTTTTTCTTTTCTATCTTTCTCAAAATAAGTAGACATTGCCAAAGCTACAATAACTTTTCGGAAGCCTTGTAATTCCCATTTGACTTGGAACAAACTCATATTTCTGGAATCAACTAATTATTTAGATTTAAATGTGAACTAGAAGACATTCCTAATTGTTTCATGAAAAGATACGGATTTTGATATGAGGCAATCAACATTCATTTCATTTGCAACTATAATTTTCATAGTGCAGCTGAATGAACTCACCTTATCTTGGGTTTAGAAGCAATGGAGGCTCGAATAGTTTTTGCAGCAACATCAACACCACGCCACTTCACCAAATAAATTTCTCCATAAGCACCCTGTCAATCATTTATTACTCTCGCATTTATATTTAACAAAAAAAGATAGAAAAAGGCACAAACAAATCAGCATATGATGTCATAATATAACCAATCAGCTATTTAGTCAATAAAAGTAAAAGTTAAGGATAAAAGAATAAATGAATTCAATTCCTCCTTCGCACTTCCAAAATTACATCATAATGAGGGCTAAATTATTATAAAAAAAGGTGACATTTTTAGTCTTTGGCCTAGCCAGCATGCTTAATAGAGGATAGATCGAACAGATAAGAGAATTTCCTTTTGTCTCAAGGTGATGCATAAGACAGATTATCATTAATAAACCAAAACAAACCCATCAAGAATAAATCAGTGAGCTACTTTACAGCTTACCGAATCCAGATCATTAAAGAAAATTCAACCAGTTGAAATCTTTGTGCTGAATTAAGACTTGGAATAAAACTAAAAGTAAAATTTGACAATTTCACTCTGAGAATTCCTTTGCAAGTATGATTTATAGAACAGAACAACTTTATTTCAAAGATCAAGAACAAACCATGCTGCAATACCATGGCAATGAAATGTACCCAGTACAAATTCAACTTGATATGAAAATTTCTTAATTTGAAGTATGGAAAACATTAAAACATGTCTAGAGACACAAATATCAAAATAACTTAATCAATTAGCCATGATGAAATATTGAATTTCTTAATTTGAAGTATGGAAAACATTAAAACATGTCTAGAGACACAAATATCAAAATAACTTAATCAATTAGCCATGATGAAATATTGAATTTTCCAAAGATGGGTGTCTTACATGGAGGACCAACTTTCCTCAAAGCATCATTAGAAGATACCGATAATTAGAGAATTACAATGAGTGCATATAGCTTTCTCAATCACGAGAGGAAAAAATAAATGATAAAGCACAAAATTATGAAATCATTTCAAGCAACATCTTTTGGCTTGTTGCACAGCCAGTTCAAGGAAAATGTAATGTCCCCTTTTCCTAGGCAGTAGTCAATTGCAGTGGTTAGCCTATCACTTGGTCCTCGTAGGCTAACATGGTGTTGAGGGGACCCTTTGAGAGTGATCTATGGATCTGTAGGCTGTTTGGTGTTTATTTCAATAATTTTTAGCTCAGTGTCCCAGTTTATTTGTGGTGTGCCTTCTGGAGGCCATTCAGGACGCTTTTACTCACACTTACTATTTTTAGTAGTTCACTTGGTTGTGTTTCTCATACTTAATATTTACAGTAAGTCATGGTTTGATCAGCTATCATCATGCCTATATCTGGAAAATGTTGATGGATTACTCCCAGGAGTTGGTGTTGGTATTTATTGGGGAGTTGATGGTTCAATTATATTATTAAAGTTAAGTTTAACTTTAATAATATTGTTTATAATGGTTGAGTTAATAAAGTGATATTTTAAGGGGCATTATAAGGAGTTAAAAGGCATTTGAATAAAGTATTATATTTTAATGCCAACTTTATGACATGCACATCAAAAAGCAAGTATTTATTAAAAGAATTTATTTGCCAAGTGGGGACATGGGTTATTTGGAGAGGTATAAAAAGCAAACTTAATGATTTTTCATTCATTTATGATTATTATTCTTGTTTGGACAAATTTGGGAGAAGAGCTTCAGCAAGGGTTTGGTGGTTGAAATCCATAGCTTTTCGAGGACGAAAACCCTCAAGAAGAACATCACGGTGCAGGAGTGAATGATCTCCCAAGCCTGCTTGCAAACAATTCCATTTCAAGGATTGTGCTTGTGCTTCAAAGAGTTACAGGAAAGCTTCAAAGCTACGGTTTGAAGAATTTATCAGGAAGTTTGATAAATTACAAGATATCCGAAATAAGGGTTTGAATATCATCATTACTTCATAACAGTTTGGGGGTTTCATTATCTTCATTCTCTACATTACACATTATGGTTGGAACTGGGTGCATTTATCTATACCCGTATTTGGTCCAAACGTGGTAGTTTCTGAGTTTGCTTCTGTCTAACCCTCCTGCGTGAACCTTGTACCTGCATTTAGGGTGACGTCTCATTCTTTGGTAGAGGTCGTGGATATTCTGAAAGGGGGCGCAGGCTGCCATAATACCTGTCACCATTATTTATGTTTGTTGATTCTGATGTGAAGGGAGTCGAGCTGCTGCTGAGTGTAATTTCTGAGTTTTTAGCTGCAATTTATTGGTGTCTACCTGTGTATTGAAGCTGGAGCAATTTATAGCAGGTTGTGGGTCCTCTTGTGGTGTCTCCACACTACCTTAGTGCTGCTTGTGTGTGATGCTTCCAGAACTAGGCGTGGTTAGAGGCTAGGCGTGATCCTTGGAGTGATTCAACTGCTCACTACAGCGCCATCCTTTCTCATTTGCTGTTGTTCCTTTCTGCTGTGCTTACTCTTTCCATGAGCACCAATGTAATGGACTGAAGCTCATAAAATGGTATTTATATCTTGTAACTGTTACTAAAATATCAGAAATAATATTATTATGCTGCTGTTATCAGTGCGTTGTGGAATTCATATGTTTTCATCTATTTCCTTCATATGCAATGAATGTATTTAGTGCCAGAACATTATAATATATCAAGTGTTCATTTGTTACATTTAATAGAAGCATTGCAATCTTTATAACCATTGAAATTAACACAGTTTAGAAGTTAAGCATTTTGTTTGACAAAATGTACCAATTGTCAAACTGAAACAAATCGAAGAGAAAAATCTTAAAGTCCAAACTCAGATTTGGGTTGGGACACTTCTGAAAAGGGAGATGATCCATATCTAATTGAGCAGCTCACTACCATTAAGAAAGTGGCCCATGGAGTATAGACTACATTTCAACATCAAATTCAAAGAGAAAAGAAAAAAATACCAATTGAGGTCTGTCCATACCAATTATGGCCTTCTAGTATTTAAAAAAAGAAAAGAAAAGAACCTCATCATATTAGATAGAAATAAAAGTGTACATATTCGACTATGCCAGGCTTGAAAGATATTAGTTCAAGCCTAGGCAATATACAAAAAAGGATACATATTAGAATTCATTAAGACAAATCAGAATTCAAAATCTTTTTTCAAATTCTCTTGAAGCTTAGTCAACCACCGTTGAGGGGGAAAACCATAACAAATATTTCTAGTTGTCAAGAGCCCAATTGGCTAGCCCATACGCTAATTTATTGTGTTCTCTGGGAACATGGCTGAATTGAACCTCTTGGAACTTGCGCTCCAAGCTTTGAATCTTCCCCAACTCTCTTGCTATTTGCCAATTTTTGCTGCAGACTCCCTTAGGATTAGATAACAAGCTGACAATTACCTTTCAATCCAGTTCAATTTGGAATTTTGCCACCCAATTTGAAAGCTTCTTGCATCCCTTTCTAAACAACTTTGATCTTCGCTAAATTATTGGTTATATGTCCCCATTTTTCAGCAAAGAAGAAGGCTACAAATTTATTTGAATATATACCAATGCCTCCCATACTAGCCTGACCTAGATTGCCCCTTGAGGCACCATTCATGTTCAACTTATTGTACCCAAAAGGAGGAGTTGTCCAAGGTCTATCCAACCGATTTTTCTTTTTAGGTCAAAAGGTAGGTATTGTTGAAGTCCTGGGTTGCAAAGAGAGCTATTTAAGTAAATGCTCCCGTTCCAATTGAGAATCTGAGTTAGACAAATCTTATGCTTGATAGACTAAGTTATATTCATTTTGATCTTCTCCCAAACATAAATGATATCCCTGTTATCCTACTAGAAAATTATGCTATTTCTTTCCTTCCAAATGTTCTATAGCATAAGGGTGATGTGAAATATCCCCTTACAATTTTTTCAATTTTGATGCACAAGATTTCACACGTTAACGTTAGAGAAATCATAAACTAGTTGAAAGTCACCCTTCACTTTCTAATCACCCAAATCCCGATGAGGGCAAGGTGAGAGCATACGGTAGAAAGGAGATCGTTAGGTGAAATCCAAACTGAAAGTACAAATGAGAGACGACTCAGCTGATTAGAATGTAATGCAGATGCAAACTCAACCACTTATTCAAGGGGAGTGTAACAGACGGCTCAGCCGATCAGCATGATATGAAAATGCATACTCGACCACTTATTCAACGAGAGTGTTATTACAAGAAAAGTAAATGTTTGAGCAGCTAGCCAAGCCCTTCCGCTTTTCAACGAGCAGTACAAGAAAGTAAATACTGAAAGTAAATAGACGGCGAGGCCAATCTCTTCCACTAAAAGTGGGAATACCAAATGTAATGTGCAAAAAGTAAAAGAGCTGATCAGTACTACTGATTCAGTGTTACAATATGATGAACAATCTGCAAATACAATGAGATATAGATATCCTATGATCGCCAAAACATTAGAGCATAACCTCCTAACAAGTACTTGATATCCAGTATATGAAATATGGCCAAAATGACTGAAATAGCAGGTCTGATATAAAATTGCAGCAAACTGAAACACCAAACCAGCGAGTACAGATTTCACCTTTATGCTCGTAACTTTGCCAATACTCCTCCGAATGATGTCAAACCAAGTGCAAATGAAGCATATGAGAAGGGTGACCAAGTACCAACCAAAAGACAGCATCAAACAACCTCAAATTAAATTTGCACGCTTCCCAAAGAAAATCTGGAAATGGAACTACCTCTAGAACTAGGGCGACCAGCTCTAGAAAAATAAAGACTCAACCAAAAATTCTGAAACTTTGAGGAAAGGGGCGCCCAAAGTAGGAGAAATGATATCTTCAATACCTAGAATGATAGAAAAATCGCCCAAAGAGTTGTGAATGAAAACGTGCTACAGCCATGTTCGAACCAGCAACTCCAAAACAAAAATATCAACCCAAACAATCAATTGTGAAGCTCAATCTGCAACCTCTGGATGAAGAAGCAGTTTGAAATCAGCTAGGTGTTATCTCTCAAACACGAAACCGATATTTGCTTTCCTCGGAGCAAGAAGTCTGAAATCTTTCAGCAACATTTCCTTATGATAAGCAATGGATAATGAAAAGTGAAGGCAAGACCTCTTATTTATAACTTTTCTCAACTCCAATTCAAATCTTCTTTTCCCTCCAAATAGGGCGCCCAAATGAGATTCACATTCACCTCTTAATTTGCATTTGCATTTCATCTTTTGACCCCTTGACCAAGGCGTCCAAAGCATTTCCCAAACTAGGCGTCCATTTTGCCAAAGTCAATATTTCACTTAAAACATTATATTTCACCAAATAAGGTGTCGAAAATGACTTAAGTAATAAACTTAATTAAAATCACTTATCTCTCCAAAAGTGGTGTCCCATTTAGCCTTAGTAAAATATTTAACTTAAAACATTATAATTTCCAACTAAGGCGTCCATATTTGAAAATCAATTAAGCCATGACTTGCCAAAACAGGCTCTAAGAATGTTGGAAATCAAACTGCCAATACTGCCTTGCCAGAATTAGACATTGCACTACTCTGCTGAATTGCTGCTAAAAATAGCACTACCAAAAATAGAACTTACTAAAAATAGCATACTGCTAAAAATAGTGACTTCAAATGCATTCTAAGCACAAATCGGGCAACCGTCGTAACTTACTAAAAATAGTAAGTCTGGAAAAGCTACCTGATGCAGATGCATGTCATACCACTACGAAGCTCTCTAACAACCTAGAAAGAATCCAACAAACAATCTGCAAAACTCCAACATACAAACCCCTGAATCCACGAAAGAAACTTCCAAGCAACTAAAAACCCTAATTCTGCCTCTGACTAGCCTACGGGCATCTGGGAATAGGCTAATAGTCACTGGAAAATGTAGTGCTAAAAATGGGGACATTACATGATGCCAAACCGCATCGCGAGGAGGAGGTTTTGACCCTTAGGCAGATGGCTTTTCCATGCTCTAATCAGCTGTTCAAAAGATTGAATGCCAACCCATAGAAGAAAAAACACTTTGGATAAAAATTGCCATAAGGAGACCACCCATGAACATTGGAAAAGAAGATGTGTGATGGTTTTCTCGTCGTTCAAACACAAAACACAATGTAAGGGGCCATAAAAGCCACATTTCATGATTCTATCTCCAGTTAAGGCTCTTCCCTTTAACACCAACCACACAAAGAAGCTCACCTTGGGCCATAAAGCAAGCTGCCATATGAGTTTGAAGATATCCTTGTATTATTTAAGGCTTTCAATCTTGATATAGCCACGTTGATTCAATCAATGGGAAGGAGAACTCTCCTAGGAGATTACAATATTGCTATTTTAGCTAAAAGTTGCTTCATTTGGGATGGAAAACTTGCTCCTAGGCTTGCAATGCCCTTATTTCATGAGATTATAACCCCACTCAAATTTCTCAATATTCATTGGTGTCAACTATGAACCCACCTCCTAAACCTCTCACTACCTTGGATGTTACATCCAAAGGTCCTAATAATATGGATGAAATGAAGGGTGGGTTTTAAAAAGGCAATGTCTCCAAAATGTTTCAAGGCCCAACTATGGTAACAATTAGAGCTATCAACCTAATAGACTTCAGCAACCTTAGCAAGTCCATAAGATAGAAGCATGGGAGTGTTCTAATAATTTTTACTCATGTTCCTCTCAAGTTCAAATCTATTCCAAGGTTGAGTGGCATCAGTAAATGATGGCAAACGTCTCTCTTGCTTGTTCTGATTGTTAGAATTATCATCATTGATGTCAAAGGATCATGGACATCAATGAACATATTGGATGATGCTCACACACTTGTTGAACATGCACCAGTTTGGATTATGCTTTACGTTGAATATTGTCATTATTTTGCAAACGGGTAAAGGAATTTGTTTAATAAAGATGCATTCTAGTTGCTGGCTGCCCTCATCGATACACATATGAATCACCCAAAATGCTGGCCGATATATTAATGATGAAGATTTAATGTTGGCCAATTCCTTGTTTAGAAGATATAATAATTCTGGTTGATTCCCATCAAGGTGGCACCCAAGACAAAGTTCACAAAAAAATAACATATAATTCTATGGCAGCACTTCACAAACAAATCGTCCAAGTATAATGACAGCGATCAAAAGAAAGTTTATTTTAACTCTAAGGCAGCGATCAAAACAAAGTTAATTGATTCCCTAAGGAACTAAAAAAAAGTTTATTTAATAGCAGTGATCAAGAATAATAGTCTAACAAAACGACATGACTATTTAAAGAGATATCTCCCTTTTAAAAGGATGCCTCTCTTCATATGATCGATCCTTTTCATGAGAATATAAAATGAAATAAGAAATGTGTGGAGAGAATATAATTGAATAGAGATAAGTTAGAAATAAAAGAAAGGTTTATTCAAGGGAGAGGTGTGGTGTGGAGTAAAAGATATATAATTCAAACCCAAGCAGATTTATCTAAGACAAAAAGCTAAATCATTCAATCACAAGAAAAGTAAATGAGGAGAGCAAGGTAATTATTTATACAAGGAAAATTTTGTGAAGAATTTTATATGAATATCATTCATTGAAGACATGCATATTAGATTAAGATTCTTATAAAGGAAATTGAATTGTCCATCATGTGTTGTAGAAGAAACATTCATAAGGTGGAACTTTATTTGGTGGTTGGTGCCTTCTATCGAAAGAGATTGGTGTCTCTTGCTGAGTTGGTGCTCAACTGTGGGGATTAGTGTCTCTAGCGGGTTGGTGCCTACAAATTGTACAAGCAGGGGTTGGTGTCTACAAATCATATAAGAGGGGATTCGTGTTTCCTGTAGGTTGGTGCCTACAAAAATTGTGAAAGGATTTATATAAAAGAAATATTTTTCCGTGGTTTTTTCCTATAAGGGTTTCCACGTAAATCTTGTGTTCTTGTGTTGCATAATTGTTAGGTCTTGTGTGATTAACCCCCCCTCCCATAAGCGTGTGCTCATCATGTTCCTCACAAAGGGGAAGATTGGACATATAATATTGCTTTCTGGCAAATTAAAGCATAAGGTTTTATTGATGTAGATGCCTTACTGTTTGGGTAAATGCCATATTGCTCACAGCATGAAGGAGATTATAATAACCCCCTTTGATATGGGGCTTTTACTAGGAACTTCTATCCAAAGCTTGTAGACTATCAGACAAGCTTTAGAGGTAATTAAATTAGATTACCTTCATTTGCTGTCAGACAAAGACTTTGCTATCAGGGTTGCAGAGAAGGTTTATAGAGTTGTTGCAACTTGCAAGGCTTGCCCATCACGATTTGAGTTGTGAGTCATCTTTTGATGGTGGCAATGAAGTATGGAATCCACGTGACTATACTGACATTCCATTGATGCAAGCAGGTGAGTTTCACCTTGATTGCATGCTGAGGTGTGCTCACCAATTTTCTTTCAGCCCACTCATATTTGACTTGACTACGGTGCAAAAGACACGCAAGTGTGAGTTGGTTGGTTGGTGAGGTGTTTTCTTCTGGGGATGAAGGGGACAAAACTTACAAGTGTTCGGGGCTGCTTCTACAAGGTAATTATGCTATTAGGATACATGATATAGGAGCAGATTTTGAGCAATTTGGCATTCCTGGTGTAGTTATAATGGTGTAGTAGGAACCATCAGGAGACAGGAAGGACAAATTCCAAATTTGTTCATGGGATCCAAGTGGAGTACACTGCATTCATTACAGTGTGTTGTTTCACCAACTTCAGCTTGGTGAAGATTATATTAGAGTCGCGTAGCGGAGGTCAACAGGTGATGGGTATGGAAAGCTTCCAGTTGGGTTGCGGGCTTTGGGATCTTTTATGCTTGGCAGTATGCTTCTTCCATAGATAGTGATTGACAGAGCTGCCAAGTTTAGTTCTACTTTTCTCTAGTGGTTGCAGTGGAGCTTGGGTAGAGCGTTGTATCGTTTGGTTTGGGATCCCGACATTCAAGATGGGCCCGGTTGTTCAGGTGAGGATTTCTTGGGGACAAGAAATCTTGGGGAGGGCAGATTGTAATGTCCCCTTTTTTCTGGGATCTATATCCTTGTAGGGATTAGCCTATTATCTGGTTCTTGTAGGCTAATAGGATGTTCAGGGGACCCTTTTGAGGGTGTTTAGTGGTTCCTCAACTGGCTTTCAGAGGTTTATCTTAGTTTTCTCTAGCTCAGTGACTCAGAGATTTGGTGGTGGACCCTTTGGAGGTCATTTTGGTTGTTTTCTCCCACAATTACTATTTATAGTAAGTCACTTGGTCATATCGCTTATACTTACTATTTATAGTAAGTCTTATCTGGATCAGTTGTCATCAGGCCAACATTTGAAAAATATGATCGGATCACTATTTGAGCTGGTGTTGCGTAATTTATTGAAGATAAATGGTTTATTATATTATTAAAGTCATTTGAGTTTAATGATATTAATATTTAAAAAAAAGAAGTGATTTAATTGTGACATGGCGAAGCAATGAAGAGACTGAGCTGCGAACAAGACGCTAGGGTTTTGAGGACATGGCGGTTTACAGGAACAATGACCTTTCAGGTGGAGAAATGGGGAGGGCTATCACAACCGAGCATAGAGACCACCGTCTCAAGCATGGAAGGCTCCGAAAAACCCCAGGCGACGCAGTTTTGAATCGGAGAATGGGGCTTTGATTCAGAAATCTGCAAATCGAAGAAACCAATGGGGATATGATACTTTGCGAAAGGGGAGTCCAAGCTTTTTCAAAAGGATTGAACCGAAGCTTTGGCGTCAAAAAAATCAGGAAAACACTTTGCAGGCGACTAAGGTAAGTCAAAATAGTGATCATTCCAGAGTGATTTCTATGTTAGTAGATAATAGAGAATGGGTGGACTCGGTGCATCTTTATAAGGAGAAAGCCTTTTTCATGAAATGGAGTGGGGTTTGGCCGGCTTTTGCAAATGTTCGAAGTTGGTGTGATGAACACTGGGGGAAGGATTGTGTTTTGAAGACTCTCCCAAATGGATATTTTTTGGTAGTATGCCAGACTGCGCAAGACAAGGAATGAATTTTAAATAGTGGGCCGTTTCTGATGGGAGGGAAGGGTTTCTACATTAAGGACTGGGTACCAAACTTTGACCCAAAAAAGGAGAAAATAGAGGAAATCCTGGTATGGATACGACTGTACAATCTCCCCCATGAGTACTGGGATTTAGAAACACTAAAAAGCATAGGCAATAAGTTGGGTGTCTTTGTGAAAGTTGATGAAGCACTGGAAAAAAGAGAGCTTAGTATGTACACTCGTATCTGTATACTTTGGAAAGCAGTTCATCCTCTCCCAGAGAATGTGGAGTTAAAAATAGGGGAAGGCATTTGGCATTAGGCGATTGAAGTGGAAGACATGGTGGAATCGTGCTCCTTATGCAAAGGGGTAGGCCATGCAGTAGGAGATTGTTTAAGAAATGAGAAAGGTAAAGGATTGGCTCAAAATTCCCTAGAAGATCTGCTGTTAAACTTAAGTAAAGATTTGGAAAGGGAGGATAGGGGGGTGCTGTCGAGAACCCTCAATCACACATAGAGTGAGGTCCGCTCCACGGGAAACCTAGATCTTCGAAACGAAGATAGTTTTCAAAGGAAAGAGATAGATCTATTGTTTGAATCTGGATGCTCTCAATACACTCAGCTTGACGCAAAACTAAATGTGAAGGGAGGACAGTTCAAGAGCTCCTAGGAGAAAAGAACAAATTTCCTGAATTGCAGTGGTTGTGAACCACCCTTGAATGGAGATCCTAATGGAATTTTAAAAGAGCAAAAGAAAAACCCTACCAGAAATTTGGTGTTACCCATGTTAGAATACCTTGTGGGGAATAGGATGGATATTGGAGAGGAAGGGATTAATAACATTAATTCTCTTAGTAAAAATGGAAGAGATTGTTCACCGGGAGAAGATGAGGTTTATTACAAAGATGTTCAAATTTCCCCAATACGAAATCTTGAAAACTCCTTCGAAGAAGCTGGAATGGAAGAAACTCATTCTAGTGATGAAGAGGGTTGTTTTTTTGATGAGAAGGAGGATTTGAATTTGGATGATTTGGGGTTGAATGCTTCTTTAGGCATCAAGGACAAAAGAAGGCTGGGGCTATCTTTAGCCTTATCGACAAATGTAAAGGTTGGTGAGAAGAAGAGAAGAGGTGCGAGGACAACAAAGGAATTGCTAGAAATAGCTGGCTGTGCGGTGGGTCAAAGCAAATTAAGATTGGGAAGGATGAAAGTCTTATCGTGGAATATCAGGGGTTGTAATGCCCCTGATAAATGGTGGTTGATCAAGAGATGTATTGATCAAACACGACCAAATCTTATTTTGTTACAGGAAACCAAGTTCAAAAATGAGGATAGTCTGTTTTTCAAGCACAACTTAAGTAAATGGAGATGGGCAATGGTTGAGGCCGTGGGTGTGTCTGGTGGGTTAGGAGTGCTGTGGGATGACTTAAAGGTAGATGTTCGGGTAATTCAACAAGGAAGTAATTGGCACGGGTTAAAGGTCTTCTCTAAAATCTTAAATTCAATGTTTGTAGTGATAAATGTTTATGGCCCGAATAGTGTTGTTGGCAAGAAGACCCTTAGGTAGGAGATCATGAATTTTCTTAACGAGGAAAGTGAGTCCCTGTGTTTGCTGGGAGGAGACTTTAATGCTATTCTCCACCCTGAAGATAAAAAAGGCAGTTTAGGCTGGGGAAGTAGGGCTTAAAAATATTTCAGTGATTTTGTCACGGTTAGTGGCTTAATCAAGGTATTTTTTAGAAAATGGGACTTTACTTGGACTAACAGGAGGTGTGGTTTTTTAAACATTGCTGAAAATCTAGATCGTTTCTTCCTGGCAGGAGGTTGGGAAAGGGAAAATTGGATGTACGAAGCTGAAATTCTCCCACTGAGTGGATCGGATCATTATCCGATTAGCATTAACTTCCAATTTGATGCTACAACGGCAAGATGCCCCTTTAAGTTTGAAAAAATGTGGCTTAGAGCAGAAGGTTTTAAGGACTTGGTAAAAGGTTGGTGGCAGTTTGCTCCGATGCGAAGTGGTAATAAGGCTTTTATATTTTTCAAAAAGCTCCAATTCCTAAAAGAATGTCTGAAAAGATGGAATTGAGAATCTTTTGAAAATATTTTTGTTGAAAAACTGAAGTTAGAAGAGGCCTTGAACAATCTCCACTCTAAGGTCATTGAGGGATGTCGAATCAGGACTTTGAGTAGGAAAAAGTTTTACTAAAGTGTTGCATAGGGAGATCTTTTGGCGTCAAAAGTCTCTAGAAACATGGCTAATGGAAGGGGATCACAACACAAAAAATTTCCACAATTTGGTAAAAGCGAGGAGGATGGGCAATAAGATTTTCTCAATTGCTGATCAACAAGGTAATATTTTAAGGAATATGGAGGAAATTAATCAGGAGGTGGTTCGTTTATTCAAAAGAGATACTGTTATTGATCAGATGCGAGAGGTAGATCAAGAATTGTGGGATGTTATTCCAAGATGTGTATCTGAGGAACAAAACAACTTGCTTTTGGAGCTGGTAATCGTGTTGGAGGTAAAAAAGGCTCTCTTTGCTTTAGGCGGGGACAAGGCCCTTGGACCAAATGGGTTTCCGGCCTATTTCTTTCAACAGTTGTGGGATATTTTTGCTTTTGATTTATGGGAGGTAGTGGAAGAGTCAAAGAGGTGTGGGTTTGTGTTAAAAGACTTTAACAATACTTTGATTGCTCTTATCCCATAAAAAGATGAGATAATCTCTTTCAATGATTTTCGTGCAATCTCCCTTTGCAACACCAGTTATAAAGTAAATTTGAAGGTCATTGCAAATAGAGTAAAGTTGGTCTTAAAGTCAGTCATCTTAGAGGAGCAAAGTGGTTTTTGTCCGCAAAGATTGATCGTTGAAGGCATTATTATAGCACATGAGGCTATTCATTTAGTGAGGAAAGCAAAGACAAAACGAATGGTGGTAAAATCGGACATTAGGAAGGCTTATGATGAGGTCAATTGGGAATTTTTGTTACAGGTGTTGAGACAGTTTGGTTTTAATGCTGCATGGGTTGATTGGGTGGGGAGTTGTATTAATCCTCCAAGGTTCTCAATGCTTGTTAATAGAAGCCCTCAAGGTTTTTTTGAGTCCTCGAAAGGGATAAGGCAAGGGGATCCATTGTCTCCTTTTCTTTTTATTATAATGGCTGAAGCTTTAGGAAGATTGATTGCAAAATATAGGATGGATGGAAGGTGGAAAGGGATAAAGGTTGCCAAGGGGGTGGAACCAATTTCCCATCTTCAGTTTGCAGATGATACTTTTCTAATGGGAGAAGCCACTCTCAGAGAGGCTCGTATAATGAAGTCAATTATTGATCGGTATAGCAGGCTCTCAGGGCAGTGTGTGAATTGGAGGAAATCGGAAGTCTTTCTTAAATACTTCAATAAGGAAGCAAAGAGAAATCAGTAGAATTTTGGAGATGAAACCTGGTTTACTACCAGGCAAATATCTAGGAATGTCTCTGTCTAGTGATCCTTGTAAAGTGTCTCTTTGGAAAAATTTGGATGATTGCTGTTTACGAAGAATGGATGGGTGGAAGAGTTGTTGGCTGACCTCGACAGGGCGCATTTTAATGTTGCAATCCCAATTTTCTCAATGATGTGTTTGCGGATACAACAAAAGGTTATTAGTACTATTGGGCAAAAAATGAGGAAGTTCTTCTGGAATGGGCATGTGAACAGGATAAGATTTCATTGTTGGCATGGGAGAAGATTTGTAGGCCAAAAGGTGAAGGGGGAGCAGGTTTGCATAATTGGCAAGTGATGAATGAGGCCATGGGAGCGAAACTAGTGTGGAATATGTATTCAAATCCAAACCAACTTTGGGTTAGGATCCTGAAGTCAAAATATCTCGACTCTGAAGAGAATCATAGAATCTTCATGATTCAAAATCCCCCTAGAGGATTGGCAATCTGGAACTTCATAGTGTCTTGTCGGCTAGTTATCATTGAGCATATCACATGGCAAATTGGAAATGTCCGGATGGAAAATTTCTGGGAAGATTTGTGGGAAGGATTCCTAGCTTTGGTTGAAAATCATGAAGTACTGAATTTGAAGTTACTCTTAACGTAGCGTTGGGAAAGTAGAGTTAAGGACTATTTGGAGCAAAAACAAGGTGATAATGGTGAAGAGTGGGTCTTGAAAGATGTGAGTCAATTGGGTTTATTGGTAGATCAACAAACTTTAATGAAGGAGATTTTTGCTAGTAGGAGGGTGCTTATAAATAATTTTGAGGATAGGGTTGTGTGGTGCTTCTAATGGAACCTATTTTGTTAAAATTGGGTACCAACTCCTTGACTCTAGAGGGCAGAATGAAGCATGGCCATCTCATTTGTTCTGGAGCAAGGAGTGTCTCCCGAAGGTAGGGACATTTGCTTGGCTTGCTTTTCGGGGCTGAATACTCACAGGAGAGCGAAGGAAAAGGTTGGGGTTTGTAGGGCCTTCACATTGCATCATGTGTGAACACGGTGAGGAAACACTGGACCATCTCTTGCTCCAGTGTGATGTTGCTTCTCAGTGCGGAGTATGGTTCGTGGTAAATTAGGTTGGTAGGGCCCTCTACCGGAATATTTGAAGCAACATTTTATTTGTTGGTTGCGATTCTCTGGTAGATCCACACTTTCTTGTATTTGGAATGTTTGTCCTTCTATAGTGGTGTGGGAGATTTGGAAGGAAAGGAACAGGAGGTTATTTCAGGAAAAGAAGGAACCAATGGATAGAATTTGTTTTAGAATAAACCACTCAATTGAAGAAATTGTTGGAGCAGCAGCCTCTAGATACTTTAAGCCAAAGGTACCATACACGGATTAGGATAAGCACTTTCAAATGCAATGGCCAGGGATTAAGATCCGGCCGGTAAAGGGGTTGTTTTGGGTGAATCTGGCTTCTAAAGTGGGTGAAGCGGTAAGGTGGAAACAACTGAAGAATGGATGGACAAAGATAAATTTTGACGGGGCATCGAAAGGAAATCCAGGGCCATCGGGGATTGGGTATGTGGCTAGGGATAGTAATGGCAGTATCTTGATGATGGAAGCAAAAAGAATCTGGGAAGGGACCAACAACGTGGCGGAAGCAATGGCAACACTTCAAGCAGTTAAACTTGGGAGGAAGTTGGGAATTAGAAATTGCATTTGGAAGGTGACTCCCTCGTTATTGTGAAGGCCATCATGACAGGCGCAACACAAGCATGGCATTTGCAGAAATATATTCATGTCATAGAGGAGATGCTAACCTTCTTTGAAGGCTTTAAGGTGACTCATACTCGGAGGCAGGGAAATGAGGAGGCAAATGTGCTATCCAAGTGGCCGCTGACATTCGCAGCCGAAGGGGAGGAACGGGTAGAAGACTTTTGAAATCTCTCCTTTTAAGACTAGCATCCTAAAAGAGTGATGGTTGATGGAGCTTTAAAGGCAAAGTTTGAATGACATGCTCCTTGAGGGGTATGATTTGATATGTGGGAGGGGATAACAATGGGAGGTAGGTGGAGGCGTATGAATTGACTCTTTTCTTTGTTAGCCCTTTGGGGTAGATAGAGACGCAAGAAGAGAATGGGATTCATATAGTTGTGTTTCTTGGGTGAACGCACTGAGATAAAGGCTGTCAGTTTTACTCACAAATGAGGATGGTGTTTTTGCTAGGAGAGGTGTCAAGGATGCAGCGTTCGAAGCCCAAGAAGCAAACTGCTGAGAGAATGTCAATATCTAAGGTGGGAGGCAAATGAAGGGTTGGATCATAGATGTATGATCCCTTTTTGGCGTTGACATAGCGGATGGTGCTGGTAGAACTTTGTGGTTGTGATGGATGGTGGTGTCTTGTAATGTCCCCTTCCTAGACAGTGCAGCTGGTTTAGAGGTTAGCCTATCATTCTGATCCTCGTAGGCTGACAGATGTGTGTAGAGGATCACTTGAGGCAGTTATCCAGTGCTCGGGAACATTACTCCTTCAGTTGATTCAGGTTTGGGCCTTGCCAGACGTTTCCAGAGTGATTTACAGATACTTACTCTTTATAGTAAGTCAGGCAGGCAGGAGTTGCTATTTATAGCAGGGCACTTGGTTCAGTTGGTTAGCTCAGTTTCGACCCAGTTTGATAATCTGATGAGCAAACAGTGTTTACTTGGGCATTTAATGTTTATTAAAAGTTTATTAATTTGACTTTATAATATAAAGTCACTTTAATGAAATATTAAAATTATTGAATGACAAATTATAAAATATTTAATACTTTATAATAGAGGGGCTAAAATAATAATTAAATGAGCATTTAATTATTAATCAAAAGGGGTGCCATTTATTAAAGATTTGTCCTAAGTCTAAAAAGGGCGAAATACTTCATTTATTTAAATGATTATTAAAAGATGCCTTGGGTCGAACTTTTGGAAGGAGCTATATATACTGCCAAGACAAATCAAACTCTCATGTTATGATTATTCTAATTTTTCTATCTTTCTCTCTGAGAGTATTGGGGTTTGTGAAACAAGGGTTTCTGCAGACATTGGGTTTTGGAGAACGTTCCCTCTCCAGAGTCAGACATACTGAGGCTGTGCAATACCAGTTGAAGCTTGTCCATCAGGGTGATTTTATTTAGAAGTCATATTTGTGCTTATTGGAGAAGAATCATCAAGGGTTTGAACTTTGAAGAGCAAATTTTAATTTGTTGAAATAATCATCATTGCAGAAGAAAAATCATAATTATTGATCTGCTACTACAGTGACCTGAATAGTGCCCGCGCTACAGTGATTTATATTTGGCGTCTTCTTGGCTGAGGAAAAGGTTGCATTTCATGTTATATTGATGTTCTTTAGTTGTGCGCATTGCTGCAAATAATAATCAGGCAGCTGCAAGTAATAATCAGGTTTTTGAATAAATAATGTTGCTTTCTATTTATTTGGTACCCGGATAGCATTGTAATTGTTCAATAATGAAAATGAATCCATCTGCCATTGCTCTGGGAGTTATTTAATGCATTGCTATTTATTTATGAATTTATTTGTATTTATTTCTCAAAATCGCAATTTCATTATTGCTGCAAAAACCATCAAAAAATCATAAAATACCAAAAACAAACAAAAACCTTAGCAGTATCAGTTGGTGATCGGGTTGAGAGACACCTGGTCTCTTACAGTGGTATTAGAGCACAAAAGTCCTGCCAGCCTGTGCTTTTTCAGTCAGAAGTTTGCTTTTTAGATGCTTTTTCAAGAGTAGAGATATTATATTTTACAGTAAGGGTAGAGGAACAGGCATAATTGAGGATTGGACAGGTCCACCTATTCCAGAAGGTGAGACAGTATCAGGGATTCTCGGTATACACAGGTCTAGCCCTTGCAGCAGTGAAAACAGTGTGACTACACTCTATGGCAGATCAAGAGATTCCTAGAGATTCAGGGAAGGAGAAGGAAAATGCTGAGATGACTGAGGCAGAATACAGGAGTAGACATGACAACATGATGGACATGATGTCGCAGCTGATAGGTACCATGAGACAGTATACTCTGCCTCACCAGCATTACATTTAGATAGGGCAGTCTAGTGGTTCGGGAGGCATAGACCAGCCACAAATGTCTGCACGACCGCAGCCGTCGCCGGTTGTTCACGAGCGTAGGCCTGAACAACCTACCTTTATCAGTAGGGAGGCACCACCGACTCCGGAAGCGGAACAACAGGGTCACCATACAGAATTTCAGCCACAGCATGGTACTTCAGTGGCATACGTGACTAGACTATTTGGAGAGTATTCAACTCTGACTCCTGAGATTAGGCAGTCGTTGTCATTTCATGAGTTTATGGATGTGCATAAGCCCAGAGGTGGAAGTAGATTTGACCGCAGAGCTCACCAGTACCAGCAACCACCATAGGTGAATAGAGATCTTCAGCATGCGGTGAGCAAGATTGTCTTGCCTTATTTTGATGGCTCGGATAAGAATTCAGCGAGGTCTTGGGTACAAAAGTTAGAAAATTACCTATCTTTGAGACCTATGCAGGAGGACGAGGCCATTAAATTTGCCACACTACACCTTGATGGATTGGCGCATGATTGGTGGCATCACGGCATGTACACATTGGGTTATCATCAGGTTATTACTTACCAGGAGTTCACGAACAGGCTCATTGAGCAATTTGATAAGAAGGGTCCAGAACTTTACTTTAGAGAGCTAGCACAACTTAGACAGACAGGTAGTTTGGATGCCTACATTGGGGAGTTTCAGAGAACTGCAGTCATGGTGATAGGTATTTCAGAGAGGAGACTTGTCATTCTATTCACTGAGGGGTTATATGAGCCGATGAGAGGTTGGGTCAAGGCATTTGATCCTCCCACCCTTCAGGAGGCAATGAGAAAGGCACGTAGCATGGAGCATGCAACACCTTGCAGTAGGTTCTCTTCGGGTTCCACGCCAAACTCAAGGCCGAATAGATCTTTTGATAGAGATAGACCCTTTGACAAGAAGAGAGATCCACCTGATCCTAAAAGAAGTAATGCAGCACCATTTGACAGAGAGACATTAAATGATCTACGCAAGAAGAAGTTGTGTTTTTGGTGCAAAGCACCCTATGATGAAAAACATGTATGCCCTCTTCGTCCCAAAGCCAAAAGTAACCAGATGGAGTGGTTTTATGAGGGTGAAGAGCAATCTGATTTGTCGGACCAGCAAGCTGATTCAGAGCATTCAAATGATGAAAAGTCTGAAAATGATAATGAACATGATGGCGGAAGGAAACTACAGGAGGCACACTTGACTAGTCTTCAGAGAGATGGCTCCTTTAGGCTACGTGGGCTCGTAGCTGGTCAGAAAGTTATAACACTGCTTGACATAGGTGCAACACACAACTTTATAGATGCACGTTTGGTTGAGAAGCGCGGCATACAGACGGAAGAGTTTGAGGGTATTCGGGTTAAGGTAGTTGATGGGTACACCCTCAAATGTGATGGGAAAATAACAGATCTTCCGATGTGATTAAACAACTATGAGTTCAAGATTGAATTCTACGTTGTTAATATGGGGGACACTGATGTGGTACTTGGGATGGCATGGCTTCACAAATTGGGTGAGTTCACACTCAATCTGTAAGAATCTAGGTGATTCTCAACCCCGAAAATCCAACTGGAAGGCTGATTTGTTTGAAGTTTTGTATTTTTTTTTGTGTTTTGAGGGTTTTTGCATAAAAACAAGAGAGCTGCGATTTTCTTAAATAAATGCTTGAAAAATCCAAAATAAATCTAAATGCAAAGAATAGACTTTGATCTTGCTCAGAGAAGGTAGGCGCACATATTCATTGAATATCCAGAGCATTTACAATATCGAAATATGACATATGAATTAAATATAAATTTATTTCAAAAAACCTGATTCTCCTTGCAGCCGCCTGAAGGAATTATGAAAGTGTAAGGCTAGCGTGAATCTCTCAGCACAGGCACCAAAAGAATCTTCAGAAACCCAAAGCGCACCAAATGCAACTATCAGATGCCAAGAATCCAAGGAGTGGTCACTTGCAAATAAAAAAAGTATGGCTTTTCTGCAGTGGTACGGCCTGAACCAGCAGCCTTAATGATTATAGTACGGCCCAAAGAAAGATGCTAGATCTCTGTAAAAGATATCTCTGATAGGTCGCCTCAAATACTTGATGAATACTCTCTGCTAAACTTTGAATGAATAAATTGATGAACTCAATCTGTAACCTCTGTATGAAGTCACCAAGATGCTATCTTCAACTGGTATTGCACAGTCTCAGTATGCCAACTCTGAAGAGGTATCGTTCTCCAGAATCGATTCGTCTGCCGGAAACCCTAGGTTTTGCAAACTCCAATGCTCAGAGCAAAATAAGACAAATTAGAATAACATATCATGATGTTTCGATTTTGTCTTTCCTGTGAATATATATTTCCCTTGAGAAATTCGACCCAATAGCTCTTTTTAATAATCATTTAATGAAATGATTAAATTTGCCTTTTAGACTTAGGAGAAATAATAAATAATTAAATGACGTCTCATGAATGAATAATAATTATTCATTATGTCGAATATATCACTTTATTAAAGTATTAAAAATACCATTTAATTATTAATTTTAAATATATTTAATAAAGTGACTTTAATGTAAAGTCAAAATATTAAATATTCAATAATCATTAAATACTCCTTATTTCTCCATCTCACCATCAAATTGAAGAACTAAGTCGAATCTGAGCTGACTAGCTGAACCAGGTGCCCTACCAAAAATAGCAGCTTCCGCCTGCCCTACTTTCTAAAAATAGAAAGTCTTTGATAAACCACTCTGAATGATCCTGCGAAGGCCCAACCTGAAACAACTGCAACACTGAAGCTACAAAACACTGAGTAACTGCCTCAGATGATCCTCTGCACACATCTGTCAGCCTACGAGGATCGAAATAATAGGCTAACCACATAACCAACTGCGCTGACTAGGATGGGGACATCACACAATCTTCGAGATATGGAAATGAAGTTTAAAGTTAATGGGAAGCCACATGTGATTAAAGCTATCAGGGACAGCAACTTGAGAGTTGTTTCTCATAGACGAATGGAGAGGCTTATTCGTCATGATATGGTAGAGTGGGCTGCTGAGTGTATGTTAATGCCTGCACAATAGGAACAGCAAAAGCACGAGTACCATCCCGACATTCAAGAGATAAGAATTAAACACTCTAAAGTGTTTAACGATATTCCACCAGGTAGACCTCTAGACAGAGGAACTGAACACATTATAGAGTTGGAGGAGGGCACAAAGCCCATTATGATCACACCATACAGACATCCGAAACGCCTCAAGGATGAGATTGAGAAAACAATCAGTGAGTTGTTGGCTATGGGGCACATCAGACCTAGCAAATCACCTTTTGCTTCATCGGTTGTATTGGTGAAGAAAAAGGATGGATCACTACGGATGTGTATTGATCACCGTTAGCTCAATAAAAGGACTATTAAAAACAGGTATCCTATTCTTCGCATTGATGAGTTGATTGATGAGTTGCATGGTGCTACCTTCTTCACGAAGATTGATTTGAGATCGGGGTACCATCAAATTCGGATGAGGGAGCAGGACATAGAGAAAACCGCGTTCAAGTGCCATTGCGGTCATTTTCAGTTCTTGGTTATGCCTTTCGGTTTAACCAACGCCCCTGCCACTTTTCAGGCTACGATGAATAGAGTTTTCAGTTCTCAGTTGTGGAGATATGTATTGGTCTTCTTCGATGACATCCTGGTGTACAGTAGGTCATGGGAGGAGCATTTAGCTCACTTGGATACAGTACTGGGTATTTTGGCTGAGGAGTCCTTGTATGCCAAGGAGTCCAAGTGTGAGCTAAACATGGCTGAGTTGTTGTATCTTGGGCACATCATCAGTGCCAAGGGAGTCAGTATGGACCCTGAGAAGGTCCGAGCTATAGTTGAGTGGCTAGTTCCAGAGAACCTTACCCAGCTCAAAGGATTTATTGGGTTGTGTGCCTTCTACAGACGATTTGTTAGTGGGTTCTCATGACACACTGCACCCCTTACTGATTTGACAAAGAAGGGGGATTTTGCTTGGTCACTGCAGGCTCAGGAGTGCTTTGACAGTTTTAAGGTAATCATGACTTCATGTCCAGTGTTAGCACTACCAAACTTTACGAAGTCTTTTGATTTATTCTGTGATGCCTCGGGAGAGGGCATCGGTGCTGTGTTGATGCAGGAGAGACATCCTATTGCTTTTGAGAGCAGAAAGCTTAGAGGTTCTGAAAGATTTTATAGCATTTATGACAAGGAAATGCTAGCCATTATGCACGCTTTGGCTAAGTTCAGGCAATACCTGGTGGGCAGCAAGTTCAGTGTGCGTACAGACCATAATAGCCTGAAACACTTCCTTGGACAACGAGACTTGAATGAAAGACAACAGAAGTGGGTCAGCAAGTTGCAATCGTATGATTTTGATATTACCTTCATTAAGGGGAAGCAGAATGTTGTAGCTGACGCATTATCTCGCAAACCCCAGTTGAATGCTATGGCACAGATTTCCAAGGATTGGAGGTACAGGATTATTGCTGAGTATGCTAAGAACCCATGGGCTTCTAGCATAGTGGATGGGACAGAGCAGGCTAGTAGATATACCGTTGTGAATGACTTGATCATTTACAAGGGGCGGATTTTTCTGGTTCCTGATTCAGATGTGAGGGGTACAGTTCTGAAAGCCTTTCATGATCTTCCTATGACGGGCCATCCCGGTTATTTTAAAACATATAAGCTAGTACGGGAGCGGTTCACTTGGAAAGGCCTGAAGACTGATGTGCTTCAGTATGTACGAGAGTGTTCTGTTTGCTAGCAGAACAAACAGGAACACACATATCCTGCTGGTTTGCTTCAACCACTTCCGATACCAGACATGAAGTGGGAATGTTTATTGATGGATTTTATCATGGGCTTGCCGAAGGCCCAAGGGAAGGATTGTATTTATGTGGTTGTTGATCGGTTGACAAAATAGGCCCATTTCTTTCCGATCACCACTACATTCACAGCATCGCAGACTGCAGAGCTCTTCTTCAGAGAGGTTTTCCGGTTACATGGTTTGCCTCGAACTATAGTCAGCGATAGGGACAGTCGGTTCATGAGCAACTTTTGGCAGGAGTTGTTTAGACTCTGTGGAACCGAATTGACACCTAGTACCAGCTACCATCCACAGACAGATGGGCAGACTGAGATCGTTAATAAGTGGGTGGAAGGATATTTATGGAATTATATAGCTGGACAGCAGAAAGCTTGGGTGAGGTGGATATACCTTGGTGAGTATTGTTATAACTCCACCCATCACATGACTATACAGATGACACCTTTCATGGCATTATACGGGTATGAGGCGCCCAACCTTTTGGATTTGGTGTTGAGTGATAGCAGAGTGCCCAACGCAGGGGATATGTTGCACGATCAGCAGGATATTTTGAGGTCTCTCAGGGACAATATTCAGTGGGCACAGAATCAGCAAAAACAGTATGCTGATCAGAAAAGGGTTGAGCATTCTTTTGCAGTGGGTGACATGGTGTATCTCATGTTACAGCCATATCGACAGTCCACTCTACAGAAGAGTGGTGCAAAGAAATTGAAACCTCGTTACTATGGTCCATTTCGAGTCATTAGACGAGTGCGCAAGGTTGCATATGAGTTGGACTTACCAGCGGATAGTAGGGTTCACAACGTGTTTCACGTTTCTCGCCTGAAGAAGGCATTGGGTCAGCATGTGATACCCTCTCTAGTGCTGCCACCCCTTGATGATGAGGGGAAGTTGATACTAGTACCTGAGGCCATCCTCGAGGTTAGAGAGAGACATCTTCGGAAACGGGTGATCAGGGAATATCTGATTGAGTGGAGAGATTTGCCAGTTGAGGATGCTACATGGGAGTCTGAGGAGATTTTACAGCATCCAGAGCTGAGATTGCTTGAGGACAAGCAATTTTAGGGAGGGCGGACTGTAATGTCCCCTTCCTAGACAGTGCAGCTGGTTCAGAGGTTAGCCTATCATTCTGATCCTCATAGGCTGACAGATGTGTGTAGAGGATCACTTGAGGCAGTTATCCGGTGCTCGGGAACATTACTCCTTCAGTTGATTCAGGTTTGGGCCCTGCCAGACGTTTCGAGAGTGATTTACAGATACTTACTATTTATAGTAAGTCAGGCAGGCAGGAGTTGCTATTTACAGCAGGGCACCTAGTTCAGTTGGTTAGCTTAGTTTCGACCCAATTTGATAATCTGATGAGCAAACAGTGTTTACTTGGGCATTTAATGTTTATTAAAAGTTTATTAATTTGACTTTATAATATAAAGTCACTTTAATGAAATATTAAAATTATTGAATGGCAAATTATAAAATATTTAATACTTTATAATAGAGGGGCTAAAATAATAATTAAATGAGCATTTAATTATTAATCAAAAGGGGCGCCATTTATTAAAGATTTGTCCTAAGTCTAAAAAGGGCGAAATACTTCATTTATTTAAATGATTATTAAAAGATGCCCTGGGTCGAACTTTTGGAAGGAGCTATATATACTGCCAAGACAAATCGAACTCTCATGTTATGATTATTCTAATTTGTCTATCTTTCTCTCTGAGAGTATTGGGGTTTGTGAAACAAGAGTTTCTGCAGACATTGGGTTTTGGAGAACGTTCCCTCTCCAGAGTCAGACATACTGAGGCTGTGCAATACTAGTTGAAGCTTGTCCATCAGGGTGACTTTATTCAAAAGTCATATTTGTGCTTATTGGAGAAGAATCATCAAGGGTTTGAAGAGTAAATTTTAATTTGTTGAAATAATCATCATTGCAGAAGAAAAATCATAATTATTGATCTGCTGCTACAGTGACCTGAATAGTGCCCGCACTACAGTGATGTGAATAGTACCCACGCTACAGTGATTTATATTTGGTGTCTTCTTGGCTGAGGAAAAGGTTGCATTTCATGTTATATTGATGTTCTTCAGTTGTGCGCATTGCTGCAAATAATAATCAGGCGGCTGCAAGTAATAATCAAGTTCTTGAATAAATAATGTTGCTTTCTATTTATTTGGTACCCGGATAGCATTGTAATTGTTCAATAATGAAAATGAATCCATCTGCCATTGCTCTGGGAGTTATTTAATGCATTGCTATTTATTTATGAATTTATTTGTATTTATTTCTCAAAATCGCAATTTCATTATTGCTGTAAAAACCATCAAAAAATCATAAAATACCAAAAACAAACAAAAACCTTAGCAGTATCAGTTGGTGATCGGGTTGAGAGACACCTGGTCTCTTACATGTCTCAAGGAAATGATCTTCCTTTTATATCTTATTATTGAGAGTGTCTCAACCTTTCATATTTGAAGGAGTCACAACCATTCACATTAGAAGGAGTCACAATCTTTCACATTAGAAGTCACATAATATTTATTCTTCCTTTTTTTCCCCTTCCCTTTCAAGGAAATGAACTCTCCTTTATACCTTATTGGTGAAAGAGTCACCACCTTTCACCATCACTGCCCTTGGAAGGGTTACAATCCTTCATGTTTAATCGCTGCCATAAAAACTCTTAATTTAGTTTTAATTAAATCATTTAATAGAATCCCTAGCATCTTGGTGCCACCTTCATTTAATTTGCCTATATTATAATTCTAAGGGGCTGCGATCATGGTACTTGGTGGGGGCATGACAACATCATCTCTTTTTAAATAAATTCTTATTGAATAAATCAAACGCACAAATTCCTCTAGCATTTGAGTAACATTATACATTGCTAATATTGTAATTAACTTCTAGTCATGTTATTGTAGTCGGTCGTGAGTCGATGTAGTCGGTCGAGAGTGTACTTGGTTGGCTATGAATCATAAGTAAATAAGACATTAGTTAATATTAATAATCCATGTACTTATGTACGTTTCATGTTGGATAGTTGTCTCGAGAATTAAGTTCCTGACGAACCAATTAATTATAATGGAGTGACATGACGGTTGGTACCTCAACCACCGCCAGCGTATTATATGTACTCGAGTCATGTAGTTGGGAAACATTATGGTTCTACTATGCTATGCTATGTTTCGTCTGGAGACATTATGATGTAATTGCCGAATACTGAATAAAGAAATATATCTATGTTCTGTGCGATTGCCATGTGATTATTATATGCTGTCAATGTTGTTCTATATTTCCGTTTACTCTGTACGTCATTGTACCCGTAGCGAGTAAACATTTGGCGCTGCTGCCTAAGTGAATCCAGTAACCACCCAAACAGGAGAATAGCGTTGTGATGGGGCAGCCGACCGAAGGGCCGGTACAAGCAAACAAGGATCGTGAAGACGCTATGACGGAAGACCTCTGTAGTTTGTGGGAAATCTCGTTAAAGGACCACGTACAGAAGGAGGCTCTCAGGCGAGACATCCCTCAGGAGGTCATTTGGGATAGACTGCGCGTCAACGAAGAGGTCGACCATCTTCTTAACAGACTGCCAAGACTGATAGCACGCCACTACATTATCCTACAGGACCTTCGGGCGGAGGAGGATCAAGAATGCCGAAGGCAACAAATCTTGCAACGGTACGAAGAACAAACCAAATGGGAAGAGGAGGAACGAGACACTAGCCAGAGACGTACCCCTGGCAACCAACAATGATCACGTGAATGACCTGTAATGCCCGTACGACCAAATAAAGATAAGAACCGAATACCATTTGGGCACGAAGCGAAGGAGGACAGAGTTCGGCGATCATTGAGAGTACAGGAGCAAGAAAACCGGCGACAAAGATTAAGGCAGGTTGACAAAGAATTGAATGAAGATTTAATTGAGATAAATCAGAGTAGAAAAAGAACAAATGCTAATCTTGAGAAGATAGACCAATCTATTAGTAGAGCACATCAAATTTTTGTGGAAGGGAGGGACGAGGAACCCTTCATCAGCCCGTACGTAAAAAAATATAAAAGCCGATAAAAAGATGAATTGAGTGGAGAACTTGAGAACAACATCCAACGCATTCGGGAGTTGTCCATATTGGACGACGATGAAGGGCTGAGGACTGGGAGATCTGAGCCCAAGACCCCTTGGCAGAGGGAGCACCGAAGTGGAACCTAAGAAACTCAAGGTGTAGAGGACGCTGACGGAAGACGGGGTAGTGACTCATATGTGGCCGAGAGTGCAAGTGACGCACTGGAACGTAACGGGGAAACCAGTCTAGTCGGGTCCAGTACACAAGGAGGACAGCGGGGAAGGATGGTGACTCTAGAGCGGCAGAAGCTGCCGAAGTTTACGGGGAATGGGTTAGAAGATCCAATATGACACTAGAAAACGTGTGAGACAATCTAGATAGCGAGTGGAGAAGATGACCCGGATAACTGGTTGAAAGCATTTCCGGCGACACTTAGAGATAGTGCCATTGATTGGTACTCAGAACTGGATCAAGCACAAAGGGCATCATGGAGATTACTCAAGAAGGCCTTTCAAGATGAATTCAAATTATAGAGGGATGACAGTGAGATTGCAGCAGAAATCTATAGTATGAAGCAAGGGAAGCACGAGAGTGTGCGTATCTAATAATCGGAAATTGAAGGATCTATTGGGCAAATTGGAGACACAACCAGCGGATGGCCTAAAGAAGCGATGGTTGAATGAAGGCTTGCTTTCGTCGTTGAGGAAGAAGATGAAAGTCGTGCCTCCGTCGTCGTACGCTGAAGCATACAATCGGGTGATGGATATAGAAAGCGAAAACAAAACATCCTACAGAGGGAAAAAGAAGACGGACGATGAGGAGAGTATGAACGACAACGACGGTGAATCCAAGACGGTACAAGCACTCAGGAAAGATATGATGCGAATGATGAAAGAATTGAAGGCCGACAAAGAGAGTACGAGGGAAGCACGAGAACTGTGGTGTACAGACTGCAATGGGGAAGGTCACACGAAGGCGAACTGTCCGAAGAAGTTATTTTGCAAATATCTGCCAAGTGATGGAACATCTCGTCAAGGAATGCCCATACAACTTAAAAGCCAGAAGTGCACAAGTTGTGATGTCCCCATCCTAGTCAGCGCAGCTGGTTATGTGGTTAGCCTATTATTTCGATCCTCGTAGGCTGACAGATGTGTGTAGAGGATCATCTGAGGCAGTTACTCAGTGTTTTGTAGCTTCAGTGTTGCAGTTGTTTCAGGTTGGGCCTTCGCAGGGTCATTCAGAGTGGTTTTTCAGACTTTCTATTTTTAGAAAGTCGAACAGGCGGAAGCTGCTATTTTGGGCAGGCCACCTGGTTCAGCTGGTTAGCTCGGAGTCGACCTAGTTCTTCAAGTTTGACAGTCTGTCGGAGAAATATTGGGGTATTTAATGAATTAATGAAATAATTAATACTTTTGACTTTATATTAAAGTCACTTTATTAATTATTTAATATTTAATTAAATTGGCATATTATAAAGTATTTATTATACTTTATAATAAAATGTTAATATTTGATATAATGAATATTTATTATTCATTAATGAAGGCGCCAATTATTAAATGATTTTCTCCTAAGTCAAAGTGCAATAATTAATCATTTATTTAAGTGATTATTAAATGAAGGCATTGGGTCGAATTTTCAAGAAGGATATATATACACAGGAAAGGACAAATCGAACCATCATGATATGTTATTCAAATTTGTCTTATTTTTGCTCTGAGCATTGGAGTTTGCAAAACCTAGGGTTTCAGCAGACGAATAGATTCTGGAGAACGATACCTCTTTAGAGTTTGGCATACTGAGACTGTGCAATACCAGTTGAAGATTGCATCTTGGTGACTTCACACAGAGGTTATAGATTGAGCTCATTGATTTATTCATTCAGGGTTTAGCAGAGAACTTTATCAAGCATTTGAGGCGACTTCATCAGAGGTTATTAACTCAGAGATTTGGCATCTTTATTTGGGCTGTACCATATTCTTATTGCTGCTGCTGTACAGGACGTACAAATCTGTACCTTCAAGGCCGTACCTCTCTCTCAGGAAGAAACGCATTCATCACTCATTCTTTGGCAGAGGGTTTCAGAGCGCCTTGAATATCTAGAGGCTTTGCAACGGATTCAGAGTCCAGAGGGTCATTCATTCATTCAGTAGTACTATCTCATTTGTTTGCTGGCGCCTGCAAGAAGAAAATCAGGTTCCTACATAATAAACTTGTATTTCATTCATATATTGTTATTTGCCATTGTAAATGCTTTGGAAGTGAAATAAAATGATGTGCCTACCTTCTCTGAACAATTCCAAAGCTTATTTAGAGAATTTTAATTTATTTTGAATTTATTAGCAATTTAGTGAAAAATCGCAGCTCTTCTCTTATTTATCAAAAAACCCTCAAAAACACAAAAAATACAAAACATACAAAACTTCAAACAAATCAGCTTTCCAGTTGGATTTCCGGGGTTGAGAATCACTAGGATTCTTACACAAGTACTCTTCGCTCAAGGAGAACCGTTGACACCGCCGAACACACCACCGAAGTCCTAGTACAATAGCAATGCATCCCCTGGAGGTTATCGAAGCAATAGGAGTCCGAGGAACAAAATACAATACGACAGTAAAGGACGACCCATGATCCAATGCCGGAAGTGCAACGAATGGGGTCACTTCGCCAAGGACTGTCAGAATGGCCAAGGTTCGGGAGGAAGATTGTGTCAGTGGTGTGGACCAAGCGACCATGAAGATAGTGAATGCCCCAAGCAGAAGGGTATCCATATGCTGGAAGTAGAAGAACAAGAGGTAGTGGCGATCACCTAAGCGCAAGCAAAGAAGGCAACCTACCCAAATCCATGTACGGAAAAACAAAGGATGAAGGAAGCAAAAGCCGAAGTGGAACTTGCGATGGCGAAGGAGAACAAAATATCTCTGGAAAAGCCAGAAACCTCTCGGCGGTCGGAGGCAGAAACCAACATCGTATGACAAGTACTGCAAACCATCGTACCGATCAAAGTAATTGACCTTCTCCAGACATTGCCGCAGTTGGGACTCGCAATGACAAACGGCCTCGGGGATGTCAAGCAATCGCGAGCGGAGGACCGAAGGCAAGAATTGGTACCAGATTCACCACCATACAGTGAACAAACCATTGACCCTGTACTACTCATGGCAAACATCGGGAAGATGCTGGCGGTTGTGCAGATGGAGATCGGAGGGAATATCACAAATACTATCGTCGATGGAGGATCGAGAGTCAACATACTGCCCGAAGACACATGGAAGAGCCTCAGGAAGCCTACACTTTGGCCACCAACATTCCAACTCATCGGTGCCGATCAACATGGTATCAAGCCGTTGGGAACACTAATGGTGCAGAAGGTGATTATCGAGACACAACAGTTCTTGCTAAATTTTGTCGTCATCCCATTGCAGAGGAAGGCGTACGATGCATTGCTTGGACGAGGGTGGTTAGTGGCAGCCAAGGCGAATCATAATTGGAAAAGAAATACACTGTCCATAGAGAATGACAAGAGGAAGTACGTGATCGACTTGAAGAATCAGGTTGTCAGTGAAGAACTAGCATCTTCTGAATCAGAATCCGATGGGGGAGAGTCGGACATGGACGAAGATAGGAAAGCAATGGAACCTAACGAGGAGGGTGTACTTGAAATTGAGAGTTGCTCGGAAGACGAGACAAGTTCGTTGAATGGTCTATTTCATTGGCAGATGGAAGATTATGAGTTCCAGTGAGAGTGTAACATGCTACAGATCGGAGAAATCCAGGAAGGAGAAGAGAACGACACGTCTAGCCAGACACTTTCGGCCGAGTACGGAGAGTACAAAGAAAGAATATCAGAACTGGACGATATGCCAACTCACAAATTCGAATAGGTATTAGATAGAAAAATTGTGTTGGAGCCAAAAAATGAAAAAAATAAAGTAGAGGAATTAGAAAATGTTAAAAATGAAGAGAGAAAAAAAGACGAAGGAGAGAGAAAAGAGATGGAGAGAGAAAATAAAGACAATGAGAAAGAAGACGGAGGAGAGAGAAAACAAAGACAAAGAAGGAACAAGTGACAAAGGAAAGTTAGTACGCCAAGCAAAAATCAAATCGCCCAAAGTAAAATCTGTACGAAGAAGGAAAGAGGGAGCCGTATGCTAGGAGACAAAGCATGTACGACGGCCAGGAGAGAACTCAGAACGAAAGTCCGTAAGGGCTAAATCATTTGCCGTATGCTGGAAGGAGAGGGACGTCGAACGAAGGATTGAGGATGTCGTACGGGTGGCACAGAGAAAGAGGGTCGTACGACTAGGAGGTTGCATTGTATGCTGGAAGCTCAAGGAGGTCATACGAAAAAATTAGGAGGAACCCATACGTCGTGGGAAGGAGACTGTACGACAGAACAAGGAGTCCGTACGCTGTGCAAGCCAGAAGTCCGTACACTCAAGACAAAAGTCCGTACGCTGGGAGCAATTAACGTACGACTAAACCAGAAGGAGTCTGTACGCTGGGGAAAGAAAACTGCACGACAAAACAGGTATCCCGTATGAAGTTGTGAGCAAGTAGTCGTACGAAAAAATAGATATTTCATACGCTTGGGACAAAAGGCCGTATGCCTAGATAGGAAGCTCGTATGGGTGATTGTGGAAAGATCTGTATGACTTAATCAAGAGTCTGTACGGGTGAAGGTGAAGAGGGCCGTACGCCTAAGAGAGAAGAAGTCTGTATGCTGTGAGCAAGATGCTGTATGAAAAATCCAAAAGAAGTCTGTACATTGGAGAAAGGAAGCTGTATGGAAAAACAAGTATTCCGCACGCTATGAAAAAAAGGTCGTACGTACAGGAAAGAAGTCTGTATGAGTGAATCTAAAGAAGGCCGTACAACTAAAACAAAAGAAGCCCGTACGAGTGAATGTGAAGAAAGCTGTACGGCTGAAACAAAAGAAATCCGTACGAGTGAAGGTCAATAAGGTCGTACGATGGAAACAAAAGAAGTCTGAGGCTATACCATGCATCAATCTCCTAGCTGTACGCATCAACAAGGAGACTCTACCAAGCATTGACCTGAAAAAAGTGAAGTCTCATAAAAACAATGCAAAATCTGTATTTTTCGGGTTTATTAGCACTATTCGGAACATGTGGAAAAATCATGAAAAGGAGGGATGATGTAGTCGGCCGTGAGTCGATGTAGTCGGTCGAGAGTGTACTTGGTCGGTTGTGAGTCATAAGTAAATAAGACATTAGTCAATATTAATAATCCATGTACTTTTGTATGTTTCATGTTGGTTAGTTGTCTCGTGAATTAAGTTCCCGACGAAGCAATTAGTTATAATGGAGGGACGCGATGGTTGGTACCTCAACCACCGCCAACGTACTATATGTACTTGAGTCATGTAGTCGGGAAACATTATGGTTCTACTATGCTATGCTATGTTCCGTCTGGAGACATTATGATGTAATTGCCGAATACTGAATAAAGAAATATATCTATGTTCTACGCAATTGCCATGTGATTATTATATGTTGTCAATGTTATTCTATATTTCCGTTTACTTTGTACGTCATTTTACCCGTAGCGAGTAAACAGTTATGTGATTCCTCGTGAAAACTATTTTTTGACAATTAATGAATGAGTCCATCTATTATATCAAATGTAATGAAAGATAACTAAATTAGACATGTTATGATTCAAAAGGCCCATGCAATTTTATATAAATGAAATAAGAGCACACGAGACAACTATAAACAAAAAAACTTGTTTAAAATGGATTTTTCAGGAGCAAGAAATATTGGTTTATAGAATGCATACTTCACCAATGCGTTTCCAATTCTTCAAGTCCACCTCATTAGGGTCAATTTCATTTGGGTACTGAGGATAAAAATTAAAACAAATTACTATATGTTTATTGAAGAATTATAAAAAAGGTTTCAAGATAAAAGAAGAAATCTCTATGGTGAAATAAATAGAAAACATGTCATTTTAATGATTTACTACTAAAATTGTTTCTAACAAAAGAAATAACCACATATCCACATGAATAAGAGCCCAGTGTCCCAAACCAATTGCGTTTGTCTATCACCTAGGAGTTTACCTAACATTGCATGCAAAGTGAAAATATTTAAAAGAAACTTTTATCCATATATAATCATATCATTTGATAAATGAAAATCCCTTTTGTAGCATTTAAAAGATACCACTAAAGTGTACCCACACTATTTCATAATAAAGCATACTCCAAAACCTTTCTATTTAAAAATAAATTCTAGCTAAACAACTTAAAAAAATGACAAAGTTTCCTCAATGAATCCATTGCACAAATTTTATTTGGGAGAGGAAACATTGGGAAATATGAGAGTAATGACATTATATGTAGAGTTGGGTCTACTAGAATAACAAAGATCCCAATGACAAAGAAAGTAGCTTGAAAGACAAACCCATGCATGGACAAGATGGCCACAAAAGGAAATGAGTTATTAAGAGCATTGTAACGAGACTCGCCTAGACTCGCCAGGAATCGGCGAGTCCCGAGTCGAGTCACCTTGGACGAGTCTTGGGGGCTCGAACTCGGACTCGGCCGAGTCCTACCGAGTCCTGGCTGGACTCACTGAGTATGATAACTCGCCAAACTCGCCGAGTCCCATCAACAGGACTCGACAATAGGTAGGGTTTGAAAAATGCAATTAAATACATGAAATTTATTTATTTACTTATTGTGAATGCAAAATGATGTACACCATGGAGGTTTGTATGGTTTTGGAGGTCTTAAATAGGGCGCTGCCCTGGGACCCTACGAGGGGCATTGCCCCTCGACCCCGTTGGGGGCATTGCTCCTCGACCTCGCTAGGGGCGCTGCCCCCAGACCCCCGCAAGGGGGGTTTCCCCTTGACCCCGCTAGGGGCGCTGCCCCTTGACCCCAACGGGGGTGCTGCCCCCAGATCCTCGCAAGGGGCCCTACCCCCAAACCCTCGCAAGGGGCGTTGCCCCTTGACCCCATTGGGGGAATTGCCCCCAAACCCCCGCGAGGGTCGTTGACCCTTGACCCCACTAGAGGCACTGCGCCTAAACCCCCACAAAGGGCACTACCTCTCAACCCCATTAGGGCAATTTCCCTGATACTTGAGATTATGGCTACTACATCATCCAGGACCTATCTTAGACACATTCATAGGAAAGATGCATGCTCTTTTGAGCCATAGACTTCTAGTTATTGTTTTGAATCTTTTGATGTCATATTTGTTTGGAACATTTGAGGTCATGGATTTCATATTCCATGAGTTTTGTATACATTTGAGTCTTTGACTATATATCTAAGTGTGCTATTTGCTTGAGCAACTCAGCTGCAATTCGTGTTTATAGTTATACTTATATGATCGATGTATACTTGTGCTAGTGATGAGGACCTTGATTGGGTTGACTGGGTAGATAGAGAGGTTGAGGCTATAGCCATGGCAGAGGAGGAGGCTAAAGTATGAGCAAACACATCCAAAACTAATGTTGGTGAGGGTGGCATGGAGTCACAAGCAAAGACTATGGCTGCAATTGCTACATCATCTAGGACCCACCTTAGATGCCTTCGTAGGAAGGATGCAAACTCCTTTGAGCCATAGACTTGTAGTTATTGTTTTGATATTTCATATTTGTTTGGAACATTTGATGTCATGGACTCATATTTTGTACCACACACTACTCCTGGTTCCCAACCGTCGCTTGAGAGCATGGGTTGGAACAAGCACACACATGATGCAGCAAAAAAGACAATTGCAGACTTTTGGTACTACTGCACCATTCCCTTCCATGTAGCCAAGTAATTCTTTTTTGTTTAATTGTTTTAAAATTTTTATTTAAATTTTATTATTTTATAATTTAGATGTATCTCATTATAAAATTCAAATTTAAAGTTAAAAACTTAAAACTTTTCATTTTACAATACTTATGTAAGTAACTTTTCATCATCTAGGACCCTTAGACGCCTTCATAGGAAGGATGTTGGCTCCACTATGCCATAGAGTCATAGAATTATAGCTATTGTTTTGATATTTCATATTTGTATGGAACATTTGATGTTATGGATTTCATATTCCATGAGTTTTGTATACATTTGACTAATTTTATATATATAAGTATGCTATTTCCTTCAGCAGCGCAACTACAATTTGTGTACTTTATACTTATGTGATCACTGTATACTTGTGTATGTGATCAAATTTTCTTTTATTTGTGTTGTATTCAATAAAGGGTGCTTGAAACAAGTTTTAAATCCTTAAAAATCTCTAAATTTCTAGGGTTTTTTCAACTTTTTTTCATTTTGCCGAGTCTGCGCTAAGTCTGAGTCCTGAGTCCTGAATCGAGTCACCCTAGCGGAGTCTGAGCATGCTGCGAGGCTGTAGTTGGCTCAAGGCGATTTTAGGGTTGCTTACACCTTTGATGTCTATAAATAAGAGCTTTCAGCTCATTTGTAAATAACTTTTGCATGCGATAGCAATATATGCTAAGCCTAGCTTGCCTGTAATATTGTTATTCTATATTTGTTCATGAGAGATTACTGTATTAATAAATAGTTGTGCCACCTTGCCTACATGTTATTTTTGTGGTGTTTATTCGAATCTTAGTTAAATGGGGTTGCTAGTTTGATCGTTTATTGTATGTGTGTTTCGCCTATGCATTTTGCTGTCCTAGTTGCTTACCTTGTGTTGTTAATAATAAGCCTATTAAGATGAACAAATTGCTGAGCCACCTTGCCCTCATGTTGCAAATTTGTAATTAAAGCTTATCGTTTGATGTGTGTGTCAATAAACTTATTCAGCCAAGCAAATAGTTGTGCCACCTTGCCTTCAGGTTGTGGATCTGTACCTGAAGTTTATCGTGTAATCACATTCTTGCTCCATTTCCTCATGCTTTGTTTTCTTGAGGAGATTGGATAGTTTAAAGCTTCTAGTTTTTAGTTGTAGTTAAGACCTGTGAAACTAGAGAAAATCCTTAGCTGCAACATCCTTGGTTTTGTTAGCCTTGTGCCTCTTCCAGCTGAGTCAAAAAGATAGGATTTAGAATAGTTTACTTTTAGAATGCGTATCAGCAAAAGAGGAAGCTTCCCCTCCTAATTTGAAGAACAGTCATTACGCACTGTGCATAGTTGTCTGTACCAACACGCACTCCAGAGGTGCTAATTGTTACGCCAACACCTTGTTAGGCAAATCAAGAAGTAATATACATATCACAAATTGCAAGGGAAAGTGATAATGTACAAAGAAGCATTCAAAGGCATCCGAATGGAAGAAGATTTGAGGATGTAATTTTGGATCAGATTCATCAAATCTGAAAGAAGAAAGACTATCACTGTGTTTTGATACTAGGTAAATGGCAGAGTCAAAGATAAATCGAATTATATTAAAAACAAATTGGAATGGACGTTGTGGTCTGAAGGAAGGCGATTCCGACTTCATTAAGGAAATGCCATAACGTATATTGAAGAAGGGTCAGAATATTATAAGATGGTTCTATTCTCCGCTGACTTTAATGGGAAGACGTCAAAGGAGGCATTACTTATTAATGGCATTAAATAACAATGTTTGCACTGCCTATAGTGTGGGTAATATGAGTCAAGATATCTACAGGAGGACCCGATAACAATTCAAGCTTTTGAGTTTGGTCATCATATAAAACGATTTAAGAAAGGATGCGATTTATTGAGTCAAAACAGTGAAGATTGTGGAAGTCGAATAATAATATTTCTGCTGCCAGTTGCATAAGACAAAAGTTCGAATATATGAGGTGGTAATTGGTGTAATTAAAAGAATCAGGTGATATGATTTCAGATAAATGCATAAAGGAAATACGATTTCATCAATAAAATAATCAGACATGCCAAATAAACTATTTGTTAATATGAAAGACAAAAATGTCAAGAGCTGTGATTAAGCATAAAAAATGTTAACAAAAGGACGCCTCTTTAGAAAGAAAATATCTTTTGTGAAGTGTCGTATCTCTTCAAAGAAACATGAGGATATAAAATGAAAAATAATTGTTTGAGAGACGTGTGAGAGTATGGACAGCAAAGTGTGTGGAACAAATGCTATATCCTTAAGTCACAACCAGGTGTGAAGCAATTGTAGAGAATGCTGTGTATTGTGTTGCATGTCAAGGACTTCTATTGAATATCATTTGAGAGTAAGGTGTGAAGTTAAAAAGACAATCATATATACACCAGCAAATCTAAAGACAATATATGCAGATATATGAAGTAGATTTGAGCAGAGTTGTGAAGCATGATTAAGCAAAATTATGGAGTGATGGATTTTATTGAACATTATTTGTGATAGAGAGAGGAAGTAATCAGAATCGGAGTTGCATGAAAATGAATATCATTTGAATATGCAGATTTGAAAGAGGAAGAATATACATGATTTGAGTGGAACAATGAAGTGAATAGAAAGAACACTCAAAGAGATAAGTAGTTGTGTGGAATAAATTCTATATCATCAAAACACAAGTGGGTGTGGAGTGGAAGGCTGTGTAAAAAGTAAGAGCATAAATAACCGGTATAAATAAACCCAAAACACTAACCTAAAATGGCATCACTCGTAGTCCTTGATCATCTCTTTGTTCTTTAAAGACGACTGTGTCTTTGGTTCCCATTGTGTGTCAATTTTGTTGGTATTCTGGAAAAAAAAATCCACTCCTTCAATATATCAACATTTCTATTGGTCAAGTTCTTTCATTTAGGTCTTCCTCAGATGCCCCTCCTCACATTCTCCACTTGATAGGCATCATCAATAGGGTTGTCAAAGAGGACATATGCCAACAATATGCTCAAGTCAATTAGACATCTCCTCTACAACTGCTTAGCCCAAAATTTCCCTTCAATGATGATCATTTCCTATAGGCAATTGATGGCATCATTATTCAGCATGAATACCTCTAATATGATATGGTAACATGGCTTGAGGATTTTTTTATTGCCAGCTAAGGGTGTGCTCCCACCAGTTATGGCTTGACACTCAATACCATATCGAGTAGAGTAAAAATATTTGCCATCTATACACCTTTTGAAAAGTGGATAATTAGGACTGCTTTATTTTGAGGTGTCCTATCAACTATAAGATCTTGCAAATATACCAACATTAGCCCAAAGAACCAAAGGAAATTTTAATGGTAAAGAGAATGGGGCAACAAGAGACAATCGTGGTATCAATTAAAAAAAATGAAAGAAGAGTAAATTAGTGTTGGACCTTTGTGTAAATAAGGTATGAAAGTGAAGGGACAATGCAAGTACTGATCTGAGTATAAATCATATTTGAGTGAGAATCAAAATATGTGAAATGTGAAGTGTAGTAAATTAGACTTCTAATGCAACAAATCAGAAAATTTATGTCTAGGTTAAGGACAAGGAAGTTTAATCTACAGAAAGAGAGAAACATAAAGTTAGAGTAGGCAAATATCTGTTAAGGGAAAAAGAGGACACCAAGTGTGCATGTTTTCCAAAGTGTGGTGTCATAGCAAATTTTTCGCAATAGCTATAGTGTCAAACACAAAGGCGCTTCTATTGCTACATTGCAAATTCTCCCTTAATATAGAACATCTCTCTTTGAAACAATGAAGAATAGGGTTTGTCACTAGGAGGAACAAATCCTAAGGAATCTATGATCAAGTCCAAATGAACCAATTACGAGAGATGGGAGTAATCGAGAAGCATAATTGTATCAATGCTAAGTTGTAAGAACCAACCTAGGCCCTATGAGAGAGTATCTAGGAAAAAAACATGCTAGGAAAGAGTTGTTAATTGACAACTAACAAGAAGGGGTATAAGTTTTTTGGTAGCAATACAAGGGTAGACTTTTGAACACAAATCACTATTTGACAATGTCGCCAAATATAGATAACTCATTAGAGGGTGCAAGTGGAACGAACAATATATGCATACAAAACCAAGATGTACTATTGCACCATTATTTGTTTAGATATGTAGTAGTTATTTATCCATCTTTTGATATTCCATTAAAAAATGGTTGGCTTTTTTTCTTAGAGAGGCTACATTCTTAGACAAAAATATTTGTAGGCGTCCACACACAAATGGAGAAAAATCAATGATATGTAGAAAGTGGAAATAACTCTTGTATGTGAGCATTTAGCTCAATTTTCGAGTTTTCCCCTAAGCTTCTTGGTGAGTTGGGGAGAACTCCAAACTTCTTGTAATGCTTAGGGTTGATGTAATGTCCCTTTCTCAGTAGCCACCTGAATATTATTTTAGCCTTTATTTATTCCCGGAGGCTAAAAGGAGAAATAAGGAAATAAAATATTAAATTAATTATTTGTAAAGTTATCTCAAAAATATAATATCATAAGATGACTTTATATTTAATTAATTTAATAATAAAGAGACTAAAAATAAAATAATATCAAAAAGTCACTTCGGAGAATAAAATAATATTTTATTCTAGGAACTTCTTGGAAACTTGATGGGAATTCTTTATAATGAGCTTTTAACATTGCATTTGGGCATCTTGAGTTGTTAATATTTTCATACTACATTGGTGAGCTTGAATTCCTAGCAAATTGCTTGAGGGTTTGAAGACTCTAAGGTACTAGTTTCGATTGTGAAATATCAATCCTAGCTGGAGTTGAGAGAGGAAGATATTTAAGTCTTCTTAATTGGTGCAAATTTTGTGGCCAAGGGCCAAATTTGGAGAATTCGATTTGAAGCATTGGAAGATTTTGTGGAGAGATTTTATAGTAAAGGAGCAATTCGATTTTGTGTTGGATGAGGATGATTTTGCATGTGTAAGCTGGTTCGATTTCAATATCCATTGCTTGTAAAAATTGTGGCTTGCTTGGAAGCTGGGTGCACTCACTAGCTGGTGCGATTTTGACTTGGGAGGCAATAAAAATTCAGTATAGCATTAGAAAAGATCGCTAGTCATCAAGGGAGCTGGGGGCACCCAGTTGAAGGGCATTTGTGATTGTTGCAGGAAGAATCAATCAAGTTTATAGTGCTGCCTCTTCTATATTAGGTTCCTTGTTTTGCATTAGTTTTGCATTAAGAAATCAGTCAAATTGTAATAGGTAATTCGCTGTCTTATACAGTGAATTTGCATTGTAAATTTCAGTCAACATTGCATAGTCTGATCACTGTTCTAAGAAAGCATTATTTCATTGTAAATCCAGTCCATGTAAGAAGTAGTCATGTTATTTCATATGAGTTAAGGTCTGATTTTAATATCAAATATAATTCATTTCCAGCCTTGTGATCTCTTTGCGAATATCATTGTAAAGGAGTTGGAGATTGACAACCAACTGTTTGTGAAAATGTCTCATGGCTGTAGGTGTGCATTTGCATAAGTAGATCATTTATATGCATTTGAAAAGAACAAAAATACTTGCATTTCACTTTCATTTCATTGTTAGAAATCTTGGCATTTATTTTCAAGCATTCAAACATCCTTAGCATCAACCAAAACCAACACAAAGCAAACAAAAAACCATTACCAGCAGATTCAAGGGTGCAAGACAAGTGTTTGTCAAAATTCCTAAGGCAGAAATTCAGAGGTTTTTGATTAACAATTAATTTGGTTCTTAGAAATGAGCTCAGTTAGTAGTATGGATCATTATGCCACTTTCAAAAGTGATTTCTAACACTTGGGGTGTTCTCCAAATTTCTTGGAGAAGCCGTCTATTTTTAGTAAGTCACACGATTGGCTCCAATCATCATCCTACATCTTCAGTATCTTTTCTATGTGATTAGAGTTTGATTCTGATGCAATTTGTTGTACCCAAACCAAATTTTTTTCTTCATTAAGGTATTTTGCTTAAAATGGTCTAAATCTTGTCAAAATGATGTCAAAACACAGGTTTTTGGGCAATTCAAGTATGGGCTTTGAGTCAGTGTCATGCCACGGAGATACTAGCAAAATTTGAAAAAAATGAAAATTAGGGTTTATGGACCCCTATTTTTAGGTCAAAAACCATAAAAATTGACACTTGTCAGAATTGGCTGAAATTTGTTTTGATTGGCTTATTTTGCTTCACGATCATCATGGTGAAGTCAGATTCAGTTAAAACTCAGTTTAAGCCTGGTGGGTAATTTTCGTTTTTTCAAGTGAAAAGTTAGGTTCTCTTAGCTCAACAATGGTAGATGGCCAGGTGCCAGGTGTCGAAAGCTAAGCTTAAAACGCTTCGATGAAGGTTTTATGGCGAGTTTTGTCCGAAATGATGCTTCACGACAGGGTTTTTTTGAATTGGTGAAAATCATCAAATTTTTTCTAAGTTTGGAAAGGAAACAAAAAAAGAGCGCCTGTTGGCCAGGGGCTCCCAAGGTTTCGAAGGCTCAGATCAACTTTTCGGGGTTTGTCACTTCCAAGAACTCTTCTCTGGAATCTGGCTAGCTTCGCGATGAGCCTATCAACCAATCCAAAAGATTTGTCTAGCACTTGAAACTGTAGATTGAATGAGGAATCAACAAGTTGCAAAATGGCTAACATTGGTGGAGAAAAGAGTGCTTGGAGGCCAGGGGCTCCCAAGAATTCAAGGCATCAGATGTCAGTTTTTGCATTGACTGTCTCTAGGATGATCTTCTTAGCTTCAGCCCAACTTCGCAATGGATCTGTTAGCTAGTTCACATGACTTAGCAAATGGTGGCAGCGGTTGAGCGAATGGACACGTAAAACGAAGGTCATAAAAGATCACCAAGGAAAAAGCGCACCTGTGAGCCAGGCGCGCTCTTGATTCTAGAGGCCTAGATCAACTTTTGCAGACTTGTCTCTTCCAAGATGTCTCCTCTGGAATCCTGTTAGCTTCGCGATGAGCCAACCAACCAATCCAACGGATCTGTATATCACCTGAAACTGGAGATTGAACGCAAAATGAGGGAAATTGAAAATGAACTGGAGTGAAAAGTGCGCCTCTCAGCCAAGGACAACCATCTTTTTGGAGCTCCAGATGAAGTTTTCTGATCAAATGCCACCTAGGATGTTTGTCTCAGACTTGATCTGGCTTCGCAACGCATCCGTCAATGGGTGAATACGAGTTGCTGAGTTGTCGTGGTCAGGAGTCAAACATAGGGTTTCAAGCATGGTTAGAATTGTCCAAAAATGTCAAAAGCGCCCCTGGCCCAAGGTTTTGATGCCTTGATTTTAGTTTGTTTGATGGTTTCAAATGCTCATCCTGTCCATGTTGGTTTCAGCTTTCCGTTGCCTATCTCAGTTGGGTCAGATGACTTCTCAACAGCTTGTAGCCGAAGGTTTAGTGGTTTTTAGCCAATTTGGAAAATGGCTAAGTCTGGGGGGAGGCGCCCATGTATTTGGGCTATCAAACGATGTTTTTACGAGAAGTGCTCTCCAAGAGCATTTGTTCATAATTTAGTCTGCTCCGCAGTGAGCCAATCAACTCATTCTGAAGTTTTGCTGAATATCGGGAAACACAAAGTGAAGTAAGGTTAGAATCATAGTGAAAATGATGGAAAATGCCTGAAAATTTTCAAGTCTGAGGTCAAAAGCACCCCTGGAGGCTAGAGGCACCCTTCATTTTGAGGCCTCAGATGGATGAATTAAGGTTTGTCACCTCAAGGAGTCTTTTCGTTAGATTTGATCCTGCTCTTCAACGAAATTGTCAACCAATCAATCTGACGTGGTAGTCAATCAGAATCAGTGGTCAAATGTGAGCTCAGATGAGGTTTTCAAATTCAAATTTTTAGAAAAATGGCTTAGTCTGGAAAGAAGTGCCTAAAGTCAAAGGTTGACTTTTGAACTCAAGAGAGGTGGTGCACATGAGAGGAGTTTTCAGTTAACCAAAATAGATCTCCAGTTCAATTGTTTTCAAGTTGACTTCTTCTAGAGCCTATTTTAGTTTGTAACTGGCCGAGATCAACTTGCATGCATCCGTTAATTGAACTTCTGAAGGTGGCACTCAAATTAGGGTTTATTCTTCATACAGTTAACTGATTTTAAAGCCAATTATAGGCCATGCGTGGGTTTTGAAGGTCCAACCAGAGGACAAGCACCATTTCCAAGACTTTGCATGCATTTATGATGCCTTGAGGGTTTATTTTTGTCTATTAAGACTATGGCATCCATTATTCTTCATTGTGTGAGGGATAAAACATGCCTTTCTTGAGCAAATTTTAATCTGAAGGTGTACAGGTGTCAAAATTTAGCGATCTTCGTAGCTACAGATTCAGAATGTTCAATGGAAGGATATTTCAGACTTCGTTTTCCGTTTGCATGTAGGTTTCACCAAATCCATTTCAAGCATAGGCGAATTTCTACGAAAGAAGATTAAACAAACAAACAAAAAATTTTTGTCTTCTGTCTTATTTTCCTCTATTCTCGTCTTAGGTATTCTTCGCATGTCATAGAAAACGGCAAAAATTTTCAGAAACAAAGCATCTGGGTTCGTGTATTTCAGCATCAACAACAATACCCATGTCTTAGATTATTTTGTGAAAATTGCCTTGCTGCCTCTATTCTAGAGCATTGTGTTTTTTTCCAGAATTCTCTTGCATGTGGGCCTAAAACTCATTTTTCCCAAGATCTAATCATCTGGGTCGGCTTGGAATTCCATTGCCCACAAAACCTATGTTTCAGATTTTCATGGAAAAAATTGCCCCCAGAGCCCCTACAACCACTGCAGTTCTCGACTGAAAACCTTTTGCATCCGGGCATAAAACTCATTTTTTTAAAAAAAACGAAGATTTTGGGTCTTCTTAAATCATCAACGGCAACAAAACCCATATGCCAGTTTTTCTTGAGAAAAATTGCCCTTGATGCCCCTACACCCTGCTGCTTCTTTACCGAAAAGCTCTTGCATGTCAAGGCAAAAGGCGTTTTTTCGAATTTTTGACCTTGGGAGGTTTGCTTAGAATTGTTTTCTCTACAAAAACCATGTCTCAAAATTTTTCGTGAAAATTGTCCCTCAATAGACTATTTTTAGCCTCGTCAGAAGCTATTTTTAGCTTTCCGAAAAAGTTGTCAGAACATGGCCGTGTTTACAGTCAACATGCGAGTTTTTCTGAATGCAGTTCACTCAAACTGAATTCAAGACCAAATTGGTCTTAATTCACGTTTTCATAAGAAAACTTGACACCGTTTTGCATCAAGCGCATCCGGAGGGTTGTTTCAATTTGATGGGCGCAGTCACTCAAAATCCACATGGTTTCATACCTCGTATAGCTAATAGTCTCCCAAGGCTAGTTTAGAGGGTTGGGCACCATTGGAGTTTTGCGTGTGTGGCAAGTTCGTGTGCATTTCTCACAACCAGAGTGTTCGCAGTCAAACTTTGTGGTTTTGTCATGCAACACTCTTTCATTGAGAAGAATCAAGAAAAGTGTCAGAGGCGTCATGCTACAAAAGAAACAGAGGCCATCACTCCAGTTGCGGAGCCGCTTGAGTTTATCTTTTAGACCCCATGCCACTATCTTTGTGAGGATGGTGCGTATGTTGAGCTTGATGCAGTGCAGACTAAGTACAAGGAACTGGTTCGTGATAACCTAGGTGGAGATCCTAAGGCATCCAAGTTGAGTTACTTCTCTGTGAGGGAAACTAGTTTCAACAAGGTGACTGCAGAGGTCAAAGACTGTCAGAAGTGATCAAAGATGCAGAGAAGGAGTTGAATAGGCAGTTCATCATCGTGGATAGCATCAAAGTGCCAGAGGATGAGACGATCGACAAGTTCCTGGACAAAGCGATAGATAGAGAGGGTTTGTAGAAGATAGCTAGTTAGATCCTGTAGTTATTTACGAGGATGAGTCAGAAGCAACAGCTAACTCAACGTCATTTCTTGAGTTTTCCTTGTTGATATCAGGAACGCCTATCTCATTCTTGGAGATATCTTCGTAGGAGGATGGACTTTTAGTTAGTTCCAGTTGACTGATGGTAGTTATCAGTTAGCTTTTCTTTCAATAAGGACATGCATGTTGCACATGTCCAATTAGTCTTGTTTGTATCGGTTAACTGATGGTAGCTTTCCAGTTAATTGTATAGTTTCTTTCATTTAGACTTAGATGAATAAAATCTCGTATGCTGTGAGACTGTAGTTGACTCAAGGTGATTTTAGGGTTGCCTACACCTTTGATGTCTATAAATAAGAGCTTTCAGCTCATTTGTAAGTAACTTTTGCACGAGAAAGTAATATATGTTGTGTCGCCTTGCCTGTAATATTGCTTATTTTGTATCTATTCACAAGTATTTATTATGATGATGAATTGTTATGCCACTCGGGTTTCATGCAGTTATTATGGTGAATGCTAATCTTAGTTAAATGGGGTTGCTAGTTTGATCGTTATTGTATGCGTGTTTCGTTTATGCAATACACTGTTCTAGTTGCTTACCTTATGTTTTGTTTCTAATAAGCCTATTCGGATGAGTAAATTGTTGTGCCACCTTGCCCTCATGTTGCAAATCTGTACTTAAAGCTTATCGTTTGATGTGCGTGTTAATAAACTTATTCAGCCAAGCAAATAGTTGTGCCACCTTGCCTTCACATTGTGAATCTGTGCCTAGTTTATCGTGTATTTGTTTGTTTCTAATAAATTTCTTCCCAGCCAAGCAAATAGTTGTGCCACCTTGCCTTCACGTTGTGAATCTGTACCTGAATTTTATCATGTAATCACATTCCTGCTCCGTTTCCTCATCCTCTGTTTTCTTGAGGAGATTGGATAGTTTAAAGTTTTAGTTTTTAGTTGTAGTTAAGACTTGCGAAACCAGAGAAAACCCTTAGCTGCAACGTCCTTGGTTTCCTTAACCTTGTGCCTCTTCCAGCTGAGTCAAAAAAGATAGGTTTAGATTACTTTACTTTAGAAACGCATATCAGCAAAAGAGGGAGCTTCCCCTCCTAATTTGAAGAGCAGTCATCACGTACTGTGCATAGCTGTCCGTACCAACTCGCACTCCAGAGGTGCAAATTGTTACGCCAACACAATTTTAGTGCTTTTCGCAACTTGGGTAAGCTATTGTTGAAACATTTTGTCATTGATGTCAAAGTGTTTGAAGTGGTCGAGCTGGCCATTGCTCAAATTTTCAATGTAAATGAAATTATCGATTATTTGTGGCAGACCATTTGAGTCGTGGAAATTTGTCAGCTTTGAAATGTCTCCTCCATCGTGGCAATTTTTCCATGTTAGCTGCTTGCTTGTATACTTTATTCTTCCACTTGTAGATGTGGCACGAATCCTTGTATCACCTTGCTAAATTTTGTGGCGACAGCTATAGGTTTTTATGATTGGAATATCCCTGACGAAAATGTGGTGGGGCCGCTTGAGACTCTTTGACGGGTCTTTCTATTTTGATCGACGACTCTTGTATTTTCTACTGACTCCATTATGAGGGGCGGCATATGGATTATAGCGTGTACATGCTTGGAGATAGTGGATTCAAAATCTTCAATGAAATTTGCAAATCAAATGTTTGTGAAAGCTCGCGGTTATGATAAAATTGTCTATGCTTTGTTGTGGAAGCGATTTGTGATGCCTTCATGGCATTTAATTTTCAACGAACATTCATTCTTAGACAATTTCGTGTGGAGACGTGCTGAAACTGGGTGTATTTGTGTTCACTCTTATCAGTTTTGTGTGGAAGTTGTGTGCATTAAAGATGCTATCACTATCATTTTTCATTTTTCGGGCTGCATATTGGGTGAGCTATGTGAGTTATTTCGCTTGAGGACGTGGTTATTCTATGCTGTGTGATTATTTTGCATTTGCTTTCACTACCATATCTATTTTAAGACGCGGACTGTAGAAGGTGTTAACTATGTGAGCTTATTTGGGAGAAGTTGTGAGGAGTGACTATTATGGCAAGTATTCATCCTTTGTCATATTCTTTATGGTAACTAGTATCACTTGGAATATGCACCCTGCTGAATCTTGAATCCAACTATCCTGTGAAACATGGGATGACCTTTCGAGCCATGGGACTCGCGAAACTCGAGGTCAACCTCCGATTAAAGGGTGGCTTCCCCTTGGTAAATCACCTAAAAACTAACTCAAACTAAAGAACCTTGCTAGGAAAGTGAGGAGAAAGATATGATAATCTAAAGCTAAAATGGAAAATGAACGTGATACACCAAATAGAGCAGATTTTTACTTCGTTTCAACAACACAACCTATGAATCTCAATCTAAAGCTTCACACAGTAATTTGCAACAGTAATTTGGTGGTAAACTTAAACATCAGTGTTGATTTAAGATAGCATCGGTCAGATATAAATGATGATTGCATTTATGCATCATCATCATTTATATTTAATCAAACTGCTCTTAAAATATAAATATCTACAAATAAGTTATTCGAATGTCAGATGATGATAGAAATTCATGAATAAATAAATCGAACCTTATATCATTGATTGCTGCTTGTTAAAGCATGATTATTGGTAAAGTAATAACCACCGAATTTACCAAGGGGAGCCCACGCACTCAAGGGACACGTCCCATGAGCGGAGTGGAGACACGTCCTTTCATGAGACGTGTCTCCTTAGAGCGTGTCTTCTCCCATGATATAAATGGGAAATCATCTTCTATCTTGCAAATATCGAAATTGATAAATGTTCTGCATTCAACACATTTGAAATACAAGAAACAAAATCTGACTTAGAATTCTTGCACAAAATTTCAGACTTAGAATTTCCATAGGTCCTTTTAGGATTCAATCTGATAAGATTTGGTTAACATTTACAATCAGCAATCAAGGAGTCATAGGACTCACAATCATACCTGATTTTCTTTCATACACAAAGAAAATTGAAACAAATAGAAACAAAATGCTGATCTTTGAATCACTGGAAGTTGCTACAACGACTGTTTTCTGGAAAAACAGTAAAATATTACATCACAAGCATACAATCAACCATTATTTCAGAGTGAAACAAGGTTGAAGATGCAATCAATGAAGAGAATTTACCGAATTAAAGACCTGATTTTGACTGAAAAAATTAAAGGACTGAATGTCACTTTGTCACAATAAATTTTTCCAATGCTTTACAACAAACATAGGCCTCTTATTTATAGATTTTTGAGAGCCTAAAATCAAAAAGTCATGTTGACTTTATATATTTTTCCTATGAGTTGTCATCCTTATCCTCTATAGATAAGATTTGCCTTTTTTCTTTATGAGTTGTCAATCTTATCCTCTGAGTTGTCATTCTTATCCTCTGAGTTGTCATCCTTATCCTCTGTGGATAAGATTCACCTTTTTGCTTTATGAGTTGTCATCCTTATCCTCTGTGCATAAAATTCACCTTTTTGCTTTATGAGTTGTCAATCTTATCCTAAGTTGTCATCCTTATCATCAGTGGATAAGATATTTTACAATCCTTATCCTCTGTGGATAAGATATTTTACAATCCTTATCCTCTGTGGATAAGATATTTTGCATTCCTTATAATTTGTGGATAAGATATTTTTCAATCCGTATACCTTGTGGATAAGATATTTTTCAATCCTTATCCCTTGACTTTGACTTTGACTTTGACTTTCTTCCCTTGACTTTGACTTTGTAATGCTTTGCTGATTTTGTAGAAAATATTTTCCTTTTCTTTTTTTGTTCTGATTTTCCATAAAAAATCAGGTAACAATAACACCTGGCATTCATTCCTTAGTCGATTTTGTGGACGTGAATACTTCTTTGGTCTAGCCGAAATGAGGGGAGTTATGCTACTATAATATGTTTTACTTACTTGTTTTTGTGATATTCGAATGAGAGAAGATGGTGTCTGTTGTAAGTGATTTGTCTAAGAAAAGCTAATTTCAGTTTCTGGGTGAAGCGGTTTGTCTGTTATTAACAGCCTCTTGCATTTTATATTGGTTGCAAAAATCTTGTAGGGAGGTGTGATAGTTATTCAAGCCACTTTTTTGACATCTTAGGCATAGTGAGCATCTTGTTGTTTCATTCTATTTTGAGCCATAACTAAATTATCCTCAAGGATTTGTAGTATTTCTTGTTGGTATTGAATATGGTCTTCTACTGCATGAGCTTTAGAATGAGATTGCTAATAAGAAGTAGCAGATGGTGGAGGGTAGCCATAAAGAGCCTCAAATGGAGTCATTTTAGTGGATGTGTGAAATGATGTGTTGTACCACTATTCTGCTAATGGTAGCCATTTGGACCATTGTTTTTGTTTATCAAAGGTAAAACAACGTAAATATCCTTCTAAATATTTATTCACAATTTCTGTTTGGCCATAAGAGGAACTATGTGATAGTTTTGTACCCCATGCTGTAAATAAGTTTGTCCAAAAAATGCTAGTAAAGATAGGGTCATGATCACTCACTATGATTTTGACAATTCCATGAAGTTTTTACACATTTTCCATGAATATTTTTGCCACTGTACGTGCTTGAAATGGATGAGAGAGTCCACAAAAATGTGCATACTTGGTAAGTCTATCCACAACCACCAAAATTACATCAAGATTATCAGATTTTGGTGGACTTTTAATGAAGTCCATTGAATTTTCCTCCCAACGTTGTGTTGAAATGGCTAAAAGTTGTAAGAGGCCAAGAGTCTTTATTGTTTCACCTTTATTTCTTTGGCATATTAAACATTCAGCCACAAATTTCTTGGCATCTCCTTTTAATCCTTCCCAAAAGAAATCTTTCTTTATACGATGATAGGTCTTTAGAAACCCATAATGTCCTCTTATTGGTGAGTCGTGCATTTGAGATAATGTCTTCTTTTAAATTGGAATTTTTACATAAAAATAATCTATCTTTGTACCATAATGTATCTTCTTTCCAAACATACTTATCGAAAGCAGATGGGTCATGTTGAAGTTTTAGAATGATATCATGTATTTGAGGATCATTTTCCCACTCTTTTCGTGCAACTTCTAAACATTTTGGTTGTATCAAGGAAATGGAATAAATATTTGATTCCTCTACTTCTTGTCGAGAAAGGGCATTGGCTACAATATTTTCTTTACCCTTTTTATAGATGATTTCAAAGTCATATCCTAGCATCTTGGTAACCCATTTTTATTGTTTCAATGAGGATAGACATTGTTCTAAAAAGTATTTTAGACTCTCATGATCTATCTTGACTTTGAAATGCCTTCCCATTAACAATTGATGCCATTTTATAATTGCATGAATAATCGCTAACATTTCCTTCTCATATATGGGCCTTTACAAGTTTTTCCCTTTGAGTTGTCGACTCTCAAATGGTAATGGGCGCCCTTCTTACATTAGTTCTGCCCCAATTCCATGTCCAAAAACATCACATTCTACCACAAATGTTTTAGAGAAGTCTGGGGTAGCTAGTACTGGGGTTGAAGTGAGAGCTTCTTTTAGTTTTTGGAAGGCCTGAGAGGATAGCTCTGACCATGAAAATGAATCCTTCTTTAATAATATTGTTAAGGGTGATAGGATACGAGCATAATTATGAATAAATTTTCTATAGTATCCCGTTAGACCCAAAAATACTCTCAACCCTTTGATATTTTTAGGTTTTGGCCATTCTTTTATTGCAACAATCTTCTTGGGGTCTACCTTAACACCTTCATTTAGATGGCTTCGCATAGAGTTGATTATCTTCCAATACTTGTAATATCTTCTCTACATGTTGCAAATGTTCTTCCCATGATTTACTATAGATAAAATATCATCAAAGAAATACACCACAAATTTGCAAAGAAATGGGTGAAGTACTGAGTTCATGAGGCTTTGAAAAGTTGATGGGGAATTAGTTAAACCAAATGGAATTACTAAGAATTCATAATGTCCTTCATGTGTTCTAAAAGTAGTTTTATGCATATCCTCTTCCTTTATACGAATTTGATGAAAACCAGAAAGTAAATCTAACTTAGTAAAGACAACTGCACCATTTAGTTCATCTAATAATTCATCAATAGTAGGAATAGGAAACTTATCCTTAAGAGTGAGCCTAATTAGTTCCCTATAATTAGGACACATTCTCCATGATTCATCCTTCCTTTTAACCATAACCACTGGAGATGAATAGGGACTTTTATTAAGACGAATAATTCTTGAATCCAACATTTCCTTGACTATTTTTCCAATTATTTGTCTTTTGTTCATAAGCATAACAATAAGGTCTAATGTTAGGAGGAATGCTTCCAGGTATTAATTCAATGGCATGATCATGGTCTCGAATTGGTGGTAGACCCTCAATTATCTCTTGAAGTTTTTGTGGATGTTGAGATTTCACATCTTGTGCTTCTATAAAATTTAGTTGTGCCACTAGACCATATGAACCTTTCTTAATTAATTTTTCCATCCTAGGGAGCTAATAATTTGATTTGGTGGCGATGTTACTCCTATAAGTTTATAATTTTGTCCATTAGAGTTGAAAGTCATAAATAATTCTTGAAAATTGAAGGACATTGTTCCTAACTGTTTAAGCCATTGTACTCCTAACACTACATCTGCTCCACCTATTGGAATAGCAAACATATCTGAATCTAGATGGTAATTTCCCATTGAAAGTTTTATACGATGGCACTTACCACCACAAGAGAGTTGTTTTCCATCAGCTATCATGACTTGAAAGTTAGATACTAGATATACAAAAAAAATTAAGCTCATGAGCCAATATTCTATCAATAAAGTTGTGTGTACTACTTGTATCAATTAACATTGTTACCTTTCTCTTTTTTACATAACCAAAAACCTTAATTGTTTGTGGTATTCTTGTTCCATTTAATGCATGTAATGATATAGTAGCACTATCTTCTTCCTCTAAATTTTCACTCTTTAGTTCCATATTTGGTTCTTCTATAGTTACTTCTTTGTAATGTCCCACCCCAAGTGGACACCGGCAAACTGATTTTTCTGCCTTCCTATTTAACTGTGTTTTCTGAGTTTATGCTCTTGAATGGTTTTTAATTACATTATGCCAAGAAATATGTATAGGAATGCAAAAAAAGGAATATGCAGGATATAGACACAATAATCATCAAATCTGATTTATCATTTCTTTCAAATACAATGTATTTATATACTCAAAATCAGAATTACATTACTTTGCAAAATGTGATACAAACATACCAGTACACCATAGCAATGCTTATTTGTAAATTCTGAAAATGATTAGCAGCGTACACTATATCAGAAAATCTGAAACTGATTATCAGCCAGACTGGAAAAGTTCATCAGCAGCAATGAAACCCTTATATATATACCATGCCTAGCAACAATGATGCTTTCTCCACCTTGCTTTTGATGTCAAATGAATTCAACCTTCAAACCGCCCCTAATGGTGATTCAAGACAGCTAAAACCCTAGGCGTTTTAGCCTGAAACTCACATGCCTGGCTGAGATGAACAGTACGGCCTGTAGCAGCAACAGTACGGCCTCTATTAAGTTCCCACGTATCTATCAATGTCCTCTAATGTGCGTTCTTCTAATAATCTGGGAGCTGCACTTAAAACCCTCGAATCTATTGATGATATTCTTCTCTTAAACGTTCTATATGATTCCCACGTGCTGAGAAATGGAGCTCTAACAGCAACAATTAATCTCCAATGAATGTTCTCACAGTAAACTGGAAATCTGCTCTTAAATCCTTGAAACTTCTGATATAAATCTTCTCTATTATGCACAAATGTGACTACTACTTGTAGGCACCTCCGTTTGCAACCTTCAGATGGTCTCTCACACCCTTAGGAAGCTGAAACAATGAAGAAGCTACACTCTCCAATGCCCAAGAATACAGAAAACCCTGGTTTCTTCTTCTCCTCAAGAAATCTTCAAAAGCTAAATGTCAAATGAGTGAATAATCCTCTATTTGCTTTTGTTGAGAGCTTTTATATGCCTCTTGGAAAAGCACGATTTTCTAGGTGCTTTTTAATCATTTAATATATCACTGAATGCACTTGCTTTTGTTTTTTATTATCATTCATAAAGTGGACGCAAGAGAAGTACTTTATAATTTGACTTATATCATTAAATAGCCCTCATTAATATAAAGTCAAAATATAACATTATAATATGTACTCCTTTTAATAAATTAATTATTATTAAAGCTTGACTTTAATAATAATTAAAAATAACATAACTTTCTCATTAATCATCATTTCTTGATTCCGTCTAAACGAGGAGGTCAACCACTGCATCAACTACGCATCCAGGTGCCTTTCCAAAAATAGTAATACTACACTCTATCAACTTGGTGACTTACTATAAATAGTAAGTGAGCACAAACTGAGTCCAAATTAACTCCCAAAGGCAAATCTTGAATAATACCAAACATCAAAGAAGAAAAAAACCAAATATCTACCACACAGGACCCTCTAACCCACCATATTAGCCTATGAGGGTCAAATGATAGGCTAATCCTGGAAACTTAGATGCTCATGAAAAAGGGGACATTACAATCCGCCCTCCCTAAAATCGCTTGCCCTCAAGCAATTGTTACTGAATATGAAACACCACTCCAACAGAAGCTCAAGGGAAAAACTGTAGAATTGCCCACATGTCTCCAGATAACTCAAGCATCACCAGCGCAAGGACAGACATCATGGCGTCTCTTCAACTCCTGAGCACAAGAAGGATCCCATAACAAATTGTAGAGTGTCCAACAATATATTCCCGGATCCCAAACCCAGAATGGAAGTTTACCATGCATAACATCCTCTGACTTCCACTGCACTATTCTAATACAAACTCCACCATGCCAAGAGTGGTGAAGCAACCCAATGGAACCCATCCAAACCACAGTGCCAATCCTGTCACCACCTAGATCCCAACTCAACCGAAACTCACATTTATTAATCATGAGGAGGTTAGAATATCTGGAAGTGTTTGCAACACAACATCTCTCTCCATCCTCCGCTAAACTCCCATAGATGTGTTGACTATCTGTCATAGGTGCTGGAAGGTATGTAGTAGCTCCTCTCAAATCAAGGAAATAATATAACTCTCCTCCATCACTGTAAAGACTAATCAAGCCGTCATGCCTACTGACAATGCAACCTCTCTGAAGCCATGTCTCCAATGGGAGTTTTTGAGACAAATAAGTTGCAAACTTTGTCTCGTACACATTAGAATGATGGTAATTTGATCTCTAACCTTGCAAGTAATCCTTTGAATTTAACTGAGTCAAACACCTACAATATCTTGTTCCATCTTCTATAGATGGCAACTCCTCATCCCACAATGGATGGTATAAATCTCGAGCCAATCCACACCTATGCATCGTCAAATGCTCAATGTGTGGACTAAAGGAGAAGTAATGAGCACTCCTAACTATGCAATCAAGATAAAATGCACCAGCTTGTGTCAATGGTTGACCGTCATAGTCATGGGGAATGCTCTCCTCATCACTCTCATCACTCGAATTAGATGATGGCTCATGTCTCTGATCTTGGATGGCTGATTGGGTAGATGCTCTGCCAATCTTCTCTGCACACCCAATAGCATACTCTCTATCTTGAAACAATTGGAATTATTCTGATTTTATCTCCTCCAAAGCACTCCTAATAATTCGCAAGTCATGAATGTGAGTACCAACTGAGACCCCATACCGTCTCTCCTCAAACTCTGCTGTCCAAAGAAGGTACTTGTTGATGGGTGTTTTATGACTACACCAACACAGAATAAAATGTCCAACGGTCACCCTATTCTCTCTTGATCAAAGTATTCCGCATGCTAAGATTGCGTGAAAGATCATGCGTTCAACTCCAAGGTTCCTTATGTAGCGAATAGGCTCAGTTGGTTGATGTGAATATGCTGGGTATTCCAAGGGGACTTATGCAATTTGTTCAACTCTGTGAAGCAATTAAGACACGAATGATTTGACGATGATGCTCTGATTCCTAAGTTAACCAAGAAAATGCTGAATTTAAAAGGAGTGAGGGTAGGGATTCTATACTCTATTTCTAGAGGGTGGAATGCGAGGATCGACTTCAACAATCTTCAAACCAAACTTTGTTTCGCCTCCCTTGGGACAACTTCCACAAAATTGGTGCAATCTTCAAAGGATGAGAAAGATGTTCAAATTGTGATACAACGTGTACATACCATCATAACGATGCATATGGACACATGAATCACAATCAAAGTTAAGTGCCAATACTACAGTTGACCACGCAGGGCGAACTCACCGTCAACGAGCCCGCTAGTGGTATGGATGAAAGAAGACTTGCTTAAATCAAACGCCACATTCCACAATTAACAACTACTTGCATGGAATTAAGTCTACTTTACTCTATCTACTTGAATCAGTAAGCCGAAAAAGCCTTGTCAACCACTCACAACGAAAGAGAGAATCACCAATCAATGAAGTTCTTTATATTATGAGAGTTCTCCACAACAACCTTTTACAAAAACTTTCAAAGGGAAAGCTTTTCTTTCCTTTTCAAACTAAGTTAACTTCTAACTATTCACTATATGCTCTCTACTCTCTAGCTCTGACTTAACTCTTAGTCTAATAATTTACAAATGAGGGGGGATACCCCTTTTATATCAAGCCCAGTCTAGTGGACGACTTAGATTCAAATACAACGGAAGACTCAGATTGAGCCACGTAAGCCCTGATTACGGTTCTAGCCCTAAAAACCGCCACTGAGAGGAGTGGGGCAATGAATGCACTAGAGATTCTCCACTCCTCTGCCGAAACCACTATCTGTATTCAATGCACATCATCCCCTTCTAGAAGATCATCATCCAGAAGGGCATTTCCTTTCTCCTTTTCCCTGGTTGCAAACTCGATGAACCTGGTCAACACAACCTCAACTTCCTGATCTGAAATGGGAGGGATATGATCCAACTGAAACTCCAACACTGTAACTGTTTGCCCATGCCGGGCACAAGATTTCTTCCAGGCGACTAGAGCATCCTGGGTATTCTGAATAATGCTGGAGAACGTAGAAGTGTTCTCGAAATCATCCTGGACAAAGGCCTTCACCTCAGAAAATAATGGTGTCAATCTATTCTTCAAACCATCTGCAGTTACCTCCTCAGAAGTCAGCCTCTTGGCAAAGATAGCCTCCAACGTATTGAGGACTCCCTCAAAGATGTTTGTCATGGCCTTTCTGACCCTGACCGAATCTGTCTGTGATGCATCATAGAACCCTCGGCCCGTGACCACTGAAGAGTACCAGCCAGCGAAGTCATATCTATCTCCTTCCTGAATCACACCTCCCTCAACCAAAACCTGTAGAGGTGTGTGCATCAAAGCTCCTAAGCGAAGAACAACTCTCGTTTGATAGATACAAGCCTCACCCCAAGCATGATTAATTGCATCCATTCTTGCCATAATGTCGGAGGCTTGCCGATAGGCATGTGCAAGATCCTCCATAAAATTTTCTGTTTCAACACGAACATTGGCAACCCACTTATCTGCCTGCTGTGCCATTCTTCTCAAATCTTCTAAGCCATTGATTGATTCTCTGGGAAATTCGGCTGGAAGTTCAATTGCCGGATTTTCTTGCCCACAAGGACGGGACAAGTGTTGTACATAGCTGATCAATGTTTTGTGCTCTACCTTCAATCTTTTGTATTTTCCCTCGATATGGAACAATCTATCCTTGAGTGCTTGATATGAATTGTTGCACTCCTCAACCACCTGTGCTCCAGTAGGGCGGCCAAGTTCCATAGTTGTGATCGCATAATTTTCCGGAACAGCCTCATCCCGATCACACTCCACTCTAGGCACTGCCACATGCAACGTTTGAGAGCCTTCCTCATCTGTTGAGATTCTAGAGAACTTTCTGGCCTTCTTCTTTGTTGGAGGTGCACTGATCTTACTCAACAACTCTTCCATCTCAGCTGCTGGATCAGTCTCATCAACAAGATCATGTCTCATCCTGTCCCTTAGCATTCTGGCACCTCCTGCCGTAAGTCTAAAATAACGAAAGGCTGCTCAACTTCAACCTCAACCCCATGAACTTCCTCTATGCCTTCGTGCTGACGAGGCTCATCATCTTCTATAGGCTCAGTATCTCCTGAGCTCTAGGCATCTTGATCTGAAGTAGCATCATCCTCAAGAGCTGCCTCAATCTCATGCTGAAATTGAGTGTCAGTGGCCGTCCCTTCATCTGTCTCTTGCTGATTTTCCTCCCTAGGCATGTTGATGCTTTGGCCCACTGACTCCCTGCGAGGTGGCTGACTTGCCACTTGCATTACCTGTTTTGCATTCAATCTTTCTCTTTGATCAGCAAACAGTGATACTTCCTGCATACTCGAAGAATGTGCTTGTGATGGTGTATGGGTGGATTCTTCAATTCTCAGAGGTTCAGGCCGGACTGGTTCTTTTCCTCGTGGCTCTGGAGCTTGAGCAACCTGCCTTCCCTGCCTAGCAACCGATGATCTGTGATCTCCCATCAAATTGTAAGTACCCTTAAGTTGGCTCACATGCCTCTCTACCCAACTCCATGTGAACATCAAGACTGGGATGCAAAGTGTATCCAAGTCTGTAATCTCTGGCTCCGACCAATCCGGGAGTGGGAGTGGCATATCCCTCACTGTCTCATAATCAGCTTGTACAACATTTATATCCTCTTCAATTTGGTCTAGCACTGGGATAATCTCGCATTCCCTAATCATCCCAATGGTATCCGTGAAAACATCCTCCTCCTAACCTCGATCTCATCCACTGCACTTGCATCCATCTGATATTCCTGTGGGGATCATAGTGTTGCCTGCTGGTACGGTAGGAAAGGTGGAAGAACTGGAATTCATTTTCTGCCTCCCTAGCTGCTTGTAGTGATGGACAGACTTCGTCAGAATTCCCCATGGTAATTGGGAATCCAAGTCCACCTTTATTCTTCTTCTTTTGAATCTTGTCATAGGCAATAAGTTGCCTAGATATCTCCAGCATCACAATCCGGTTTGTGGGATACCGAGGTAATCTGTACGGATAAGAGGAGAATCCTTGCAGCCTGATGTAAGTAAATTTCGAAAACTGGATGAACTAGCACCCGAACTTTTCAATCAGCTCTTGTGCCTCTTTGGATATTCTATGATGAGTCCTTTGCTGCAAGGTCCTCGTTATGTGCATCGTGAAGGCGTCATTGACCCTCTTGTAGTTGGAGGTACTTGTCAAATGTAACTGCGGATAAGCCTCATGTATTTTAAACTGATGGGAGCCACACCCGATTGGTTCCTTATACGAAATCCCTCTATACTTTGTCATTCGGGCCAGCATGTAGACAATATAAGAGCTCATGTAAAATGTTTTTTTCCTCCTCAAACCATGGAGTTGCTCATGTAAGTTGTCACTGATCATCAGTGCCCAGTCTACGTAGTCCTTGCCTTCCAGCACCAAGTTGATATAATAGAACATCCAAGGTTCAAAGATGAACGCTTGGGGGCACCCTCCAACTCTGCTCAGCATCATTATCAAGTCGCAAAATTCTTGCCTCAAATCTTCTGAAATTATCTGCTTAGGCAGCTTCGTGCGAGTTGGCTTGGGCTTGTTCATCCACCTGGAATTTATCAAGTCAGCACATCGGCCAAATGTGGATGAATACATTCTTTCAGCCCTCTCCCTTGTTTTGTAAATCATCTTTTCGTGGACTGGAATTCCAAATGCCTCCCTAATTGCCTCCAACGTAAGGTTGGCCAATATCTTGCCATCTGGCGAAATGATAGTCCTCTGCTCTGTGTTGTAATAGTTTTCACATTCCATGATCAGCTCCGGACACCGGATTGCTGGAGGAAAACTAGCAGCTGCATAAAGTCCACTCCTTACGATGTTATGTGAAGTGACTGACGAATGATGACCTCCAGTTCCCATTATTCGCCTCCTAAAAGTCTCCAAGTTGAATGAGCCAAGGTTTGTGTCACTCAATTTGCCCAATTTTGAAGAAAATTTTGATTCCGGCAAGAAGGATTTGCTTAACTTCTTTATCGCTGCCTATCTTGATGTGCTTGCTCTTGTGGACTCAGCATGATTTCCTCTTCCTGCAACTCTTCTGCTTGTTTCAACCATTCTGCAAAAACACAAGAGAGTCATTAGACAATTAGATTTAGAAAACAATAGCATTCTGAGGGTGCCAGCAGATTTTTGAAAAATGAAAAGGCTGCAACACTTTGTTATTTCCAACTGCAAACCTCGACGCTTTTATCACTTCAACACTTCAAAGTTTTTCTACTTGCAGCAACACAATGTCCAACACTTGGAAATACTTGTTCGCAACAATTCACCTTCAACAATTTGAAACTTCCTCACAAGTTCGCACTTCACCCTTTAAACTTGCACTTTCAGCAACTCACTTTCCCTTTCTCAAATTCGTACTTTCAGCAACTTGAGAAGCTTCTTCTCAAATCGTACCTTCAGCCTTAGAGAATACCTTGCATCCAGTACCTCAACTTAGAACTTCTCAGCAACTTAAGTGTTTCTCACAAGCTTGCACTTCTCAGCAACTTAAGTGTTTCTCACAAGTTCGCACTTCTCAGCAATTTCACCTTCTTCACAAGTTCGAATTTCTCAGCTACTTGAGAAGTCTCTTTCTCTGCAAACTCGTACTTCAACAATTTTGAAACCTCTCTTCACAAATTCGCCCCTCAGCAACTCAAGTATTCCTACACAAGTTTGAATTTCTCATTAACTTGAGAATGTTTTGCATTCAGCAACTGGTGACAAAAATGAAAAGAACTTGAAATCTTATAGCCAGGTAGAATTCCAGAAGAAGCTAAACTTAGCAAACTTTCGAATTCCATTTTCCCTCCTTTGCCAGTTGCAACACTTGTCATTCGGAGCATCGGAATCCTTAACTTCTAGAATTTTGAAAATTCATCACTCCTGCATAGACCTGCTTCATTATGTTTGCATTTTTTAAAATATTAAATCAATCACTTCTTTTCATTTCGTTTGGCTAGGGAATTTGATTCCATGCTCGTTTCGGCAAAATTATTCCAGTCGTTCAGTTCAATTCTCGAGCTAAAATGTTTTTGTAGAAACATTCATCTCATTTGCTTTAGAGAAATTTTAAATTTGTCTTAGGAAATTCATCAAAACAGGCATCGGGTGAAATTCTCTGTCAAAACGACACGAGCGAGGTGTGGAACAAGTTCAAACCATCCCCCAGTTGGAAATGTCCAATACCCAGAAGAAAATTCCCTTCAGAACTCATCGTTTTCATGTGTATCCGGACGAAGGGGTACATTTAATTTTTATTATTTTGAAAAAATAATAAAATTTGCTAAGGTCTGCTCATTTTTATTCCAGACGCATTCCACACCTGCAATCTTCATTTTTCTTGCCTTGTCATTTTCCTTGATTTCCTGTCTCTGGCCGCATTTCATCTTGCCTTAAGAAAATTTTATCATCACCCCTAGGCATATTTCTCACCCTTGGAAAATAATTAAATTTTAATTCACCCATAAGGGGCGCATTTGATGGTATGAGCTCCCATTTTACCTTCTTTATCTTTCCACGCCTAGGCTTCCTTTATCAAATTCTTCTCAAAGATATGGGCGCATTTCGATGTGTTGACTTCCACCTAAGGGCGCATATGAGCATGTGTGAAGGAAATCCGCCAACACTTAGAATATTTCAACACCTTGCTTGGGCGCATTTCAAGTGTCATGTAGGAACTTGAGGGCGCATTTCATTTAGTGTGAGGGAAATTTCAATCTATCTTGAGCGCATTTGCTATAGGCTATTTCCACTTTCAACCTTTGAGGGCACATTTCATGTAGTGTGAAGGAGCTTTTAGGCACATTTCACATGTGGTGAGGAAACTTGTTTGCCTTATCGCTTTTCTTCTTGCCTTCTCCACCTTGGGGCGCATTTAGCATAGGGTGAAGGAATTTGAGGGCGCCTTTCATGGGATGAGAGAAATTTCCACATCATCCACCTTTTAAACCTTGTGGGGCGCATTTGATGTGTGCTAGAGGAACATCTACAAGTGAGGGTGCATATAGCATGGTGAGAAGGAATTTCCTTGTGCCTTGGGCACATATGAGGGGTGGTCAAGGAACTTGTGGGCGCATTTCATGCATGATGGAGGAATTCCAGCACTTAGTGTCATGTCCCCTTCTCGTTGACATCTCTCCAAGCACAGGATTAGCCTATCATGCGACCCTCGTAGGCTGATAGACTGGATAGAGGGTCATGTTGGAGCTTGGCTCAGCTTCAGTTGGCAGTTGTTGATCAGTTGGCTTTCGTTCGGGCTCGTTCAGACACTTCTTGCATAAGCTGCTATTTTTAGCAGTTATTGGCAGTCGGCGTGGGACCCCTGCTATTTTTAGCAGTATGGATTGTTGGTGTTTAGAATCACTTCAGTGTTCGTCAGCTTTAGATGGATCAGGCATCGGATGAATAATGAGAGAGATATTAATATTTAATTGAATTAATTAAATATTAATTAATTGGAGATTATAATATAAAGTTATAATATTTTTATTATAACTTAAGTGATTTTGATAAAGGGGTCGCCCATCATCAGAAAGGGGCCATTTGAAGATTAAATTTATAATTTAATATTTGAGTTGAGACTGTTGAAAGAAATTAAAAGAAGAGGTCGAATTATTTAAAAATTCCCTATCTTTAAGGAATTCGCACTTTTGAGGGATATAGTGCATTTTGCCTTGGGATTCGAGCCAATTATGCAGATTGAATTATTGGAAATTGATCAAGTTTGGTCTGAGCAAGAAGCTTTAGGGTTTCAGTCTCGAATTCATTGGGGAACGAGCCATCTCCATTGAAAGCAGTTCAGAGGGTGTGAGATATCACCTGATCTATTGCCAGTTGAGAGATTTCTTCATCCAGAGGAAATTACAGAGCTTCAGAGATTATTTTATCTTCAGAGTTTTAACAGTGTTTTCATCCAGAGAACATATATCTATCAAGGCGCACCATATTTCAGAGTTTGGACATTTATTTCAAGGGAGCCGTACATTTTGCATTTATTGCTGCTGCTGCAGCCGTACCACCTGACAGGCCGTACCATTCAGAGGGTCGTACTTCTCACACACAAGGAAACGCCTTCTCTTTTGGTTATCCAGTTTCACTCATCCAGGCGCCTAGACTACTGGACCATTTCTTGATTATCAGACGGAGGGATGAAGGTGTAATCATTGCAGCCGTACCATATTCAGCAGATTATTTATTGCTGCAGCAAACTAGGTTTTCATAAATATCACTGCCTTTTTATTTGCATGTATCTGGATCATCATTGTAATCATTGCAGAAGTTTAAATAATAGCCTGGCATCAGTATTTGCTATTGATACTGTAGTTTTCAGTGTTGATTTATTTTTATTGAATTTATTATCATTTTCAAGCAAAATCGCAATTTCTTTATTTTATGCAAAAACCACAAAAAAAAGTCAAAAAACCAAAAACCTTCAGAAAATCATAAAAATAGTCAGATACAGAGAAAATGGGGAAACAAGGGTTTCTACAGTGGTATCAGAGCTAAATCCTGCCATCCTGAGGGTTTAGCAATCTTATGCAGCCAGAGGAGTTTGGGCCTCACAGGTATTATACTCGCAGGAGAGCCTTGATTGACAGGCAACAGGGTTCGATCTGGCAGCCGGGAGACATGGCTGACGGAACAGGTATTCCGAGAACAGAGGTTCCTAATAACCCTAGAGATCAGGATGATGCCGAGGTTTTAGACACTCTCAGAGACTTACGAACAGGTCAACGGCAGTCTAACGATGTGCTACAGCAGTTGGCAGTGGCAATCCAGAGGTTAGGTATACAGAGGAGACCGTCACCACAGCGTGACGATAACAGGAGTGATGCAGGATCCCGGAGAGCACCTAGGACTGTTTCACGGATAGTAGACAGGCCCACTAGGCCTACTTTTGTGAGACGGGAGCCCGATGAGGCTATTGCAGGTGAGGAGCATGAGGAGTTGTTCATAGATACACTTATGGCAGCGAACGAGGAGTGGGAGTTAGTACCACCTGATGTCAGAGAGAGGATTTCCTTTGACCGATTTGTTACACAAAGGAGAGAATATCGCAGAGGACGACAGGATTGGAGACCCAGACAGCAAAACAATGACCTAAAACATGCTACAAACAAACTCAATCTAGCGATGTTCGATGGTAGTGGCAAGGTGACAGCCCAGGCATGGATTAGTAAGTTAGATACATTCCTCACATTACGACCGATGGCTGAGAGAGATGCTATCCGATATGCGACACTGCATCTTGAGGGAGTAGCTTACGACTGGTGGCACCACGAGATGGTGACACTCCAACATGATAGGATCACGTCATATCAGGGGTTTGTTGACAGGTTAGTAGAGCGGTTTGACAGGAAGGATCCGGAATCCTACTTCAGAGACTTGGCTCAGTTGCGACAGAGTGGCAGTCTAGAGTCCTATATTGGTGACTTTCAGAAGCTATCAGTTATGGTTCCGAATATTTCAGAGAGGCGACTGGTAGTGCTTTTCTTGGAGGGACTGACAGAGCCATTGAGAGGTTGGATCAAAGCCTTTGATCCTCCTTCATTACAGGAAGCGATGAAGAAGGCACATAATATGGAGTTGGCAGCACCATCTAGTAAATTCAACTCCAGAAACAATTCTTCTTTTAGGGATAATAAGGGCTTCAACAGAAATAGAGAGAAGTCTGATTTTAATAGAGAAAAATCAGATTTTAAAAATGATTCAAAGGGGAAATCAGCAGCACCACCCTTGGATCGAGAGGCTCTTAACGATCTACGCAGGAAGAAGCTTTGCTTCTATTGCAAAGGTCCCTATGACGCCAATCATGATTGTCCGCTGAGGCCTAAGGGCAAGGCAAATCGAGTGATGTGGGCTTACTACGAGGATTCAGAATCAGAAAATTCCGAACAGCAGGAGAATTCTGAGGAGTCAGAGTCAGAGGCTTCAGAGCCTAAGGCAGAGGTAGAGTCAGAGCTTCAGATACAAGAGGCACGCCTATCTAGCATTCAGCAGGAGGGCTCATTCAGGATTCGTGGAGTGTTGGCAGGACAGAGGGTCATTTCCCTTCTTGATACAGGAGCCACACATAATTTCATTGATGCTAGGTTTGTTGAAAAACGCGGACTCATCACTGAGGAGTTCGAAGGGATTAGAGTTAAGGTAGCCGACGGGCACACGCTGAGGTGTGAACGCATGATTAAGGATCTCCCCTTACGCTTGAACAATTATGAGTTCAAGGCTGATTATTATGTAGTTAACATGGGAGATATTGATTTGGTCTTGGGTATGAAGTGGCTTCATTCACTTGAAGAAGTCACTCTTCGTCTCAAGGACATGGAGATCCGCTTTGATGTTGACGGGAAGACACACATCCTAAAAGCAATACGGGACAGCAACATCAAAACAATTTCTTTTCGTCGGATGGAGAGCGCCATGACATGGTAGAGTGGGCTGCCGAGTGCACATTAGCACCTATACAGGAGGGACAGCAGAAGACTGAGTATCATCCGGACATTCAGCAGTTGAGAGTCAAGCATGATAAGGTATTCAGTGATATTCCACCAGGGAGACCTCCAGACAGGGGCATTGAGCACATTATAGAGCTCGAATAGGGCGCTAAGCCCGTTATGATAACTCCTTACAAACATCCTAAGAGGTTGAAGGATGAGATAGAAAAGACAATAAAGGAGTTACTCGCTATGGGTCACATTAGACCTAGCAAATCACCATTCGCTTCTTCAGTTGTATTGGTAAAGAAGAAGGATGGCACCTTACGCATGTGCATTGATTACAGAGTCCTGAATAAGAGGACTATCAAAAATAGGTATCCAATACCTCGTATAGACGAGCTGATTGATGAGCTCCATGGTGCATGTTACTTTACTAAAATTGACTTAAGGTCAGGATATCATCAGATCAGGGTTCGTGAGCAGGACATCGAGAAGACTGCCTTCCGTTGTCATTGTGGGCACTTCGAGTTTGTAGTGATGCCATTTGGGCTCACTAATGCGCCAGCTACATTTCAATCTACGATGAACAGGGTTTTTCATTCACAGCTAAGGAGATTCATATTGGTCTTCTTCGATGATATCCTTATTTACAGCAGGACTTGGCAGGAGCATTTGGCTCACTTGGAGACCGTGTTGAGTATTCTGGAGAGGGAGTCCTTGTACGCCAAGGAATCCAAATGTGATTTGGGAATGACCGAATTGTTATATTTAGGTCACATTATCAATGCAGAGGGAGTGCGGATGGATCCTGAAAAGATCCGCGCTATCATTGACTGGCCTACACCGGCAAACCTTACACAGTTGCGAGGATTTCTAGGTTTGTGCGGGTTCTATCGCAGATTCGTGAATGGTTATTCACGACATGCAGCTCCTATGACAGATTTACTAAAGAAGGGTGCATTTATTTGGACTCCTGAGGCACAAGAGTGTTTTATGAGATTTAAGGAGTTGATGACTACATCCTCTGTGTTAGCACTACTAGACTTTACGAAGCCTTTTGAGCTTCAGTGCGATGCATCAGGTGAGGGCATTGGTGCGGTGCTTATGCAGGACAAGCACCCTATTGTGTACGAAAGCCGTAAGCTCAGAGGGCCAGAGAGACTTTATAGCATATATGATAAGGAGATGCTCGCTATCATGCATGCCTTAGCAAAATTCAGGCAGTATCTTGTTGGCAGCAAATTTTGCATCAAAACTGACCATAATAGTTTGAGACACTTCTTAGGGCAGCGAGACCTCAATGACCGTCAGCAGAAGTGGGTCAGTAAATTGCAGGCCTATGACTTTGATATCTCGTATATCAAAGGCACACAGAACGTAGTAGCTGATGCCCTTTCACGTAGGCCATACTTGAGCTCTATGGTTAATATATCAGAGGATTGGAGGCATATGATAGTGGCAGAGTATGCCAAGGATAGTTGGGCCTCCAGTATTGTTGAGGGATCAGCGGTTGATACCAGGTACACACTTGTAAATGACTTGATCATTTACAAGAACAGGATATATTTGATCCCAGGTTCAGAGGTGAAGAACATCATGATGTGGGCCTTTCATGACGTGCCTACAGCAGGACATCCCGGGTACTTCAAAACCTACAGGCAGATACGGGAGAGATTCACATGGAAAGGACTCAAGGCAGATGTTCTTCAATATGTGCGTGAGTGCCCTGTTTGTTAGCAGAACAAGCAGGAGAACACGTACCCGGCAGGTTTATTGCAGCCACTTTCGATTCCTGACAGGAAGTGGGAATGCCTGTTGATGGACTTCATTACGGGCTTGCCTAAAGCCCAAGGGCGAGATTGCATATATGTAGTTGTGGATCGGCTTATGAAGAATGTCCACTTCTTTCCGATTACCACAACCTACACAGCTACACAGGTAGCAAAGGTATTTTTTCGTGAGGTGTTCAGACTACATGGATTGCCTTGGAGTATTGTGAGCGACAGGGATAGTCGGTTCTTGAGTCACTTCTGGCAGGAGGTATTCAGACTTTGTGGGACCGAGCTCACTCCGAGCACTAGTTACCACCCGCAGACGGATGGGCAGACGGAGATTGTGAATAAGTGGGTGGAAGGGTACCTCAGAAATTATATTGCAGGGCAGCAGAAGGCATGGGTCAAATGGATACATTTGTGTGAGTATTGTTACAACACGACATTCCATATGACTATTCAGATGTCACCTTTCATGGCGTTGTACGGTTATGAGGCGCCGAGTTTTCTGGATTTGCTACTGAGCGACAGTAGAGTGCCGAGTGCTGGAGGCTGGTTGCAGGAGAGTCAGGATACTATGAGGGCTCTCAAGGAAAATATCGCCAAGGCACAAAATCAGCAGAAGCAGTATGCGGATCAGAAGAGAATAGAGAGGCATTTTGAGGTGGGTGACATGGTTTACCTCATGCTGCAGCCCTACCGTTAGTCCACTCTTAGGAAGAGTGGGTCAGAGAAGCTTAAGCCACGTTATTACGGTCCTTTCAGGATCCTGAGGCGAGTTGGTGAGGTGGCGTATGAGCTTGAGCTTCCAGCAGAGAGCAGGGTACACAATGTATTTCATGTATCACGCCTCAAGAAGGCGTTGGGACATCGTGTGGTACCGTTTGCAGTTTTACCTCCCTTAGATGATGAGGGAAAGTTGGTTTTAGTACCTGAGACTATCCTGGAGTACAGAGAGAGACAGTTGCGTAGGAGGACTATCAGGGAATATCTAGTGAAGTGGAGAGATTTGCCTGTTGAGGATGCTACATGGGAGAGCGAGGATATATTGCAGCATCCAGAGTTGAGATTGCTTGAGGACAAGCAATTTCAGGAGGGGCGGACTGTCATGTCCCCTTCTCGTTGACATCTCTCCGAGCACAGGATTAGCCTATCATGCGACCCTCGTAGGCTGATAGACTGGATAGAGGGTCATGTTGGAGCTTGGCTCAACTTCAGTTGGCAGTTGTTGATCAGTTGGCTTTCGTTCGGGCTCGTTCGGACACTTCTTGCATAAGTTGCTATTTTTAGCAGTATGGATTGTTGGTGTTTAGAATCACTTCAGTGTTCGTCAGCTTCAGACGGATCAGGCATCGGATGAATAATGAGAGAGATATTAATATTTAATTGAATTAATTAAATATTAATTAATTGGAGATTATAATATAAAGTTATAATATTTTTATTATAACTTAAGTGATTTTGATAAAGGGGTCGCCCATCATCAGAAAGGGGCCATTTGAAGATTAAATTTATAATTTAATATTTGAGCTGAGACTGTTGAAAGAAATTAAAAGAAGAGGTCGAATTATTTAAAAATTCCCTATCTTTAAGGAATTCGCACTTTTGAGGGATATAGTGCATTTTGCCTTGGGATTCGAGCCAATTATGCATATTGAATTATTGGAAATTGATCAAGTTTGGTCTGAGCAAGAAGCTTTAGGGTTTCAGTCTCGAATTCATTGGGGAACGAGCCATCTCCATTGAAAACAGTTCAGAGGGTGTGAGATATCACCTGATCTATTGCCAGTTGAGAGATTTCTTCATCCAGAGGAAATTACAGAGCTTCAGAGATTATTTTATCTTCAGAGTTTTAACAGTGTTTTCATCCAGAGAACATATATCTATCAAGGCGCACCATATTTCAAAGTCTGGACATTTATTTCAAGGGAGCTGTACATTCTGCATTTATTGCTGCTACTGCAGCCGTACCACATGACAGGCCGTACCATTCAGAGGGCCGTACTTCTCACACACAAGGAAACGCCTTCTCTTTTGGTTATCCAGTTTCACTCATCCAGGCGCCTAGACTACTAGACCATTTCTTGATTATCAGACGAAGGGATGAAGGTGTAATCATTGCAGCCGTACCATATTCAGCAGATTATTTATTGCTGCAGCAAACCAGGTTTTCATAAATATCACTGCCTTTTTATTTGCATGTATCTAGATCATCATTGTAATCATTGCAGAAGTTTAAATAATAGCCTGGCATCAGTATTTGCTATTGATACTGTAGTTTTCAGTGTTGATTTATTTTTATTGAATTTATTATCATTTTCAAGCAAAATCGCAATTTCTTTATTTTATGCAAAAACCACAAAAAACCAGTCAAAAAACCAAAAACCTTCAGAAAATCATAAAAACAATCAGATACAGAGAAAACGGGGAAACAAGGGTTTCTACACTTAGCATTTTCATTAACTTTCTCCCATGCCTTGGGTGCATATGACACATGCTACTTCCACATGAGGGCGCATTTCACCTAGTGTGAAGGAATTTGCTTGCCTTAGCGCATTTTTCTCTTTTTTTACTACGTTTTCCTTGTAGTCACCTTGGGCGCATTTGACATAAGGTGAAGGAAATTGTTTGAACTTGAGGGTGCATTTCACCCTATAAGGAGGAATTCCAACACTTAGCATTTCTTAGCAACACCTTCACCTTCCCTGGGCGCATTTCATGTGTCTCCATGCCAGTTTTCATCCATAAATTTCCAACGCCCTAGCCATGCCTTACCCTTCTGTTTTTGGTAAATCTGGAGAAGTGTGGATCCTCATGCGTTTTTCATCTGTTCTGAGCTGGAGCAGGCGTGGCTATGCCTCTACAGACTTTGCCACCTTGTTTATACCCTCTGTCCATACTGGTATGCTATTTTTAGCCATCTTGCTATTTTTAGCAAACCCTAAAATTGATTGATCTTTGTAGCTCCGTTTGACCTGAAATTTGCTCTACATGATCCTGATGCTTTAAGTGTCCTGTTCACACCTGCCTTTGGCACATACATGCTATTTATAGCAATGAAGTGACTTACTAAAAATAGTAAGTGCTCAGATTTCGCTCAAATTTTGCCAGTAGGCAGCCTGAAAGATGTTGATCATGGTGGTGTACCTCGTTTTGACAACTTTTGTGTTTCATCCCCCATTTTTAGGCCTAACAGTGGAAACCCTAATTTGACTTGCATGTGCCCTAAACTGTTTCCGTTTGACTTGATTTCTGTTGCCTGTCGTTTTGCTTGTTGAACTGAAGTGTTGAAGAGCTACTGGAGTGAAACTACTATTTATAGTAAGTGTCCGGAAAGTGCAATCTGATGTCGGATGAGTTTGCATGTTAAACTGCTCGTGGGATCTCAAAAAACCCAAAAAATTCCAGAAAACTGGTCAGCATGCAGGCACCGGCTAAAAATAGTAAGTCCCTAAAAAAATGATCCATTTTGCTTGCCAGTCACATCACGACGAAGCTCTCGCAAAACCCATAAGGAATATCCCGACATGCGTTGAAAAACTCTGCATGCAAACCCTAAAAATAGCCTTTCAAGGCTGTACCGCTGAAGGCCATCATCTCGACTTGCATGTCATACCACTGCGAAGGTCTTGAAAAACCCAGATACATTCTCCAATCATGCATTGGAAAGTCGTATGTTCAAACCCCAAAAAATGGCTTTTGAAGCCTGACTTACTAAAAATAGCAAGTTGTCAGAATTTGTTCAAATTTCACGTGCAGGCACCTTGAAGTTACCTGGAAGTGTTGGTGTAGTCAGAATTCCGAAATTATGAGGAAAAGGCCTCATATTAGGTACTTACTAAAAATAGTAAGTTGTCAGATTTCAGTGAAAATTTCAGTGGGATCTTGCCTCGAGCCTTTTGATTGTACTGCTGTGCTCAAATTTTACTTTGATAACCTTATTTGACCTCAAACAAGCCTGAAGGATGAAAAACCCTAATTTCATAGACTTAGCTAACATTTCAACCTAGGTCAAACGATGGGACATCCCCGGAAGAATAGAACGACCGGAGAGAGAGAGAAAGAATCCAAGCCAAAAGACCAGAATGGAGCAAAAAATTAGGGGGTCCCCATCTTGGATGGGGTGATGTATGAAAAGGTCACAATAGTACTCAACATACTTATGAGTGCAATGAAATCGAGATAAGGTTGAATCAACCTTCTCTCCTGTAACCTTCAACTGATCCCTCCATCTCTATGGCTCAATAGGTTGTCGATCAAGTTTAGCTGTATGGGATGTAATCTCTGATTTGCTTCTAGGAGAGGGAAACAAATCAACATGAGAACCAACTAGATGATACCCTGCATATCTCTTGTGAAGAAGATGGAGCAGCGTAGTGATCTATCACACAACTCTCTGGAAAATCCATTACTTCACCACAAGAGCAATCAATAATCTGTTCTGCATCACCTGAGATGGGACTATCCTTAGAGACATCGGATGCAACATATGGCTCTCTGCTACTCTCAACCAATGCAATCATCCCATCTGTGTCACCTGCATTGGTAAATGTAAGGCATGTTTCTACATCCTCGATGTGCACACAATCATAACCTGTGGATGTATGATCATCACCAATGGCTGTTGTTGATATCTGAATGGTATCTGTAGTTGATGAAGTATGCACCAAGCTCAACTCCACAGTAAGCTCATCTATCCATAACTTTGGCTCTTGAAGGGTTGTTTGAGCACTCTTCAAAGAGTCCATGGCGACCTCCAGCTCATAGGTGAGCTCGTCAACCTCCTCTTCCTTTCCCTTAAGAGCATCATAATAGATACCATCGAGCATGAGAAGATGATCTCTATTTGATAATAATTGTAGGTAATTATTCTTCATTACCCCAACTGCATCCCTAAGTGCTTGAAACTCTACAAGGGAAAGTCCACCATCAGGGTGCTCATATATACCTAGAGTCTAGCAATAGTGTGCCATTGTAATGGTCTGCTTGGTTTGAGTGTTTAGAAGATTGTTTTGTTTCTTTCTGAATGTTTTTCAATGTTTAGTTGAAACCTGGTGCATTTTTTTTTGAGTGTTTTGAACTTCATAACAAACATACATAATAAAAAATATAGAGCAGCAATTATTTATCTATTGCATTACATAAAGTCACAGCAAACTGGGAATGATATTAAAATTTACTACAAAAATTCCAGATCTGAATATCTCACAAACTACAAGTTATTTCAACATTCCAAACACAACCCAATACATTATTTGGGGTCTATTATCTAAACTAAAAACACCTAGAACCCCCAAAACCCGGTAAGAGTTTTTTGTAGCAGAACATGGTCTTCAAGATCTCATGTAGATGCGACTTTCAGCACAAGAAATAATTTAGGAAGCTCCAAATTCACGCCACAACCCAGCTACAGATGGTTGCTTCAGACTCAACTACAAGAGGTCCAAACACACCATTAAAACTTGTTGCTACAATAACCCCGACTGCTACAGTACTCGCTGCTACAGGAGAATGAACAACAGTCATACACTATTCTAAAGCTGATTGCGAAATGAATCTCCCGACCTTGTCTTTCAAAGGAAAGAAGATTGTTACTAAAGGAGATTGGCATCCCCAATAGCCTAATTGAACTCCTCAAAATCCAATCACAAGAGATATTCATCCATTCATACCCTCATGGCGTCCCAACATGCTGATTTAATCTCTCTTTCAAGGGTCGAACTCACTTGTGCAAGCAATGTGGGACTAAAGAGTCCAAAAGTCTTTTTAATAATAACATTTTAAGGCCCATGTACTTACATGAGGCGTCCAATGCCTAGGAAGCCCTCTTTTCGAAACAACTTTAATAAATAATAGTGACTTTATTAATGAGTCTTTTATCTAATTGTCACTTTATAATAAAGTAATTTATCTTCAGGCATTAAATAATATGAGTCAGACTTGGAAAACCACATATGATAGCTCATTGGAAAGCTCTCGCCTAGACACACCAAGTCCCATACTAAGAATCCTCATAACACCTGATGAAAGTTGGAACCCATGGAAACCAACTCCAAAGATCACCCTGAGCTCCCTTAACACTTCATTAGCCTACGAAAGCTCTTGTCATAGGCTAATCTACAAATCCTGATGGTCAGATCACATAGGGGACATTACAGTCCGCCCCCCTTGAAATTGCTTGTCTTCAAGCAATCTCAACTCTGGATGCTACAAAATATATTCTCCCTCCCAAGTAGCATCCTCAACCGGCAAGTTCCTCCATTTCACCAGGTATTCTCTGACAGTCCTTCTACGAAGCGTGCGTTCCTTGGTGTCAAGAATAGCTTTAGGTACCAAAATAAGCTTCCCCTCATCACCGAGAGGTGGTAACTCTACTGAAGGCACCACATTGTGTCCCAGAGCCTTCTTGAGGCGTGACACATGGAAGACATTATGCACACTACTGTCAGCAGGCAACTCCAGCTCATAAGCAGCTTCCCCAATTCTCTTGATCACCTGGAAAGGTTCGTAATATCGTGGCTTCAACTTCTTTACACCGCTCCTCTTGAGAGAAGATTGTCTGTGAGGCTACAGCATGAGGTATACCATGTCTCCGACCTCAAATGATCTCTCTATCCTGCGCTGATCGACATATTGCTTATGTTGATTCTGCGCCTTCTGCATATTCTCCTTCAATGACCTGATAATGTCTTGGCTCTCCTGTAACAGGTCCTTGGCCTTCGGTACACTGCTATCACTAAAGAGAAAATCTAGAAAGCTTGTAGCTCCATATCCATATAGAGCCATAAATGGGGACATCTGAATAGACATGTGGTATGAAGTATTGTAGCAATATTCTCTGAGGTGTAGCCACTTTAACCACGCCTTTTGCTGCCCTGAGATATAGTTACAGAGGTATCCCTCAACCCACTTATTCACAATCTTAGTTTGCCCATCTGTCTGTGCGTGATAATTGGTGCTCGGAGTGAGCTCTGTCCCACATAATCTGAAGAGCTCCTGCCAAAAATTGCTCATAAACTTGTTGTCTCTATCATTGACAATGCTCCTTGGCAACCCATGTAATTTGAACAACTCATGGAAAAACAAATCTGTTGTTTGAGTTGTTGAATAAGTAGACGACATGGCAAAGAAATGCACAAATTTCGTCAACCTGTCCACCAGTACATAAATGATATCCCTGCCCTGAGCCTTACGAAGGCCTGTGATGAAATCCATCGATATGCTATCCCACTTCCTGTCTGGAATGGGTAGGGGCTGCAATAAACCACCTGGAAAGGAGTGCTCATACTTATTTTGCTGGGACACTGGACACTCCCTCACAAACCGTAGTACCTCTGCCTTGAGACACTTGCAAGTAAAATGCTCTCCTCACCTGTCGATAGGTCTTACAATAACCTGGATGCCCTGCCATCGTGGAGTCATGGAAAGTCCTCAAGATTTTCTGCTTCATAGCAAAATTTGGCACCAAGAAGATCCTTTCTTTGTAAATGATCAAGTCATTTACAACTGTGTAATTGTCATCTCTGATAGTGCCATCTATAATCCCAGAAGCCCACTTATCCTTGGCATATTCTGCTGAAATGAGTTCTCTCCAATCATTTGTCACTATTCCAACAACACATAAATGGGGTCTCCTGGACAAAGTGTCAGCAACAATGTTCTTCTTCCCTTTGACATAAACTATGTCAAAGTCATAGGTCTAAAATTTGTTGACCCAATTCTGCTGCCTATAATTCAGGTCCTTCTGTCCAAGGAAATGTTTTAGGCAATTATGGTTTGTTTTAACTATGAATTTACTGCCCACCAAATATTGCCTGAACTTAGCCAGCGCGTGCATAATGGCTAACATCTCCTTGTCATAGATGTTGTAGCTCTTTTCAACACCCCTCAACTTCCTGCTCTCATATGCTATGGGGTGTTTGTCCTGCATCAAAACCGCACCAATGCCTTCTCCTAAGGCATCACACTGTAACTCAAAGGGCCTGCTGAAATCTGGAATGGCCAAAACTGGGCAAGTGCTCATCAATTCCTTGAACCTGTCAAAACTCTGCTGAGCCCTTTTTGACCATTCAAATCCATCCTTCCAAGTCAAATCCGAAAGGGGGGCAGTTGACTGAGAAAACCCCCTCACAAAACGACGGAAAAATTCACAAAGACCAAGAAATCCCTTGAGGTGAGAAGTATTCCTTGGTGGTGGCCAATCTACTATAGCACGGATATTTTTCGGATCAACCCGAACACCGTCTGCACTGATGATGTGTCCTAAATACAACAACTCGGTCATCCCAAACTCACACTTGGTCATCTTGGCATACAGGGACTCCCGCTCAAGAATGCTCAACACAATATCTATGTGCTTCAGGTGCTCCAACCACGTCCTTCTATAGATCAATATATCATCAAAGAAGATCAACACAAATCTCCTCAACTGTTCTCTGAATACCCTGTTCGTGCAAGACTGGAAAGTGGCCGGTGCATTAGTCAAACCGAAAGGCATGACAAGAAACTCAAAATGCCCATAATGGCATTCGGATGTTGTCTTCTCCACGTCCTCCTCTCTAACCCGAATCTGATGGTACCTAGATCTCAAATCTATCTTGGAGAAGTAGCAGGCTCCATGCAACTCGTCAATAAGCTCATTGATACGGGGAATTGGATACCGGTTCTTAATGGACTTCTTATTCAATTCCCTATAATCGATGCACATACTGAGTGTTCCATCCTTCTTCTTCACCAGGACAACCAAAGAAGCAAACAGACTCTTACTGTGCCTAATGTGACCCATCTCAAGAAACTCCTTAATAGCTTTCTCAATCTCATCTTTATAACCGATTTTGCCCCCTCCTCAAGCTCGATCACATGCTCATCCCCCCTATTAGGGGGTCTATCTGGAGGTATGTCACCAAACACCTTGGTGTGTTTGGTTATCAATGCCTGAACATCCAGAGGGTATTCTTGCTTTTGTTGCTTTGTGACCTCTGGCATCACTAGAATCTCTGCTGCCCAATGGACCTGGTCATGCCGAATTAATCTCTCCATCCTCTTAATTGACACAACTCTCGGCCCACCATCTAAAAAATCCCTGAGCACAATCTTCTTCCCATTAGCTTCAAATCTCATTTACATTTTTTGAAGATTGAATGTAAACTCCTCTAATGACTTCACCCAGTTCACCCCTAACAACATATCTGTGTCTCCAATATTAACCACGAATAAGTCATCAGTCATCTCATAGTCTCCTAAGTGCAGATGCAAGTTAGATATTTTTTGTGTGCAAGTGATCTTAAACCCATCTGCCACCATAACCCTAAAGCCCTCATGCTCCTCTGTCAGTAAACGTCTGCAAGCAACAAACTTGTCATCAATGAAGTTGTGTGTCGCTCCGGTATCGATGAGTGCAATAAATCAATGCCTATCCAGCATCCCTCTCACCTTGAAAGTGACTGCTCTTTGAATGCTGGACAACTGTGCAATGGTGCCATCACTCTTGGCTCCCTCATCTGAAGAGTTCCCATCATCACTGCCCTCTGAATCGGAGGACTGCCCTGAATCCTCTCCTGCTGACTCCTCTGCTGAGAAATACTCCATCTACTTGGCCTTAGCCTTAAGAGGACACTTACGGGATAAATCCCAAGGCTCTCTACAATGAAAACACAACTTCTTTTTCTGAGCTCGTTAAGTGTGTCACTATCTAACTTCTTGGTTTCCTCCTACGGTTGGTGGTTATCCCTGTGAAAAGGTTTCCTGTCCTTATCTTTCTTCGAGGGAAAACCCTTAGATTGAAATTTACTTCTAGAGGAGGAAGAAGAATCCATGTCCCATGCTTTCTTAATGGCCTCTTGAAGTGAGGGTGGATTGAGAGCTTTAATCCAGCCTCTTAATGGATCTTCCAGTCCATCCATGAACAACACCAAAATCTTGTGCTTAGAAACATCTGTCACCAACACTGCAAGCTTCTGAAACTCTATAATGTAAACCTCCAAAGGTTCCCACTGCTTAAGCTGTGCAAGCTTCTTAAAATGCAGCTCTGGGTCCTTCCTATCAAACCGCTCTATCAACCTCTCTGTAAACTCCAAATAAGAGGTTATCTGTGCATGACCCATGGTGACCATGCCATGGTGCCACCACTCGTGAACCACTCCATCTAGATGTATAGCTGCATATTTAATAGCCTCTTCCTTAGGCATAGGATTCAACTGTAAATAGGTATCGACCTTATGCACCCAAGCTCGTGCAGTCGTCTTCCCCGATGCATCAAAATAAGGCAATTGCAGCTTACCCACTTTCTTCCTTAGTTCATAATTCTTGTTCTTGTCACTAGTGCAGGGTCTATGTCTCATCCTCACATCGATATAATCCCTAAGTGTGATGGCTGCTACAAAGTCAAGTCTTCCGGCCTTCTAGTCTCTCCAGAGTTGATCTTGTATGTTTGTGATCTGCGGTTCAACCTCAGGTTGTGCAGGTGCTTGAGGTGGGAAGGTAGGTATCATTGGCCTAGAACTCATAGTTCTAGTGGGTTGGGTTGCGTGCGCAAATTTATCTCCCACATTTCCGCCTCCATTCTACCCATTGTTCCCATTTTGTCCATTGTTTGCATTGTTTCCACCTCCCATGTTAACATTAATACGCATCTGTCGTGCCATCATCTGCATCATTAACTCAAGCTGTTGGCTCTGCTATTGGGCCCTTTGCTCTGCTAAACGTTGTTCTTGTGCCAATGTATCCAATAGCTGTAAAAATCTCTCTTCGCCAAGGTCCCCGACATGCCTATCTCCCATGTTTCCTGTATTGTGTTGTTCACCTATATTATCCTGTGCTCCTATAGCCATTTGTTCCTCGTGTTCCGTATGCAACAATGCCATGTTTCTCCTTGTGTTATAAGTATGTGTCAAAGGTGGTATATCATCGCTTGACATGACATAATCTGCTCATAATACAACTCAACACGATGGCAGGACTTGAGGCTCTGATACCATTGTAATGGTTTGCCTGGTTTGAGTGTTTAGAAGACTCTTTTTTTTCTTTCTAAATGTTTTTCAATGTTTAGTTGAAACCTGGTGCGTTTTTTGAGTGTTTTGAACTTCATAACAAACATACATAATAACAAATATAAAGAAGCGAATATATATCTATTGCATTACATAAAGTCACAACAAATTGGGAATGATATTAAAATATACTGCAGAAATTCCAGATCCGAATATCTCACAAACTACAAGTTATTTCAACATTCCAAACACAACCCAGTACATTATTTGGGGTCTATTATCTAAATGAAATACACCCAGAACCCCCAAAACCTGGTAAGAGTCTGCTGTAGTAGAACGTGGTCTTCAAGATGTCATGTAGATGCGACTTTTAGCACAAGAAATAATTCAGGAAGCTCCAGATTCACGCCACAACCCAGCTACAGATGGTTGCTTCAGACTCAACTACAGGAGGTCCAAACACACCATTTAAACTTGTTGCTATAGTAACTCGGGCTACAATACTCGCTGCTACAGGAGAATGAACAACACTCATACACTAATTTTGAAGCTGATTGCGAAATGAATTTCCTGACCTTGTCTTTCAAAGGCAAGAAGATTGTTACTAAAGGAGATTGGCATCCCCAAAAGCCTAACTGAACTCCTCAAAATCCAATCACAAGAGATATTCATCAATTCATACCCTCATGGCGTCCCAACGTGCTGATTTAATCTCTTTCAAGGTCGAACTCACTTATGCAAGCAATATGGGACTAAAGAGTCCAAAAATCATTTGAAGGCCCATGCAATTACATGAGGCGTCCAATGCCTAGGAAGCCCTCTTTTCAAAACAACTTTAATAAATAATAAAGTGACTTTATTAATGAGTCTTTTATTTAATTGTCACTTTATAATAAAGTAATTTATCTTCAGGCATTAAATAATATATGAGTCAAACTCAGAAAACCACATATGATAGCTCGCTGGAAAGCTCTCGCCTAGACACACCAAGTCCCATACTGAGAATCCTCATAACACCTGATGAAAGCTGGAACCCATGGAAACCAACTCCAAAGATCACCTTGACTGAGTTACTAAAAATAGTAAGTCCTACAAATACCACCAACCGAGCTCCCTTAACACTTCATTAGCCTACGGAAGCTCTTGTCATAAGCTAATCTACAAACCCTGATGGTCAGATCACATAGGGACATTACAGCCACCAACTGCTGAACAACATCAAAGTGTTCCAAGGCTGAAGCAATCATACCTTCGTTCACCTTCAATTGCCCTGTCAAATGATGAGAACCTTGAAACTTATCACTCTCATACAAATTTTCCGGTTTGTGATCTGCACTATGGTAAGAGGCTGAATCATCATCATTAACTAATTGAAAAGCATCATCATGTGTGCCATCAACATTGCTCACATCCTCATCAATAGTACCGTTGTTCTAATCCTCACAGGATGACTCAAATGAAATATTAAAGGTTGCTGATTTGACATCCTCTTCACTCAATTCCTCTTTTGGAATAGAAGCCTATGCACACAAGGAGCTATCTTGGGACCCACCACCATTAAGTACACTTTCTGATTTATCTTCCATGGTCTGATTTCCAAAATCGGACTTGTTGTGCAATGAATCCTCATCACATAATGCATCATTAATACCCACAACTTGAGTATCAATATTAAACAACCCATCACAACCATCATTCTCATGTGTAATGGCGGTTATCTCATGCGGATGTGAAGATATCAGACTGCTGTCACAAAAATCAGAATTCTTATTGCTTGTATTCTCCATGCATTCCTCGTGTTTGACACTCATAGCTTGCGTGCCAACACTAGAAGTCCCTTTGTTAAATTAATCAAATCTAATCAAATTATGCCCTAAGTGGAGAATACGCAAATCCTATGTCTCAATTTCTGTTCATGTACCTAAGTCAGATTTTATTGTTTGTATTTCAAATCTTCTGATTGCAGAATACTTTATCTAATTTCTATAGCCACAATAGAAGATCAAATTCACACTTTATATGCTTAACAGGAGACACGCCTCAAGGAGAGACGCGTCTCATGAGAGGACGTGTCCCTTGAGCATGCGGACTCCCCTAAGCAACCGATAATATTCGGTGATTAATCTCAACTACCCACATGCATTTAACAAGCAGCATTTAATGTATACATGAAGTTCGATCAGCATTTTAACTTCGATTTTATTCAAGATCAGAATATTGAATAACATACTTGTAGATATCATACTTAAGAATTGTTTCGATTATATATAAATGATGATGATGCATGAATGCAATCATCATTTATATCTGACCGAAGCTACCTTAAATCAACACTCCCTCTTAGGTAGGGAAGATAACCTAAAACAAGTAAGTAAAGATATCACCTTACACGTGATATCGAAGATATGGTATGTTTCCAAATTTTGTCAAGTCACATGACATTCTTCATAACACATCTTCATTATGGTATGTGCATTGACATCAAGTCTCATGATGTCTACCATAATAACTCATGGCATGTCCACAAATATATATATATATATATATATATATATATATATATATATATATATCCACCATGATTATCTCATAAGGATCACAATGATCTTCAATTGATATCAAGTCTCATGATATCTATCAAAATGTTCATGAGATACTATCATGACATGTCCATAGATATCAAGTCACATGATATCTATCATGATAGTTCAACTCATCGTTGTACAGTCGTCACTTTACAATGTAAAATACAAGTGTTCATTATTAGAAAGATCGTCACCTTTCAATAATGAACACAGGGGGATAGAGGGCCCATAAAGTCATGGAATTAGACACACACATGACAAAAGAGTTTACACATTAAACATCTTTAAGTATATTAGTACAACTAAACAATTTGAATCTCAATCACAATATCAAATTACATTTCAACCATACCAAGTTTCTTCCTGAGTGTTCAACTTTAACTCTGGAGAGAGGCTTGGTGAGAATGTCTGTTGTTTGATCATTTGTACTAATATACTCCAACTGGATCACATTCCTTTCTACCATGTCTCTTACATAGTGGTAAGGGATCTCAATATGCTTAGATCTATCATGGAATACTGGATTTACTGAAAGCTTGATGCAACTCTAATTATCACAATGGATAATAGTAGGATTCAAGGGCTCACCAAATAGTCCCACTAGCAGTTTCTGGAGCCATACTGCTTCTCGTGCCCCCATAGAGGCTGCAATATATTTAGCTTCTGTTGAGCTTTGTGCCACTGAAGATTGTTTTCTGCTGATCCAAGAGATCATAGCCGATCCTAAACTGAAGCAACATCCTGATGTGCTTTTCCGATTGGTTACACTTCCAGCCCAATCTGAATCAGAGTATCCATTTAAATCTAGTTGGTCATTTCTGTAATGAAGACCATATCCAATAGAGCCTTGAAGATATCTCAAAATGCGCTTCACAACAACAAGGTGAATTTCCTTTGGCTCACACATGAACTCGCTTAGAGCATTCACTGCATAGCAAATATTAGGTATGGTGTTAACCAGGTACATCAATGATCCAATCATCTGTCTATATAGAGTGGGATCTGCAAACTTAGATTTTGTTGCTGCTTCTTTTAATTTGTGTAAGTTGGTTTCCATAGGTGTAGACATGGGTCTACAATCCAACATCCCAAATCTCTTTAGTATATCAATAGTATACTTTCCTTGATTTAGTATGATGCCATCTGATTTCTACCAGACTTCTAAGCCCAGGAAGTAATGTAAGATGTCCAAGTCTTTCATGTCAAATTCTGAAGTTAGATCCTTTTTACCTTAAGCAATGAGGTGATCCTCTCCTGTTATCAGTAGGTCATCAACATATAAAATAATTATTAGCATATCACCTTTAATTACCTTAAAATAAAGATTTGGGTCTGCATCATTCTTGGAAAATCCTAGTCCCAAGAGATAGCTGTCAATTCTTTCATACCAGTCCTTGGGAGCCTGTTTAAGCCCATAAAGAGATTTCTTTAATCTGCATGCATGTGATTCAGGTTTATGTATCACAAAACCTTCAGGCTGCTCTAGATAGACTTCCTCTTCAATGGTCCCATTCAGGAAGGCAGTTTTCACATCCATTTGATAGATCTTCCAGCCTTTAGTTGCTGCAATAGCTATCACTGCTTTCACAGATGTGTACCGGGCAACAGGTGCAAATGTTTCTTCATAATCAATGCCTTCCTTTTGTGAAAAACCTCTGGCCACAAAGCGTGCCTTGTGTTTTTCTATACTGCCATCAACAACATGTTTGATTTTGAAGAGCCATTTGGAAGAGACAACAGATTTCTCTTTTGGTCTAGGCACAATATCCCATACATCATTTTTCAAAATGGACTAATAGTCTTCTGTCATTGCATCCTTGCATACTTGATGTTTGAGAGCTTCTATAACATTGGTGGGTTTTGAATTGATGATTTCATTCATTAGGGCAACATAGCTTGAGAACCTTTTGGGTCTCTTACTTTCCCTAAAGGTTCCCTTGGGTGTTGCATGATTCTCAGCTTCTTAAATCATCTTCCTATCCCAAAGTGGTCTCTTCTTGCTGTTGTCATTTGGATTCTCTTCTGAAGCAGATTGAAATTCACTTATTGTTTCTTCAGGATTCTCCCTCTGAATATCAGGAGTAGGTTCCACTTCTAAGACTCTAGGGGATTTATGAATTTCTATCTCACTTGAACTCCTTTCCCTTTTGAATGCAATGTCTTCTTCAAAGATGACATCTCTGCTTAGTTCCATTTGTTTCTGCCCGAGTATGAATATCCTGTAGTCTTTAGAGGTTTCACTATATCCCACAAATAGCCCTTTCTTTCCAGAAGGTTCTAGTTTGAATCTTTTTTTCTTTAGGTACATGAATCTAGACCGGGCAACCAAAGATCCTTAAGTGACTAATGTAGGGTTTTATACCAGTAAAAGCTTCTTCAGGAGTCTTGTTATCTAGATGAGAATGTGGACATCTATTTTGGATGTAAACAACAATTCTAGAGGCTTATGCCCAGAATGAGGTTTCTATGTTCTGGTCAAATAACATTGCTTTTGCAGCTTCTACAATAGTTCTATTTTTTCTTTCAACAACACCATTTTGTTGAGGGTTGTAGGCTATTGTAAACTCCCTCTTAATCCTAGCATTCATGCAAAATACCTTAAGGATTTCAAAAGTGTATTCCTTCCCATTGTCTGTCCTTAGAATTTTGATTTTCTTCCTGAAGAAGCTTTCAGTAAGAGCTTTGAACTCCTTAAACCTTTTAAGGATTTCTATTGACTCTTTACATTTAAGAAAATAAATACAGGTCTTCCTCTAGAAGTCATCTATAAATATTACATAGTATAGGAAGCCTGCGATGGAGGGTACATACATGGGTCCACACAAATCAGAGTGAACCAGTTCTAACACGTTTTTGGTTTTACTCAAACTATTATGGAAGGATCCCTTTGTATTCTTTCCTAGGGCACATCCTTTACAAGCTCCTTCATGAGTTTGTTTTAATTTAGGCAATCCTATTACTAGTTTTTCTATAGAGGGTAGGGCACGAAATGAATGTGTCCTAATCTTTGATGCCAAATTTCATTTGAATCAGAAGTCTCAAGGGTAAGGGCTTGTTTGATGTCAGTGCACAATTTGTAAAGATAACCTTGTCTTATACCTATGGTTTGTGCTTTCTTTATATCGGAGTTCTTTGGCCATGCCAGAACTTTTCCATCCATAAAGGTAACCCTATATCCATTGTCTTCAAGAGCAGAGATGGATATTAGATTCCTCTTTATTCCTGGTACAAATAAGACTCCAGTGAGTTGTAGGGAGAGACCAGATTTCAATTTGATGGAGCAAGTTCCAACCCCTTTTACGGGATGTGCAGAATCATCCCCAATAGTTACTTCTTCATCTATCTCTTCAGTCATAGTGTCAAGGTGTTCTTTGAACCCTGTGATGTGCCTTGATGAACCACTATCAATTACCCAGTTGTTGATATTGTTAGATACTTGACTTGATAAGGCTGAATAGAATACAAATTTCTCAGAGTCATAGTCTGTATTTGTTTTTCCTACTTTAGCAAAAAATGCTTGTTCGATCAGGGCACTTCATTGCATAGTGCCCAAATTGATCACATCTGAAACATTGTATTTGAGAGGTCTTTCCTCTTCTTGAATGATCCTTTTCCATAGGATCATTCAAGGTTATGATCAAGGAAACAGATAGAGCATTTTATCTTAAGAAGGGGAGGGGCTGCATATGATTTCAACAGTTGGTACTGGGAATTGATTGCACGAAGCGAGGTCTTAGAAAAAGTGAAGGCCGATGGTATCAGAGTTGATGTAATGGTTCCCTCGAATATATATTTTTTAAAGTACCCAATTGCTGTATGAAGGTTCAATGTTTGTGTTTTATTTTGATTTGTTTGTTTGAACTTCCCACATGCCATTCATGATACAATAATGCGAAATATAACATTTTGCAAGAAAGCATACAAATAACTCATTTAATAGCAGCATTCAATACTTCAATAAATTATTGATATTTCAAGAGCAGATTACAGACATATATAGCAGATTTTTAAAGTGATTTCAGACCTGGGAATTGAGGCATAACAGCAACATATCAAGCTCCACAAAGCCCACGCACAACAAGAAGTGTGACTCTTAATTCCCTACGATCCCCAACCTCATATATCTTTGAATCTCGGTGGTGGCTCGAATAAACTGCAAACAGCAACTTGTGTCTCCAAAATGAAGCCACCAAAAACTGAACAGCAACCTTAAAGTGGTGTTTCACACCCTCAAGCAGCTCAAGAACGAAGAACAAAGCCCCACCAGGCTTACCCACTGCAAGAAATCAGGAAACCCTAGTCTCCTTCTTCCTCCAAAGCAACACTCCCAAGTTTCATCAAGCAAAATCATCTATGCATGAGAAGGGTCGAACTTTCTCTCTTCATATATATAATTTAACATTGAAATCACTATTCCGCTTGCTCTCAAGGAATTTCTCTTCTCTTGAATGATCCTTTCCCATAAGAATTCTTCTTACCCCTTTTATTAGGTGTTGTGTTGAGCACATGAATTTCCTCATCTATGGGTTTCTGTTTGTTTTCTTTTGTTAAGAGTCTTGTCTCTTCTTGTAAGCAGTCTGTTCTTAGCCTATCAAATTTAGGGAGTTCAGATCTCGCACTTATTCCTTGAACAAATGACTCCCATGAGTTTGGTAGGCCTCTTAAAGCTATTAGTGTTAACTCCTTGCTATCAATTTGATATCCAATTGTTGATAGTTGATTCCTTAGTTCAATGATTCTCATGAAGTATGCATTAATAGATTCTCCTTTGTTTATTTGAACATTGTTAAGTTGCCTTTTTAATGCAAGGGTTCTACTGATGTTGTTTATTTCAAAGGTGCTCTCAAGGGATCTAAACATTAGATATGTAGTTTCATGTTTTGACAAAATAGGTACTATATGATCCCTAACTGCATCTACTAAAATTTTCATTGCTTTCTCATTGTTCTCAATCCATTGAGTTTTCTCTAGATCATCTTCTAGTTCTCTCTTGTTTTCTTTCACAAATGAGTCCAACTTATTTTCTTTTAGAATCATCATGATTCTCAATTTCCATGATGTGAAGTTGTTTGCACCTTCAAGACGGTCTTCAAATTTGATCACACTTGACATTATGAAGAATGTGATGTGTAATTGATTTCTTAAAAAATACAATTTTTTCTAAATAATCTGATATCTAGATTTGATTCGGATTTTCTCAACGTGGCTCTGATACCATGTTAAATTAATCAAATCTAATCAAATTATGCCCTAAATGGAGAATATGCAAATCCTATGTCTCAATTTTTGTGCATGTATCTAAGTCAGATTTTATTGTTTGTATTTCAAATCTTCTGATTGCAGAATATTTTATCTAATTTCTATATCCACAATAGAAGATCGAATTCAGACTTTATATGTTTAAGAGGAGACATGCCTCAAGGAGAGATGCGTCTCATGAGAGGACGTGTCCCTTGAGCGCGCGGGCTCCCCTAAGCAACCAATAATATTCAGTGATTAATCTCAACTACCCGCATGCATTTAACAAGCAGCGTTTAATGTATACATGAAGTTCAATCAGCATTTTAACTTCGATTTTATTCATGATCAGAATTTTGAATAACATATTTGTAGATATCATACTTAAGAATAGTTTCGATTATATATAAATGATGATGATGCATGAATGCAATCATCATTTATATCTAATCGAAGCTACCTTAAATCAACACCCTTCTACGATATTCTCCTCATGTGCCATAACATTTAAATCAGGGTGATGCTCAAAGGAATGACTGCCGTCACAAAAAGTCAGAATTGTTATCAGGGCTGATAACAACTCTTTGAGCGCTGAAAGTAACATCAAGAGCTTCTGCAAAACTATCATCGAGATGTAAGACCGTCTCATCTTCATCCATTTCAGACCTTATCCTCTTTCCTTGCACCCACTCCTGAACGAACAAGTAGGGCTTTAGCTTACCCTCACACTGTTCGAAGACACTATACAAGTGATATGCAGCTAGAGACAACCCCTGTTCTTGCTCACGAACAGCTAGAAGTAAAGACAAGATAGGCTGAGAGATGCGAACACTATCATTAATAACTGAAACCATGATAGCCCTCATGTAGTCTTGGATAGATTTTTCATGCCTCTCACTAATAGAATCCAAGAAAAAATGGAACATCCGCAAAACAAGATCATTACAATCATGATCGATCATGACTATGCACGATCTCACCTGTGCCATTAACTCAAGGATTTTGATCTTCCTACCAAAAAGAGGACTATTGATATCACCTATCCCAACAAAACTATCAACAATCAGTTGCAATACTTCCCTCATTGTGCCAACATCATAGGGCACCCGAGGAGCTGTGATCCTCATAATATGACTAATGCAAAGGGCAACAGTGAGCCTAATGTCATCGTCTTTGTGTCTCAAATTCTTAAGCTCACCCAGCGAAGTCATTGCTGGAGTCATAGGAATCTGTAACAATGGAGAAGGTGGCTGCTCAAAAAGACTTAAGAATTCTTCCAGTCTTCTCAATGTGACCAAAGTATCACACCCAGATTTAGGTTGACTGCCAAGTTTGGTACCCTGCTCATAGAGAATTCTTGCCAACCATTTCCTATCACCTGATACCATTTCTTTGTCACTGCTTGAACCCATATCTCTAATCTGATATTGAAAACTATGAGTGCTGGTCAATCAATCAAAGAAAATTTATGAGACTGGCAAGAAACCGCTCTGATACTGTTTTACCCAAAATAAAATTTTGGGTTCAATAAGGCATTTCGATTAAAATGGTCTAAATCTTGTAAACTTGTCGTCAAAAGTCAATTTTAGGTCAAACGGATCATGGGATTTTTGTGGGTTTATTGTCAAGAGGATACTTGCAAAGTTTGAAAATTTTGAAAATTAGGATTTCAAGTCCCTGTTTTTAGGAAAATCCTAAAAAATAGGACCTTTCCATAAACGACTGAAAATGATTTTGATTGGTTAACTTCACTTCATGATCACACTGGTCAAGTTAGAATTAAAAAAAAGTCAGTTTTGTTCTGGTGGGTCTATTTCACCTTTTTAGGAGAAAAGATAGGACCTCCAGGGTCATTAATGGCAGATGGCCAGGACCAGGTATCAAGATCTAAGCTTTAGATGTTGCACAGAAGATTCTATGGCGAAGGATGCTCGAAAAGATGCTCAACAACGAAGGGAGATTTCAAGAGTTGATCCAAGTCCGGAAGCTACACGCCTTACTACAAGGGAGATGCCTTTGCAATCAACACCTTGGTCAAATTTTTCAAATGCCTGTGCACATGAAATGACAAAGCCATCACAACAGTGAACACTTTCGCATCAACGACAACGGTGATCATCTCAAGTCAACGACACAGTAAATGCGAAGCATGAGGAGGTCAAAATCATCAAGAAATGATTAATTCTGGAGCCAAAAGCGCCCCTGTAGGCCAAGGGCGCCCATGAATTCAAGAGGCCAAATGCAGTCATCAAGTTTTGTTGAAACAGTCATCTTCAAAATTTTGCAAGCTTTCCAACGGATCACCAAACTATTTGAACAGGTTCATCAAACACCGACGAATGAGGATCAAGCGGAAGATGCTGAAAACAAGAAACATCGAAAAATTGTAGTTTATCAAGGAAAATGCACCCCTGTAGGCCAAGGGCGCCCAAAAAAGAAACTACTCAGAAGTCACAATTTGGGTTAGCCATCTCCAGATGATCTTCCCGGATTCAATCCATCTTTGCAACAAATCCATTTGCGAACTCAGAGGACCTATCAAACGCAAGTGGCTGTAGATCAAGTAGACACGTGAAACAAAGGGTAAATTGAAGTTCATCAGAGCAATTGCACCTCTGCAGGCTAGGGGCGCCCAGCCTTTTGAGCAACCGGATGAAGTTTTTTAGCAGTTGTCTTCTCTAAGACATCTGCTCAGAATCCTTCCAACTTCGCGATGAATCCAACTGCCAGCTAACCAGACCTGTCAAGCACTCTCAAACGAAAAGTGCCCCTGTAGGCCAGGGGCGCCCAAGAATAAAAGCAACCATAAGTCAGTCTTTGGATTAGTAATCTCCGGATGATCTTCTCGGCTTCAGCCCAACTTCACAATGAATCTGTTCGCCAACTTAGAGGACATATCAAATGGCAGTAGTTGTTGATCAAATAAACATGTGAAATAGAGGATAAATTGAAGTTCATCAAAGCAAAAGCGCCCCTACTGGCCAGGGGCGCCCTGCATTTTGAGCAACCGGTTGTGATTTTTAGTAGTTGTCTTCTCCAAGACATCTTCTCAGAATCCTTCCAGCTTTGTAATGAATCTAGTTGTCATCTCACGGGACCAGTCAAACTCCCGGCAACAAAGACCAAACTGGAGAATTTCATCAAGGGTTACAAAGTGCAAATTGTGTATCAGAAGCACAAAAGCTCCCTTGCAAGCCAGGAGCGCCCAAGAATCTAAGCCTCCTAAATAAGCTTTTAGAACTTGCGCAACCAATCATCCTTTCCGAAATTCTTCTAGTTGTGCGATGGATTCAACATCTAGACCACGAGAATCATCAATCACCGACAACTGCAAATCGAAGCACGGGAGGTCAAAATGAAAGAAATTGAAAATCTCTGAAAATTGGTTGTCTGGCAAGAAAAAGAACCCTTCTGGGAAAAGGCGCCCAAGGATTCAAGCCACGAGAAGTCATTTTCAGGGTTTGTTGCTTCCAAGAACATCTCTTCAGAGTTGATCTAGTGGCCTCAAGATCAATCAAGCGACCGGAATTAGGGATCAAATGGAGGTTGTTTATCAAGCAGAAGTTGAAAATCTTCAAAATATCCTAACACTGGCAAGGTGGCTTCCAAAGTCAACTCTCAGTTACGAATTTTGAAGACTTTCTCATGTCTAGGCATCCCAAAACTTGGGGAATTGCTTCAATTAACTACCAATCACGTTGGATAACTCCCTAATCAAAATTTTGGTGCTCTAACTGATGCTTCCAACTCAAATTGATATTTATCAAACATCTAGGCATCATAATTCATTATTCTTTGTAGGTTGAAGAGCAAACACATATTTTTCTTCATCAACGCCATTTGAAGGATCAAACGAATGCCATTTTCAGTGTTCTTTGTATTTCCAAGATCAGGTTGCATAGAAGACATTTTTCTAGAGATCATATCTGTAGGCATCAACATAAGATAGCAGTTCATAAACTTCAACTTCAAGCATTCTGGGTTTTCATCTTTTTCAAGCTTCTCGAAGATTGAAAAGTTTTTCCCACGATTTCTTCTACTTCTGTCTTAGGTTTTCTTGCATGCACAACAAAACTCCATTTTTTCACAGATTTGACTTTTTGGGTTCATCTAGCACAAGATTGGCCACAAAACCCATGTGCTAGAATTTTTCGGAAAAGTTGCCCCGTTGCTTCCAATTTTTAGGGTTTATACAAAAAGTCATCGTTTTTAGAAACTGACAAACTGGGTTTGCTTAGCACAGAGGCGCCTACAATACCCATGTGCTAGAATTTTCCAGGAAAAATAAGATTATGCAACTTTTGCAACTTCTACCTTTGAGGGGTTGTTGCATGTCCAAGAAAAAGTCACTTTTTCGAAAAACGGACGATATGGGTCTGCTTAGAAAAACATTCTCAACAAAACCCACGTCTCGGAATTTTTCGTAAAATCGGCTCTCAAGGAAGCTATTTTTAGTCTCTTGAAAAAAGTTCAAGTATAGGCATGTGCCTAGTCATTCTTCAAGATTTTCAGAATGTAGTTCTCCCAAGTTGAATTCAAGACCAAATCGGTCTTGCTTCATGACTTCCAAAAGACTGCTAACACTGATTTACGTCGAGCACACCCAAAAGTTGATTTGGACAATTTGACAAGCATAGACACTCAAAATCCATGAATTCCATATGGTTTCATATCTCGTATATCTAATAGGCTTTCAAGGCTAGTTTAGAGGGTTGAATACCGTTGGAACTCTGGGTGTGTAGCAAGTTCATGAGAATTTCTCACAGCTAGAGTGTTCACAATCAAATTTCGTAGTTTCATCATGCAACACACTTCAATTGAGAAAAAACAAGAAAAGCGTCAGAAGCATAAAGCTACAGAAGAAACAGAGGTCATCACTCTAGTTACAAAGCCGCCAAAGTTACCAATTAGTGAACTGCCAGTTGAAGTGTGCAAATATTTCCAAGATTGCTCAAGATGTTGACAAGCAATAAACTGACAGTTGAGGCATATGACGATCTCCAAATGATGAGCTAGTTAACAACTTCTTGGAGGAAATGATTGCTGAAAATGACAACTAGTGAACTGCTAGTTAGGACCTCCCACCTTTTTCCAAAGATAGCATTTGCCACAGCAGTTAACTTGACGCCTTTTCCAAGTTAACTCGCTGTCCCACCTTTCATGCATGTCTATTTTTGGAGACACCTTTTGTACAGTGGACTTCTATTTATTTTTAGAATTAGTTAACTAAAGTAGTCTTTCCAATTAACTGTTAAGTTACCTTTGTTTAGACATAGGAATAAATCTTGCTGATTGGCAAGAACTGAATGTTAACTCAAGGAGATTTTAGGGTTCCCTACTCCTTTGAGTGTCTATAAATAAGAGCAACCTTTGCTTATTATATTTTAACCATACTTGTGATAACAAAATGCTGAGCTATTTTTGCTAAGCTTTCTTGTTGTTCATGTACTTGTGTTCAATATTTGTTCAAGTGTTATTTGGTTGATCGTAAGTTGTATGATTGTCCTCTTTCATGCAATTTTCTATCCCAAACATGTAACCATTGTTTGAGTTTGAAGAAGTAAATCAAAAGAGCAATGAGCCTTTGATCCAAAGTTTCAAAATCTTTCAATATTTGTTGTTTCTATAATCTTTGTTTCAATCTACAACTCAAAAAGAGCGATGAGCCTTCGAGGGAATTTGGAGATTAAATTAACCGTTTGATGTTGTTTCTTATAATCTATATTTCAGCCTACACCTTGAAAAGAGAAATGAGCCCTCAAGGGAATCCTAATATTTAGTTTATCGTTTGATGTCTTGTTCCTAATAATCTTCATTTTAGCCTACACCTCGAAAGAGCAATGAGCCTTCGAGGGAATCCTAAGAACTAGCTTATCATTTGATGTTTACTTGCATCAAATTTATTTCAGCGTAAATTTGAAAGAGCAATGAGCCTTCGGATGCATTCTGAGAAACAATTTGTCTAAGTTACCCAACCATTCCCAATTACTTCTAAATCCTCTCGCTCTGAATTTACTTGAGGAGATAGAAGCGTTATAAATTTAGCCTTAGTTGTAGTTGACGAAACTAGAGAAAGCCTCAATTGCAACGCAGAGTTTTATAAACCTTGTGCTCTCAGCTAAGATAAAAAGATAGGAACTTAGTTTACATTTCTTTTTACGCAAAAATCAGCAAAAGAGGGAGCTTCCCCTCGTAATTTGAAGTGCAGTTTATCTATGCATAGCTGTTCGTTTCCAATATGCACTCCAAAGGTGCGAATTGAAACGCCAACAAATACCACTGTAATGTCCCACCCCAGATGGACGCCAACAAATTGATTTTTCTGCCTTCCTATTTAACTGTATTTTATGAGTTTATGCTCTTGAATGGTTTTTAATGACATAATGCCAAGAAATATGTATAGGAATGCAAAATAAGAAATATGCAGGATATAGACACAATAATCCTCAAATCTGATTTATCATTTCTCTCAAATACAATGTATTTATACTCAAAATCAGAATTACATTCCTTTGCAAAATGTGATGCAAACATACCAGTGCACCATAGCAATGCTTATTTGTAAATTCTGAAAATGATTAGCAGTGTACACTATATCAGCAAATCTGAAACTGATTATCAGCCAAACTGGAAAAGTTCATCAGCAGCAATGAAACCCTTATATATATACCACACCTAGCAACAATGATGCTTTCTCCACCTTGCTTTTGATGTCAAATGAATTCAACCTTCAAACCGCCCCTAATGGTGATTCAAGACAGCTAAAACCCTAGGCGTTTTAGCCTGAAACTCACATGCCTGGCTGAGATGAACAGTACAGCCTGTAGCAGCAACAGTACAGCCTCTATTAAGTTCCCACGTATCTATCAATGTCCTCTAATGTTCTTCTAATAATCTGGGAGCTGCACTTAAAACCCTCGAATCTATTGATGATATTCTTCTCTTAAATGCTCTATATGATTCCCACGTGCTGAGAAATGGAGCTCTAACAGCAACAATTAATCTCCAATGAATGTTCTCACAGTAAACTGGAAATCTGCTCTTAAATCCTTCAAACTTCTGATATAAATCTTCTCTATTATGCACAAATGTGACTATTGATTGTAGCCACCTCCATTTGCAACCTTCATATGGTCTCTCACACCCTTGGGAAGCTGAAACAGTGAAGAAGCTACGCTCTCCAATGCCCAAGAATACAAAAAAACCCTGGTTTTCTTCTTCTCCTCAAGAAATCTTCAAAAGCTAAATGTCGAATATGTGAATAATCCTCTATTTGCTTTTGTTGAGAGCTTTTATATGCCTCTTGGAAAAGCAGGATTTGCTATGTGCTTTTTAATCATTTAATATATTATTAAATGCACTTGCTTTTGTTTTTTATTATCATTCATAAAGTGGACGCACAAGAGAGGTACTTTATAATTTGACTTATATCATAAAATAGCCCTCATTGATATAAAGTCAAAATATAACATTATAATATTTACCCCTTTTAATAAATTAATTATTATTAAAGCTTGACTTTAATAATAATTAAAAATAACATAAATTTCTCATTAATCATCATTTCTTGATTCCGTCTTAACCAGGAGGTCAACCATTGCATCAACTGTGCATCCAGGTTCCTTTCCAAAAATAGTAATACTGGAATCTATCAACCCGGTGACTTACTATAAATAGTAAGTGAGCACAAACTGAGTCCAAATTAACTCCCAAAGGCAAATCCCGAATAATACCAAATTCCGGAGAAGAAAACAACCAAATATCTGCCACACAAGACCCTCTAACCCACCATATTAGCTTACGAAGGTCAAATGATAGGCTAATCCTGAAAACTTTGATGCTCACGAAAAAGGGGACATTACATTCTTCCACTTCTTCAACCTCATTCTCAACAATCATTAGTCTGTTCTCATTATTACCACATTTATGGCCCTAGACCATTTGCTATCACAATGCCAACATAGACCCTTTTCTCTTTTCTCTCCCTCTCGTTGAGGAGAGAGCTTTGTTATTTGTTTTGGGCTAAAAGGTTAGCCCCATTTTTGTTAGGAGGATTACTAACACTTTTATCTTTCCATCCTAGTATTTGGCCTTGTGTTGTTCTTTTTGTAGTGAGGTTTCTTTTCTCTATATATAATGCTTGTTGCATTGTGTTTCTAACTGTACAAGGTTCCAATAAACGAACATCATGTTTAATTTGTTCATTAAGTCCACTGATGTAGAGTTGTAACCTTTGATAAGGTGTCACATCTTGAGTTTGAATTGCCAATCTCATGTGATCAGCATTGTATTCTACTACAAATCCTATTTGTTTTAAATTTGTAAGTTGGGTAAAATAGCTCCCCTTCCATGGTTGCTCATAGTGGGCTACTAAATCATTGGTAAATTCTCTCCAAGTAAGTAATTTCCCTTGTTTTTCACCCATCATCCATTGGTACCATTGATAAGGTTCAGATTCTAAATGTAATGAGGCTATGCCAACCATTGCATCATCTGATATATTATAAAGTTCAAAATATTGTTCCATCAGACTTATCCATGATGTTACATCTGTACCATCAAACTTACGTATATCTATTTTGGGTAGGTTTAGTTTTGAACCTTGAAAGGATTGACCTATTCCTTGATTTTGTCTATTAGGGTTGTACCCACCTTGGTGGCTTTTTGAACCCCTTAATTTAGATAGTATTACTTTTTCAAACCTACATATCCCCTCATTTAAGGATATTGTAAAGGGGTCAAATAAATTATTCTTAATGAAATTTACCACTTTTCACAATCTGGTGGAATTATTGCCTCAATTTTTGGTGGTTGACAATAAAGATGGTCATTGGTTTCCTCCCTCATAAAAGAGTTCTGTGATCCTAAATATGACAGGGATTCAAGTTTGTTTTTATTTTGTACAATAGATTCCTCTTAATTAATTGAGGATAGAATCTAGTGCGAGTTGTTACCATAAAAATTTAGAACATATATTAAGACTAGTTTTGAAATTTATGGTTTGACTAAAACTTGACCACTAAATTAAGGACCTTATTTTATGTATAATAGTAAATTACAAAGAATTAAATCTACCTAATTTCTTATAAGGTTTCCAAAAATATAATTTATTTTTTAAATTCCAAATACATAATTTTTTTTTAATTCCAAAAATTATAGTTTATAGAACAAAATAATGAAATTTTTTGACTAAAGTTTGACCACTAATTTAAAGAATTTATTGTATTTTTAATAGTAAAGTATAAAGAACATACACTACCTATTTTTTTATAAGATTTCCAAAAATGTAAAGCTTTTTAAAAGATTTTGAAAAATTGTGGCCTATGGAGCAAATTAATGAAAAACCATAAAATCAAAATAACATTTCAAAAATGTACCTTCAAAGTCTGATCTTTTTCTGAAAATTTACCTGTGGAATATCTCAAAACCTAGAAAAAATCAGATCAAAATTCGCATTGGTTTGGAAGATATGGTGGAAACAAGAATGATGGCCCAAATCACAACTTTAATACCACTTGTTATGATATTTCTTGGAAATATTTGTAAAAATCAGAATTATAGTAAACCACTTCGAGGGGTTTACCTCCAATAATCAGAAAATATGATATGAATTTAGTAAAAGATGATATGATGATTTAGGAGGAACATCTCTTCCTTTATTTATAAGCTTAACCATGTAGGGAAATACCCCTTCATCCAAATAAATAGTATTTAAGGTATTAACAAACACTAATGTTAATGTCAAGCATGCCACAAGTGCTTAACTCATTATACTTAGGAATATATATTATATTCTTAGGATATATGATATTAAGGTAGAATACTAGGGACCTAACACAATCCCACCAACTCATCGATATGCTGTGCCAACCTGGAGTACAATAATCTGCTACAATCTTTATTTTTTGATTGATAACTTAGAAAACTCCAGCTGTGCATAAACCTACCAATATCCTATCACCATCATATTCACGTCTCTAAAAGAGTGAACATGCCTTAATTTTCGCCCAACAACATTAATTAAATCACAAATTCCTTTAGTCACTATCACTAGTTATTAATTTCCACATTCCAAACTCCGACATTACAAGCGACCAGGCCGTAGAAGATTGATTGCTCTCTCTATAAATTATTCATTTAGTGCCATCATTAATCATTTTCAATATTCCACACCTAATTACAAAAAAGCAAGTTTTTCCCTTCAACTCCATGAATCTGCAAATTTGTGCAATAAACCCATGATGATTTCCTGCTAATTAGACGATTAAATACAACCGCTAATGATCAAAGGAAAAGCTACAAAATAATCAAAGTTTTCAAGGTTTTTAAAGGGTTAGTCATGATGTAATGTGCCCTTTTTAGCTAGTGTCAAAGTTTGATGGATTAGCCTATCATTAGGTCCTCGTAGGCTAATTTTGGTGATTAGAGGGTCTTGTGGGGGAGTTAATGGGTTCTTAGATGGCAGTTGATAGTGTTTTTTCTCCAGTTCCTTGGCATATTAAGAGGGGATCTTCTTCTTGGGTTTTTGGCTCTGTTTATAGTAAGGCATCCAAATGAGCAGTGGGTTAGCCTATGGTGTTGGCAGAATTAATTGGCGATGAATATTTATGGAGTTATGGTATATTAATTATTATTAAAGTGCCTACTTTAATAATAATTAAATTATAAAAAGGGTGATTATCATTAATGACTTATTGAGTTTATAATATAAAGTTATTTAATAACATAAAGTCAAGTTATTAATGTCTTTGAGATGGGCACCCACTTAATGAATTAACTCATGGCAACAAAAGCAAATATCATTTAATATATTAAAAGGATTAAAGTGTCTTGGAAATCATGCCTTTTTGAGAAGTATAAAAAGCATTCAAAAAGAAAATTCATTATTCATGGATTGATACTTGTGAAAAGCTCAAGAGTTTTTATGTGGAGGAGAAACTAGGGTTTTTTGCTGCTGCAAATCAATCTTGGAGAACCTAGCTCTCTCAGATTAAGCATTCTACAGGTGTGAAATACCACCCAAGGTTTGCTCTTCAGGTGGCTGCATTCAATAGTCACATTTGTGCTTCATCAATTTACAAGAGAGATTCAAAATAAGGGTTTATAGAGTTTCAAGATCAGATGTTATCCGGGTATGATCAATCTTATTGTAAATTTAAAGCAATAATTAATGAGAGTTGATCATTTGATATTTTGGTTTTTAGCATTTCTCTATTTGCATTTGTTTTATATTTTATGCTTTTCCTGGCAAATATTTCAAAAACTTGAAACCAGAAAAGATTCAATAGCAGCATTTTCAGTTAGCAAGTATCTCAGATCAGGGTGGAATATTTCAGTGGTAGCAGAGCAGTTTCCTGCCATCTTGTGTTGGTTTCCAAAAATAAATTTTCCAGGTTATCAAGGGTTTTAAGAATTCATCATTTGCAGAGATATTTCATAATCAATTTGAAAATAATTGTTAGGAGGGTTTGAATTAAGACTGGATTCTAGCTTAAAACAAAATTGTGGTCTTCCATAAATCGTAGCTGTTAGGAATATATCGGGCATTTCAAAAAGACAAAGGAGTCTAAATTAATTGCACCAAATATTAAAAACCGTAGTTTTTTATTTTAATCCAGCTTCTTTATGGAATTGGGTCTAACATGGGAGTCAACAAGGTTCAGAAAAGATTTTAAAATGCCAACCGCCTTCTCATTTTGATTCATCACAAATAATTTCAGATAAGACAAATTTATAAGGAAGCAAACAAATTGAGAAGTGAAGACAAAAAGCAGAGTTTGATGTGGATTTTTCCTGTAGAAAAAGACGAAATTCAAGGAGGAGCCGTTGATTTCTCAGAAGTCAAGAGCATATAATTGGGAATAAACATAAGAAAGTCGGGACCTATCTGAGTGTGTCCTCTTTATTAATCGCATCATCCGATAAAGACAAACAAAAAAAAGGAGTCAAGGCGGGTGAAAAGGGTGGCATATCGACCCAATTTGAAAATCTGCATCGACTTGGCATTGACATGGATGGTCAAGGCACTTCGTGGAAGTCAACGCAAATATGCTAGCCAGTCAAGGTCCTTGTCATATGAGTCTCTAATAATATTCATTGACTATTATTCGATGGTCAGGGATAGTAAACACTTTATACACTTATATCAGGATTACAGTATGCTCAGATTACTGATGCGATGGGTTGTACTTATTAACCGAGTTTGTATTTGAGTATGACAACCAGTTGAATGGTCTGAAATTTAGTTTTATTCCTTTCATGTACTATTTACAATGCACTATTGCATAGTCTATATCTGCTAATGGGAGTCTGTTATCATATTTTCGAAGTCTAAGTTCTTGTAAGAGTCCTCTATGCTTTCATTATTAAACACTAGTGCAAACTCCTTGTGTAAATTGCTCATCTCAGCCTCTAATAAGATTTATTAAAGTCTGCAAGTTCGAACTGGTTGTTATTTCAAATGGTCTCAAGCTTGTAATAACTTTGTACTAGTCTTAGTTTATGGTTCTTACTTTTTGGAAGTCATCATTAAGTGTAATCAAATCCAAACAGCCCATACTATGCTCAATGCAGTGAAGCTTAATTCTGAAATGCAAAAAAATGTGTAAACCTCAATCAAAAGAAGTGAAAATAAACTCAGAACAACAAACAACAAACTGTTTGTTGAAAAGCCCGAAGAGTAGAATTCGTAAAATAAACAAAAACTGCATTCAAATTTGGGTGGAATAGTCAAACAAGGTAAGATACTCTTTGACCAGCTTCATTGATAAAGATGACTACAAAGAAGTCTATATCCGAGATGTTAGCAAGACTCTCTAAACTTATGAGGGACCCAGACATCAAGGGGTCTTGTTGGACACTGTTAAAACCCAAACACAAGGGAGAGGCTGAAAATAAAATGTTAGAACCCAAGGCAAATGGAAATGAGGATTCCAGAGAAAAAATTCAGAAGGTCAACAAAAATGAGTTAAGGAAAGAAAATATTTGTTCCACTTGCAAGAGGCCTTAAGGTCTGAATCACCTATGCCCAATTAAATAGGTGGAAGAAAAACGGTTCAAATATGAAGTGGTAGGTGACGACGATGCCATACTTCATGATGACAGTTTGGCAGAGTTCCAAGACAAGGCCTTGGATGTACAGGTATCTATTCCGGAAGAGGAAAAGTGCAATGAGGATATCAAAACATCAGCCTCTAATATTCCATTTGAGCCATCCTATGAGGTTCATAACAGCAATACATTTGACGAGGATGTGTGCAATGTTGATTGCACACATGATGATGTTCCCCAATCAGTTGATGATGGTGATTCAACATCCTATCATAGTGTTGATTAAACATCAGAAATTTTGTGTGGAGATGATATGTCTCAAGGGTCTCATCATTTGGCAAGGCAATTGAAGGTGAATGAAGGCATGATTGCTAATTTTCTATAGCCATAGAACAGTTTGATGTTGCTCAACAATTGATGGCAAACTGTTGTTGGACTCCAGCCACACATGAGCACTTTGATGGTGATCTTTCCCTTGCAGAGTTTCAAGCACTTAGAGGTGCATTGGGGGTAATGAAAAAAAATTACCTATAGCTACTATCAGACATAAATCATCTTCTCATGCTTGTGGGGATCTATTATGATGCACTAAAAGGGAAAGAAGAAGAGGTTGATGAGCTCATTCATGAGCTTGAGGTCACCATGGACTCTTTGAAGGGCACCCAAATGGCACTTCAAGAGTCGGAGACTCAGATTGATGAGCTTACAATGGAGTTGAGCTTAGCGTAGTCATCCTCACCTGTAGCTAACATTAAACTATCTATGGAAGCTTTCGATGATGAGAATACATCCACAAATTGTGGGGATGTGCATAATGAGGATGTGGAAACATCCATTTCATTTACAGGTGTAGGTGACACCAGTGGGATGATTACATTGGATGAGCTTAATAGAGAACAGTATGTTGCAGCAGGTGTTCCTAAAGATGAACCCATTTCAGGTGATGCAGAGAATGTTATAGACAAGTCTTGTGATGAAGATGTGAATTTTGCAGAGAGTTGTGTGATCGAACACAATGTTGTCCCATCTTTTTTATAGGAGGAATGTAGGGTGTCATCTAGTGGGGAAAGTGGTTTCTATGCTAATATGTTTCCCTCTTCTAGAAACAAATCAGAAATTTCATTTAATGCAGCTGATTGTGATCGACAACCTACTGAGACACAGGGATGGAAGGATCAGCTGAAGGTCACTAGAGATAAGGTTGATCAAGCCCTATCCCGCTTTGATTGCACAGATAAGTTTGTCAAGTACCTCCTTTGGTCAGCAAAATTTGAGGAGAGACGGTACTGGGTCTCGACTAGAACTCCTATTCAAAGCTTGCGGACTATCAAGCACACTTTGGAGGAAATAAAATCAGATTACCTCTCGTTGCTTTCAAATAGAGACCTTGCTATTGGGTTTGCAAAGAGGGCTTGTAGAGCATCAACCCAATCAGCCCTTCAAAATCGGAGACGTGAGCCACCTCTTGATTCAAATGATGAGAGTGACAAGGTGAGTGTTCCCAAGGACTATGATGGTCAATCATTGGCGTAGGTAGGTGTTTTCCATCTCGAATGCATAGTAAGGAGTGCTCATCACTTCTCTTTTAGTCCACACACATAATTTGATGGTGCGTAGGTGTGGATTGGCTCGGGATTCATATCATTCGTTGTGGGATGGAGTGGTTCCATCTCCAGATCCACTCCATCAGTTGGTAGGGGATAGTTGCTCTATTGATGGGGATAAGGTTTCTTCTCGTTATCCTTGGAGGAAAACAGTTGTTCAGGAGTTTGGAGGAGAGTTGTTTCATCTCCTTAGCGTTGGAGAGTGGCATATTGGTACTTTGGCACCCGATGATTCTGGCAGTTTGGTATGCTTCCCCATAGGTTGGATTTCCAGTCTAGAGCGTGGTGATCTATTTTATATCAGCAACCTAAGAGGAGCATTTACACATCTTTCAGCACCTATGAGGGGTAATCATCACATCCATAGGAGGTTTGTAGAGCATGGAGTGAGGCATTGTGATGTGGACACTTCGAGACACTTTTATCTCCTCATGTTCGATGGATGTGAGGTTTTGATGTGTTGGGATCTAGGTGGTGACACGTTTGACATGTTAGTTCAGTTGGATCCTGATGCGTTGCTTCACCACTCTTCGCACGGTGAAGATTATATCAGTTTACTGTAGTGGAAGTCAGCAAGCGATGTGTATGGCAGACTTCCATTCTAGTTATGGGATCCAAGGATTCTTTTGTTTGGTAGATTTCTCTACATTGAGGTAGTTGTTCACAAATATGTTGAGCTTGGTTTAATTTCTACCTAGCGGATGCAGTGGATACATTATTGGGCATTCTACAGATTGATTTGGGATCCCAACATTCCAACAACAAGCCAGGGCATTCAGTTGAGATTGCTTGAGGTCAAGCAATTTCGGGGAGGGCGGGCTATAATGTCCCCTTTTTAGCCAATGTCAGAGTTTGATAGATTAGCCTATCATCAAGTCCTTGTAGGCTAATTTTGGTGATTAGAGGGCCTTGTAGGGGAGTTAATGGGTTCTCAGATGGCAGTTGACAATGTTTCTTCTCCAGTTCCTTGGCATATTCAAAGGGGATCTTCTTCTTGGGTTTCTGGCTCTATTTATATACACTTACTATTTTTAGTTAAGTTAGTGGGACGTTGGGGGCCAACCTTACTATTTATAGTAAGGCATCCAAATGAGCAGTATGAGCAATAGGTTAGCTTATGGTGTTGGTAGAATTAATTGGTGATGAATATTTACGGAGTTATGGTATATTGGTTATTATTAAAGTGCCTACTTTAATAATAATTAAATTATAAAAAGGGTGATTATCATTAATGACTTATTGACTTGATAATATAAAGTTATTTAATAACATAAAGTCAAGTTATTAATGTCTTTGAGATGGGCGCCCACTTAGTGAATTAAATCATGGCAACAAAAGAAAATATCATTTAATATATTAAATGGATTAAAGTGCCTTGGAAATCATGCCTTTTTGAGATGTATAAAAAGCATTCAAAAAGCAAATTCATTATTCATGGATTGATACTTGTGAAAAACTCAAGAGTTTTTGTGTGGAGGAGAAACTAGGGTTTCTTGCTGCTGCAAATCAATCTTGGAGAACATAGCTCTCTCTCAGGTTAAGCATTCTACAGGTGTGAAATACCACCCAAGGTTTGCTCTTCAAGTGGCTGCATTCAGGAGTCACATTTGTGCTTCATCGATTTACAGGAGAGATTCAAAATAAGGGTTTATAGAGTTTCAAGATCAGAAGTTGTTATCCGGGTATGATCAATCTTATTGTAAATTCAAAGCAATAATTAATTAGAGTTGATCATTTGATATTTTGGCTTTCAGCATTTCTCTATTTGCATTTGTTTTGTATTTTATGCTTTTCCTGGCAAATATTTCAAAAACTTCAAACTAGAAAAGATTCAAACAGTAGCATTTTCGGTTAGCAAGTATCTCAGATCAGGGTGGGATATTTCACATGATCAGAGGAAAAGCTGCAAAATCATAAAAGTTATCCAAAGCCACCTATCCAAAAGTCTATTTTTAACATGTGCTAAAAAGAGCATATTTTGGGATTTGTTATTTTTAGCTGAAACTATTTATAGCCCATGCTATTTTTAGCAATATCTATTTTATATGAGAGTCCCATGCTATTTTTAGCCTTTCACTAATTCTAGATTTTGCTATTTTTAGATCTCTTCCTATAGGAGAGATGTGAGCATTAAGACATAGTTTGTAATAAATTCAATATACATCTTAATTTGAAGTTGGATGGGTTTAGTTTTATTATTAGAGGTTAGGATTTTGTAATAAAAATTGCATTTCATGCAATTATTATTCTTAGAATAAATGTAGTAGCTACTTTTTTATTTATTCAAATGCAGTAGCTTTTTAAAATATTATAACTAAGTCTTAGTTTGTACTTAGATTTCTGATGGTAATGCCAAGTCTACATATTGCTGAAATTGTTGTTCATCGAGTATTTGTGATTGTTAATCCAAAATTCAATGCATTCACTCAAAAAAATGTATTATGCCTATCTTGCTTTTAAGTGTCCATTGGTATGTTTGGTTATGTGTTGAGTTATATTCATAGCTTCTACCAAATTTGCAAGCTTTGTATTTTATATTTTTTCAAAATTTGATATAATGACTTTATACTAAGTCCTTCATTTACTTTACCAAAGCAATCATGTTTTTCATGTATTAGTCTATAAATTTGAGTGTGTAGTTTTATTGTTTAGTCTGTATATTTTGCTGAAAAATGCAAGTGTATTGTCATACGATTTCCTTTAGTTAAATAAGCCCAAAAATCACATATCTAGTGATGATGTGCTAAATTGCCTTGTGCTCTAGATTATGAAAGAAAAAAAAATAGGTTCTATTTAATTTGTTTGTATTGCATACTCAAAATCACCCAAAAAAACATTGTAAAGATTGTAAATAAGCAAGTACATATTGTGTAGTTTAGGATAGTTTTTAATTTAAAAGAATCTTCCCCTTCTAAATCAAAGAAAGGCTCTACCACACAATTGTTCCATTTTTTGTCACACTTAAAAATGCAAATTAAAATGCTAACAAATCTCCTTGTTAATAGGATTAACTAGTCAATTTTCGTTTCCTAGTTAACAAAGCAATCGTACCATTTATTATGGCTCTCAAAATCCTAGATATCTAGAAAATTAATGATTTAGCAAGCAAAAAAATTATAGCCCTTTTGGGAGGCTGAACAAAAGCATGATCATTCCAAGAATGGGGAATACCATAAGCAAAGGATTAGAGAGATGAACGAGATAGAAAAATGTATAAGTAAATTTAACAAGGATGGTGGACTTATTCCAAGTGACTCATGGAGACATTATAAACCTAATAAAAAAAAGGGGTTTAAAGATGAAATCTTTGTAGTAGTGGGAAATACAATATTTCTAAAACCTTTGTTCAATGCACTTTGTTGAGTGTATATTTAAAGAGATGAAGAGCTAACTTCCAAAACCTTGTGCATAAATGTGTATATATGGAAGAAGGTACTCATTCTTCTTGGAGTTAGTGGTCAACTAATTCTCCCCTAAAGATGGGTTCCAAATAAAACGTTGGGTATTTAAACTATCACACAACACTCTGAGAAGCAAAGTACTACGAAGGTGTTGGAAAAATGTTGTCATTGACATCAAAGGGCTTGTCGATGGCCTAGACATTTTTTGCCCAAATAATGGTATATCTTCCACATGGGCTGACCCATGTAATGCATTTTTGGAGGAGTGTTAATTGCAAAATTAAATCAGAAAAAATGGGATGACCCCCTCATATATGCTGCCCTGATTTTGTAAATTTAATTAAATATTAAATAAATTGTTATCTTTTTTGGGGGGGCTCCCAAAGAGGGACAACCCCCTTGGAGGTATAAATAGAAGCATGTTGGTAGATGGAAAAGTAATCAATTTTCAAGAAATATCTTTGAATGAAGAGCAGAAATAAAAGGCTGTTTAAACAGATCTACAAGGTGTATTTGAGCAGATTTTATAGCAGAAAAATTGTGAGAGAAGAGCAAGTGCCTTAAGTGAAATCATGGTGATTTATTGAGCAGGTCCTATGAAGACTTTATTGCAGATTTGTGAGAATATTTTGAAGATTGTATTGCAAATCTGAGAGGAGGTTTGAGAGCAGAGGTTCAAGGCAGATTTGTGTGAAGAAGTGGGCAGATTTTTGTTGAAGTCCTTGAGGCAATCTAGGGCAGATCCAACAACATTATAATCATTTTGTATTTTGAAGGTTGGAGCCTCTCACTCAAAGAGAGCAGTGTCTCTTGCTGAGTTGGTGTCAGTGGAGGGGATTGGTGTCTCCAATGGGTTGGTGTCTATGAAGTTGTAAGAAGTTTCCTATAAAAGCAATATTTTGCTATGGTTTTCTCTTTCAAAGGTTTCTGTTGGAAATTTGTCATTGATGTCAAAGTAAAGTAAGAGATATGAGAAAAGAAAGACACAAGTATGACTTCTGCATCAAGAGGAGACAAAACCAGAAATCATATCATCAGTAAAGGATGTGATAATGAAGCAAATCAGATCTCTATTTATAATCTTCAGATCATTTTATTCTAAAGGCACGATTAAAGAATTACAAAATCGATTCATAGATCTGAAGGTAAATAAATCGATTTGTTCTAAAATCGAATCACTATGCCAAACAAACATTACTATATCAAAACGAGTGATTTAAATAAAAGACTAACTTATCAAGAGATATGATTTGTTATTGAGATTATATGACTTAAATTGAAAAAGCACGATGCAATGTCCCCATTTTTAGCACTGCATTTTCCAGTGACTGTTAGCCTATTCCCGGATGTTTGCAGGCTAGTCAGAGGCAGAATTAGGGTTTCCAGCTGCTTGGAGGTTTCTTTTGAGGATTCAGGGGTTCGCATGTTGAAGTTTTGCAGATTGGTCACAGGATTCTTTCTGGGTTTTCAGAGAGCTTCGCAATGGTATGACATGCAATTGAATCAAAAAACTTTTCCGAACTTACTATTTTTAGTAAATTACGACGGTTGCATGTTGGATTTTTACAGTTCAGATTTTGGATTCCTTTTGGGTTTTCCGAGAGCTGCGCGACGGTGTGACATGCAACTGAATCAAAGAACTTCTTCGAACTTACTATTTTTAGTAAGTTACGACGGTTGCATGTTGGATTTTTACAATTCGGATTTTGGATTCCTTTTGGGTTTTCAAAGAGCTTCGCGACGGTGTGTCATGCAACTGAATCAGAGAACTTTTCCGGACTTACTATTTTTAGTAAGTACGACGGCTGCTCAGATTGTGGTTAAAATGAGTTTGGAACAACTTACTATTTTTTAGCAATATGTTGTTTTTAGTAAGTGCTATTTTTAGCAGGTTTTCTGCAGTTCAATTTAGTGGTTATATCTGGCAGGTCAATTGGAGCAGTTTGGTCTCTAACACCCTTGGTGCTATTTTTGGCAGTGTTTCAACAACTTGGTATTATGGCTATTTCGGGCAGGGCAATATAGTCAGTTGGTCTCCAGCATTTGAGGTGATTATTTCAGCAAATTTGATATTTGATGAGAATATTATTTTAAGTGAAATATTTAAAAGGCATGTTTGGACGCCTTGGAGAAATAAGTGGTCAATTATATTTATATTTCACTTTATTATAATTTTGGACACCATAATATACTTTATTGACATTTTAATAAAGTATAATACTTCTTGGAGGAGGATGACTTGGAGAAATGAAATGCAAATGACACAAATGGGCATTGTGAATTTGAGTTTGGTTTTGGCATCCATTTGGAGGGAGATTGAATTTGAATTTGGAGCAGGAAATGTTATAAATAAGAGCATTGGGCTTTTAGTTCATTATCTTATATCTACAGTAATGTTATGCTACCGGAATGGTTAGTGAGTTGCTTCGAGGAATGCATACCTCCTAGCTTTGGCTTGACTTCTTGCTTGAAAAAAAGGCAACTAGTTGAGATTTGGCTGTTCTTAATCCTTGAGAACAGATTGAGCACATTGTAGTTGAGTTTCTTGCATTTTTTCAGTTTTTGGTGATGTTGGTGTGGTGCTTGGTTGAAGCACATTTTCGATCATAGCTCCTTGCACAATTTTTTGTTGGTTCTCGGTATTGGCTTATTGTTCAAGTCCACCTAAGGCGCCCCTTCTTGCAAGTTTTCATATTTTTCTGAGGTGATTTGGATTTTATCTTGCTGGCCGCCCTTTCTTGGAGGTTGTACTTTGTCTGCCATTGCATTGGGAAGCGTGCATAAAATATTAGAGGTTGCTTGCTACTATTTCTTGGTTTGAACTTGGTTTCCCTTCTCTTATGCTTCCTTTGCACTTGATTTCACATCAATCAGAGGTATTTTGACAAAGTTATGAGCGTTTTGGTGATTCTAGGGCTTGCTGGTATGAATTTCTGATTGCTGCAATTTTTATATTAGACCTGATATTTCAGCCCTTTTTACTATATTTCATATGTTGGATAGCTTGTACTTGTTTGGAGTTCATTTCCTAACATTATGGAGTTCATTGGTTATCTATATCTCATTGTATTTGCAGATTGTTCATCGCATTGTAATGCTGAATCAGTAGTACTGACCAACTCTTTACTTTCTGCACTTTATATTTTGTATCCCCACTTTTGTGGAAGAGACTGGCATCATTTCAGTTTATAGTTTCAGGTTTCATTTCTTGCATCACCCGCTGAATAAGTGGAAGAGGCTGGTTTGCCGCCTATTTATATATTGTAATGCATCACTTCATCATATTGTTGATCGGCTAAGCCGTCAACATGTTCCCGCTGAACAAGTGGTCGAGTTGCATATTTAATTTCAATAATGTACTTTCTTTTTTAGTCCTCCCGTTGAATAAGTGGTTGAGTTGATTGTTATCTCCTTTCATTACTCTTTCAGCAGTTTTGGTTGCGCTAACGATCCCCTTTCGAGTATGCTCTCACCTTGCCCGCATTGGGATTTGGGTTGATAAGAGGAAAGGGTTCCCTTTAGTTGGATTGTGTTTTCACTAACGTTAATGGGTGAAATTAGTGTGTTAAAAAATTGAAAAAATTGGCTAGCACATTTCACACAATTCTTTTAAGCGCTGATTGTATTTATGAAATGATACAATGTGAAGTGATGCATTTCAATGAACGGACTTATCATTAAGCACATAAGACAAAATACAAAAAATACAAAAAATAGAGAAAGACAAAAGAAAAGAGAAGCGACTTTTCAAAGAAGAGATATGATTTCTTTTTCTGAAGTGAAGTGCTCCATCTAATGGTTTGATTTAGTTTGAGAAATAGTACGATTTATTTGATGATACAAATTCAGACTTTTATGAAAGGGTGCGATTATTTTTTAAGAAAAACAATGATAAATAATGTTCTTCTAAGAGGTACATTTTGTGATTTGACAAGATGCAAGACCTCAAAGGGTGCAAAAACAGAATTTGAATGATGTGATCATTCACCAAAGGTTGCAATCTATGACCAGAATATATATAGATGATTCAAATCAGATTGGAAGTGAGAGAGTGAGAGAATGTTGATGTGAAAATCAGAGCAAAAGAATATATCCCTTGTGTGAGCTTTGAAAAGGCAGCATACATCACAAAGAAGGATAAGAATTGAAGCAAAGTACAGATCTGATTGAAGAGATTACTCTACATTCAAATTTTAAGTCAAATTAGCCAAGGTTGGTGCCTTGGAAGAGGGAGTTGGTGCTCCTTGTAGGTTGGTGCCTACAAAACAGTTTAAGAGGTTGGTGCCTCCAATCATTGTAAACTTATATAAATATAAAGTACATTATTTGTACCATGGTTTTCTCCCGTAAGGGTTTCCACGTAAAATCTTGGTGTCAACTTGTTCTTATTGTTATATTCTTGCATAGTTTCTATTGTGATTGATAAAGTTTTAAATTAATAAAAGTCACGTTATACTGATTCACCCCCCCTCTTGGTATAGCTGTGTGCTCATCAATTTCCACATAAAATCGTGTGTGCATCTTGTGTTCTCTATTGTTAGATATTGCTTGTGTGGATACTTAGATAATTGCTTTATGATTGCTAAAGTTATAAATTGTAAAAGTTGGTCTTATACTGATTCAGCCCCCCTCTCAGTATAAGTGTGTGTGTGTGTTTCTTCAAAAGGAACATGTTAATCCATCTAAAATATTCTAGAGCAAAGGGAAATTGAACGAGTACAATATGTAAGGGATATACAAGGTCAAATTGAAGAACTATCTTCCATTTTGATAAACATCTAGTAATTATGCATCTAAATAATACTTATGACCTAAGAAGGCTCCCATTAATGACTTATTAATGCCAATAGAAGAAACAATATCCAACCACATCCAAAATATGAAGCACAATATAATCAATGATAGAAATATTTGCCTACATATGAAATATCACAAACATAGGCTAATACTTTATATAAGATAGATGTAAATTTATAAAGCATTGAGTGTTGTCATATGCATTGCATCATAAGAGGATAGTTGTAATCCATCAATAACTTATTCTATACCTGTCATTTACTAACTTGTAATTACAATAAAAATTTCCTCATATGAGAGTATGATTGCACTAAACCTAACCACTATATGTCATGGCAAAAATGGAACTCACTAGAAATTAATTTTTTTTTCAAAATAAATAATTCCTTTATATCTTATGTTTCAAGCATTGTATTTGAAGGGGTGTGAAAGTAAATGATATGTACCAATTCTACCCCTCCTCTTGCTTTAAGAATATTGCAAATGTCCTTGTGGCTACATCGGCGAGCATTTGATAGTGGCTGCCAAATTACTCAATGAAATTAATATAGGTAGTCACATAACCAATTAGAGTAACCTATAAGAACCCAAAAAAACAATCAAAGGGACATGCAATAAATCATTTAAAGGAAATGCATTTGATAAATGATATAGAATTGAAGAATACATTATTGATGCTCTTAAAATAATAAATGGGTTATTCTAAGTGTAAGCAAGGGCAATTAACTGATAACAAGAAGTTGTATTCAAGTTAGTTCTTTGTTTAGGTGATGGCATTAATTTTTTATTATAAAAAGCTAAAGATTTATTATCAACCATATGCTAATATATCTAAAGCAAAAGCATGAGAAGCCAATGATATCAAGAATTTGTCAAGTATATATTTCCTTTTTTGTTAGTATCCATGAACTTATGGAAATGAAAGATGTTGTAACGATATCTATAAAATGGTGACCAAAACATGTAATATAGTTATTCCTCTCTCTTTCTCTCTATCTATCTAGAACATGTTACAAAATGTCCTATCAAGGTACCTAAAGAAGACCAAAGTGTCTATGTTGGTATCTAAAACATAAACCACACTATGCTAGTGACCAAAATATGATAAGAATAAGATGGAGGAAGACCATCACTAAATCATATCTAGACAGATAGGTGTTCCATAATATTCATTAAATTTCTTCCTATGATATTTCAAGGAAACCAAAACCTAGATGAGCATATCAGCTCTTACAATAATATTTGTAGTATTTAGTGTACCACATGAAGATTTTATAGTACATTCATTTGCTGAGTTGGTAGGGAATGTGGCAGATTGGTTCCACCATCTTGAGCCTCACTACATTACAATTTGGGAGGCTATGAGTGAAAAATTAAGTACAAGATTTCCCTTTAATTTTCAGTCACAACAATGCAAATCATGCACCCGTTAAGAATTAGCTATAATAAAAAACACAGCTGAAACAACTCTAACCAAGAATGCGCCCTAAAACCACTTAAAGAGGAGGGGCAAGCATATGGTCAGAGGATCCCTAGGATCTAATAATTTGATAACAACTGAAAATGAAGAGCTAAACTCAACACCAAGGATGCGCACGCAAGATCCTTTTGCAAGGCGAGGTGCTAACATATGGTGGAGTGCTAGATATTAAACTGAAATACAACTTCTTCTGCTGATGCAGGGATCCACAAGCGGTGGGAATACTCCACTTATTTCGTGGGTGTGTTTATTACTTTTATTTGAAGGTGGCAAGCCAGCCAATTAACCTCACTTCCACTTAAACTGTGAGGGGTATACAATCCACACAACCACTTTTTTTTCGTGGGGGGAATACAACAAAGTAAATTGCAGCAAATAAACAAATTGTTGTTAGTACTACTAATCAGCTTACAAACAATTACTAAACAACTGCAATATATCATAGATGAGTTCTCAGAATAAGCAATGGTTAGAGTATCAATTCCTCTAACAATTACAACTTGAATAGATGAATAATTGAAGCTCAAAACAGCATGACAATAAAACTTAACTAATCTGATTAGAAACAAAAGGTACAGAAAATCAGACCAGCAAGCTATAGATTCACAAAATTGGACGAAACTCCTCCGAAACAGTTCTGAATGCCTCCATACCACAGTCGATCAACAACTGGAAGCAAGGCGTCCAAACTCCAATGGAAACTCGAGCCAGAAACAGATAGAAACAACAAGCACGAATTCCAATGCAAGTACCAAATGGTACGGCCCCTCAAGGAGGTCAACTTGCTCTTAAAAATCAGGAACTTGATGATTAAATCTGCAAATTTGTAGGAAGGGGCGCCCTCCACAGTAGAACAGCTTGGGCCAACACCCAAAACGAAATCAAAATCAATGATGAAGCTATGAACAAAAAATAGCTTCAGCCAGGCCAGATCAACAACTTAAAAAACAAGCTTTACATCAGCAACCTGTTCGATTTTATCAAATTGAAGCTCCATATGTATTTCAAGGTGAAATACAGTTATAATGATCCACCTAGGGAGCCATAGTTTCAGGCCTGAAGAACGGATTGAATTCGCTAAGCTTCCCCTTAGCCAGGTTCTGGATTCAAACCAGTAGCACAACTTTACTTTCCAATTTCCAAGACACGAATGAATGAGCAAAGCATCAATAAATAAGCTTCCATAGAGGAGATGAATCAACTGTAACCTCCAAACAAGAAACTCTTCAACTTCTCCAAGAGGCGTCTATTTCAAAAAACATTTCTTTTTGAAATATTTAAAACTCTTCATATTTCTCCCAAATCGTCTCATTTAGAGGATTAATAAAAACTTTAATAAAATATTAAAGTGCATTAATGAGGCACCCCCCTTCATGACCCCATTTTAAAAACAACTTAAAGTTCATTGACTAGGCAAGGGGTACAACTACAAAGCATAAAATTGACTAAGTATGAAACTTAGTCCAAGGAGGTAGCCAAGTACAATGCTCAAACTGCAACCGATGAACTGCTAAAAATAGGAAACTGATAACTGGCAAGCTGATTATGATGCTACTGCCACAAAAGGACTTACTAAAAATAGCAAATGCTCAAAATAGTAAGTATACTTCAAAACTATCAGAAAGCCAAACTGAACAGCCTCACTGCCAAAAATAGAAATGTGGACTGCAGATGATTGAACTGCTGCTAGAATGATACTACTATAAATAGACTTACCAAAAATAGCAAATTGCTATAAATAGTAAGTTTGCAAAGCTTCATCTGAACATCAACTGAGTAGTAATCATGACTTGCTATAAATAGTAAGTGTTTACAAATGCCTTCTGAACACAAACCGAGAAGCCAACGTGACTTACTATAAATAGTAACTGTTTGGAAAATTTGTCAGATGGGGATGCATGTTACACCATTTTGAAGCTCTCTGAAAACCCAGAAAAACCCAGAAACCATTCTTGCATGTAAAGTACCTGCCAGAATTGCATGTCATATTCTTAACATGCATGTTACCTCATCCTAAAGCTCTCCAAAAACTGAGAAAGCTCCACCAGACATGCATCAAAAACTCTCGCATGCAAGCCCTCAAAACTGCATCTGAAACCTCCTAAAAAATAGGAAACCCTAATTTTTCATTCTGCTTAGCCTACGAGTTTTTGAAAATAGGCTAAAACCTTAAGAAGAGCGCAGGGCTAAATTGGGGACATTACAGTCCGCCCTTCCCAAAATTGCTTGTCCTCAAGCAATGCAACCACACTCCAAGAAAACAGTTTGATCCTTACTATGCCAAGTAGGATCCCAAGGTCCCAAGTCCATCTCCAAAAAGACCCACCAGGCTGATGTTGTGCCACACTGATCACACAATCAAAGCCATCATACCAAAACAACATTGTCCTCCTCTGTAACCCTGAAAGATTACGGAACATATGAATTGAACTAGAAGACCAAGAGGAATGAAATTCAAAACATTGCAGCATCTCACACCCCAAAGTCTTTGAGAAGTTAATATCATCAATGCCACTGATCAACATCATTTGGAGCACAAGGAACAATGATCTAAGCAATTCAAAATTATTCTCATCAGCAAAACTCCTCAAAGCATCAAATAGAATCACAACTACAAAGGTGACTCCAACAAGGATATTCGCAAAGAGGGAAACAACCCTTTGCAGATACATAAAAGCCTCATCCTCAAAGCTCTTCAAGGATGTCCAATGCCTTCTTTGAAGATCACAACATATACAAGAAGACACTTGAAATCTTTCACAGCTCTCTCTCCAAAAATCTCAGAAATACGAACCAAAACAGCCCAAGGTTCGCTGCCCTGAAAATGAGAATCAAAGAATGTTCGCAAGTGACTACTGGAAAGAACTCCAACTCTATTCAAAGACTAGTTTGGATCAATCCGAATCAACATTCTTTCCATTTGAGGCCAAAAATCATCTCTGGAAAGAGATTGTGAAGTGAAAATATGAGCATACCAGCTGCCCATTAAGTCAAAATTGAATGACTCAACATCAGATTTAAGAGAAGTCAGCATACTGGGAAAGAAACAGCAACTGCAATTCTAAAAAATCCTCGTCCATTTTGACAATTCTGATCACATTCAAAATTGGAAACACCCACTCTAACAACTCCATCATAGCAAAGAACCATTATTTGCTCCCATTTCCTCTCCAAGCCATCAATAGATGATCAAATATAATCATCAATTGGCTGATAAAGAAGGTAGCAACACCTCTAGCACTGAAATTTTGGCACTTATCACTCCAACATACCTTCTTTTCACACATAACGATCTTCATCAAATCATGTTGAAAATCCCATAATAAGATAAACAACCATGAAATTTTTTTAATACACCGAAACAATTTCTCTTTATGATTCCAAATGTTAAATAGAGCCAAAAATGATATCCAAAATCCAGTGTCCTCTTTAGTGTTCCATGGTAGCCATATCATGAAGGCTTCAACAACAAGAGTACATGGAACAAAAAATGTCTTCAAATCCCATCCTGAGAAGAAATTGGAGTGCACTGAGTTAACACTCAACTCAAAAGATGGATTATTAAACATATAAACTCCTTGAATTGCAACAATTGCCTTCTTTACAAATTCAATTGCATAATCTCTTTCATTAATCCAACATTGATAATCTGATTTTTTAATCTCTAAGGAGTCTTTGATGAAATGCAAATTAAAGAGAGTGGCTCCATCTCTAGCTCCTTCTTGTCTCTCTTTAATCAAACTATATGAACGATCAACTTTGAATAGGACTTGCACGCCATCTTCAATGGATATCAAAATTGACCTTCCCACTCATAAGTACACAAGGATGGTGAACTGCTGGTAGGCTGCATATCAAAATTAGAACTTCGTTTCTTGTCTTTGCTGCCCTCATAGCTGCTCCAAAAATCCTGTCCTTCACCACCCATCAACTGACAATGAAGAGGATCAGGTTTTACCAATTCTTCAAACCTTTGTTTACAATCAGCTTCATGAATTGGAAAATCAGATTTGTGTTTGAGATCCACTTTAATCTTTTCATCAGCAAGGGCATTTTGGTCTTCTAAAACTGCTTCCAACTCACTGATACTTTGATCATATGTTTTAGCAGCCCCCAACTTGATCATTGAGTCATTATGGGGCTTTTCCGTGCAAGCTTCTTTGTCAAAGACATTTTCTCCTCCCATGGCTATCACATAGCTTGCATTGAAATCATAATTTTGTACTATATTGGGATCAAATGGAAATTTATCCCATAATGGTTCCTTGACAACCTTAGACACCTTCACACCTGGATCCCAAATGTTGAAAGGCTGATTTATATGATAAAAAAGAAAGTTCTCTTTATGCTGCTCTTGGAGTGTTGCCTCTTTGAACAAAACACCTCCCGACACACCCAAACTGATATCTTCATAAATATCTCTTCCCAAGAGCTTAGTTTGATGATCAAACTCAAAACCTTCTAAATCTCCATTGTTACAATGAAGTAAGAAATCATCACTGTTAGCTGATTTGAAGATTATATTCTTCTTACCTTCAATAAGCTCTTCATGTGTAGGTACATTGCTGATTTCTTCATTATTTGTCACAAGAAAACCAAGGAAGTCTTCTTGATTACTTGTCATAGACTCTTCATGTATATTTAAAACTGATGTTGCCTCATTGCACTCATCCTTAGCATGTGCAAACAAATGCATATCAATAGGTGCATCATGAGAATCTGCCATAGAATCATTGAGAAACAACATTTTATTCCTGTCTTCTACATTAATGACCACCTCATTTATCTGCTCTGTCTTCTTCAAGTGTGGCTCCAATTTTCCCTCACACTAATTGAACAAACCTCTGATCAACAAACCAACAGTAGAGGAATTCTTCCCTTCTTGTTCATGAATGTTTAGTAGGAAAGATAGGACGGAATTTGGAATGTCATCCAGCTCTTTGATAATCAAAACTAAAATGTTTCTCATTGCTGCAACTACACCCTCCTCTTGTTCACTCCAAGTTTAAATGAAGAGGTAATGGATCAAATAATATATTCGATCTTGCATACCCAATTCAACCAGCAACTTACTTGTTTTGAGTTCTGAAAAGATCTTTAGTATAGCAACTCTTCTAGAATACTGATTGCTATCAGTTTCATCGAGATCTTAAAATCTTTCTATAAACATATGAAGAACTCTTTCCATAGTATTATCATCATAGGGCACCAAGGGTGCCCAAATTCTCATCACTTCACCGAGGCATGAAGTAACCAGCAGATTGATCTTATCATCCAGATGCCACAACCAATAAGGACATTTCAAGAAAATCACTGCAGGCGCCAATGTTGCTTTAATTATCCCTGAAGGTGACTGCTTCCCCTGGTTTAAACATTGTTCCAATGTAAGAAGTATTCTCAATTCTTCTTCCCTTGTCTGGCATTCATTAATGAGCCTTGCACCCGCAAAGTGCAAAGATCTTGCCAAATATTTCTCTTTATCTGAAGCCATAGCTTAAACGGCAAAACAAGGTTTCTTAAAACCTTTGAAACAGTGTCAACTTCAAAATCTTTTGAAGCTGAACTAAACTTTGTTCTGCTTACTGATGTAGTATCGGTCTTCTCTGACTCTCATTTGATAACTGAAGCACCGAAACTCACAAGATGGCAGGAAAACAGGCTCTCATACCACTGAAATATACCCCTTAATTTTTCCCTTTAATTTTCAGTCACAACAATGCAAATCATGCACCCATTAAGAATTAGCTCTAATCCAAAACACGGCTGAAACAAATCTAACCAAGAATGCGCCCTAAAACCACTTAAGGAGGAGGGGCGAGCATATGGTCAGAGGATCCCTAGGATCTAATAATTTGATAACAACTGAAAATGAAGAGCTAAACTCAACACCAAGGATGCGCACACAAGATCCTTTTGCAAGGCGAGGTGCTAACATATGGCGGAGTGCTAGATATTAAACTGAAATACAACTTCTTTTGCTGATGCAGGGATCCACAAGCGGTGGGAATACTCCACTTATTTCGTGGGTGTGTTTATTACTTTTATTTGAAGGTGGCAAGCCAACCAATTAACCTCACTTCCACTTAAACTGTGAGGGGTATACAATCCACACAACCACTTTTTTTTCGTGGGGGGAATACAACAAAGTAAATTGCAGCAAACAAACAAATTGCTGTTAGTACTACTAATCAGCTTACAAACAATTACTAAACAGCTGCAATATATCACAAATGAGTTCTCAGAATAAGCAATGGTTAGAGTATCACTTCCTCTAACAATTACAACTTGAATAGATGAATAATTGAAGCTCAAAACAGCATGATAATAAAACTTAACTAATCTGATCAGAAACAAAAAGTATAGAAAATCAGACCAGCAAGCTATAGATTCACCAAATTGGACGAAACTCCTCCGAAACAGCTCTGAATGCCTCCATACCACAATTGATCAACAACTGGAAGCAAGGCGTCCAAAATCCAATGGAAACTCGAGCCAGAAATAGATAGAAACAACAAACACGAATTCCAATGCAAGTACCAAATGGTACGACCCTTCAAGGAGGTCGACTAGCTCTTAAAAATCAGGAACTTGATGATTAAATCTACAAATTTGTAGGAAGGGGTGCCCTCCACAGTAGAATAGCTTGGGCCAACACCCAAATCGAAATCAAAATCAATGATGAAGCTATGAACAGAAAATAGCTTCAGCCAGGCCAAATCAACAACTTAAAAAAACAGGCTTTACATTAGCAACCTGTTCGATTTTATCAAACTGAAGCTCCATCTGTATTTCAAGGTGAAATACAGTCATAATGATCCACCTAGGGAGCCATAGTTTCAGGCCTAAAGAACGGATTGAATTCGCTAAGCTTCCCCTTAGCCAGGTTCTGGATTTAAACCAGTAACATAACTTTACTTTCCAATTTCCAAGATATGAATGAATGAGCAAAGCATCAATAAATAAGCTTCCATAGAGGAGATGAATCAACTGTAACCTCCAAACAAGAAACTCTTCAACTTCTCCAAGAGGCATCCATTTCAAAAAGCATTTCTTTTTGAAATATTTAAAACTCTTCATATTTCTCCCAAGTCGTCCCATTTAGAGGATTAATAAAAACTTTAATAAAATATTAAAGTGCATTAATGAGGCATCCCCCTTCATTACCCCATTTTAAAAACAACTTAAAGTTCATTGACTACGCAAGGGGTACAACTACAAAACATAAAATTGACTAAGTATGAAACTTAGTCTAAGGAGGTAGCCAAGTACAATGCTCAAACTGCAACTGATGAACTGCTAAAAATAGCAAACTGATAACTGGCAAGCTGATTATGATGCTACTGCCACAAAAGGACTTACTAAAAATAGCAAATGCTCAAAACCATCAGAAAGCCAAACTGAACAACCTCACTGCCAAAAATAGAAATGTGGACTGCAGATGATTGAACCACTGCTAGAATGATACTGCTATAAATAGACTTACCAAAAATAGCAAATTGCTATAAATATTAAGTTTGCGAAGCTTCATCTGAACATCAACTAAGCAGTAATCATGACTTGCTATAAATAGTAAGTGTTTCCAAATGCCTTTTGAACACAAACCGGGAAGCCAACGTGACTTACTATAAATAGTAACTCTCTGGAAAAGTTGCCAGATGGGGATGCATGTTACACCATGTGATGTCCCCATCCTAGTCAGCGCAGCTGGTGACGAGGTTAGCCTATTATTCGATCCTCGTAGGCTGACAGGAGTGTGCAGAGGATCATCTGGGGCAGTTACTCAGTGTCTGGTAGCTCCAGTTTTGCAGTTGTTTCAGGTTGAGCCTTCGCAGAATCTTCTAGAGTGCATTTTCAGAAACTTTCTATTTTTAGAAAGTTAGGTCGGGCGGAAGCTGCTATTTTTGGGCAGGGCATCTGGTTCAACTATTCTGCTCAGAGTCGACCCAGTTATTCAGTTTGGTGATCGGACGGAGAAATAAGGAGTATTTAATGATTAATGAATATTTAATATTTTGACTTTATACTAAAGTCACTTTATTGAAATATTGAAATATTTAATTTAATTGGCATATTATAAAGTATTTATTATACTTTATAATAAAGAGATTAATATTTGATATAATGAATATTTATTATTCATTAATGATGGCGCCAATTATTAAAAGTAATTCTCCTAAGTCTAAAAGACAAATTTAATCATTTTTTATTAAATGAGCTATTGGGTCGAATTTTCTCAAGGAAGTATATATTGGCAGGAAAGACAAAATCGAACCATTATGTTATGCTATTCAACTTTGTCTAAATTGCTCTGAGCATTGGAGTTTGCAAACCCTAGGGTTTCTGGCAGACGAAGCGTTTCTGGAGAACGATACCTCTTCAGGGATTTGGCAGACTGAGACTGTGAAATACCAGTTTAAGCTTGCATCTCGGTGACTTCATTCAGGAGTTACAGTTGATCTTACTGCATCGATTTCAAAAGGAGATTCAGAGAATATCATCTAGCAATAAAGGCGACTTTATCAGAGATACCATTTGCAGAGATCTGGCATTCATTCCCTTGAGCCATACCATATTCATCATTGTTGCAGCAGGCCGTACTTTTTTTGTACTTTTTCCAGGCCGTACCTTCCTCTCAGGAGAAACGCATTTAGTATTCAGTCTTTGGCAGAGGGTTTCATAGCGCCTTGGATATCTGGAGGCTCGGCAACGATTTCAGAGGTCAGGGAATCATCTATTCTTCAGCCGTACATTTCTTCTCTGTTCCTTTTGGCGCCTAGCAAGCAAAATCAGGTTTTTGAGTAAAATCATATTCTATCTACATTTGTTTACTCTATTTGCATTGTAAAAGCTCTGGAATAATAATAAATAGATGCGCCTATGTTCTCTGAACCATAGTTGGCTCACTCGCCAAAAACTCGCGAGTTTTTTTCAGAAACGAGTTTTTACGAGTTTTACTCGCAGAAGGTACAGTCCGTACTTTTTGCAAAAACTCGCCGGAAAAACTCGCGAGTTTTTGCAAAAACTCGGCGAGTTTTTAAAAAAAACCCGCGCGGCCTGTGTCTTATGTCCGCGGCCGGCCAAAATGTCATTGTCATTTCATTTTTTCACTTGTTTTCACTTTTAGCAGAGGAAAAAACTTGCCCAAAGCATTTTGCACTATTTATCTGTGATTTGGCATCGAGGGGACGAGATTCGAAGGGGATTTTCATCAGATTTCGAAGGCAAATTGGATTTCCAGGTAGGTTTCTAATTTTTCTTGTTCTTTCTTTTTTTTTCATTTTTTCTTCTTTTTTGTTGATTGTATGTTTAAAAAACATCATGAATGAACTATAAAACAAATTCAAATACATTTATATGTTTAAAAGAAGATTTAGATTCAACAAAACAAGAATTTGTGACACTTTTTTATGATTTTTTAATATATTTTGCAGTTTTTTTCATTTTTTTCAAATTTTCTTCAAATTCTAGTTATTTTTTGTAATTTTGATTCTTCTTGTTTGTTGAAAACATGTTTAAATTTATATATTAGCTTAATTTGTTACTAATTTAAAGTAGTTTTCTAATTTTTACATTTTTTTGTAACCCTAGTTTATTATTTTCTTTTTTTAATCCATTTTTTTTGATGAAAAATTGAAAATGTTTAGAGTTTAGACTTTAGAATCTTAAATTAGTTTACTATTTAGAATCTTAGATTAGTTTAGAATCTATTTTGAAATTTTCAATTTTGATTTAATCTAATTTAGCTTGTTTTTAAAATTTCTATCAAAAAACTAACAAGTTGTGATTTCACTTTGTGTGTGTACTGTGTAGGTAACAGGTTAATTGATCATGGCTTCTGAATCCGCTTCTACCCCTACCTCAGCCCCATCCGTGCCTGGGAGTGGGGAATATGTAGGCACTCGTCCAAAAGGAGCTAGAGATCCCGCTTGGAGATATGCATATGAAGGACCAGAACCTGGATCAGTGTATTGCATTAGATGTAAAGAAATTTACCGTGGAGGCATCAATCGCCTCAAATACCACCTTGCAGGCATCCCTAGACGTGATGCTAAGGCTTGCATAAACACCAATGAGGAAATCAAAAGACAAATGAATGCAATACTTTCCGCTGCAGAAGAAAAAAAGATGCAAAAAGCGAAGGCAAAAGCAGCAATGCAAGCTGCCATAGCTTCTTCTCAAGGTGTTGCAAGTGCAGACAACCTTCACTCACTGTCAGATGATGATGATGTAGTAGCCAACATAGCGGGCTCTCTTCGTGGTCCACGTGTGCGAAGGCAACCCACCACCACCACCATGCCTTCATCTTCCTCTACTAGAGTACCAGTGGCAGGATCAACACAGACACCTAGAGCCACAGGTTCACACATTGGTGATTTTTTTGTGCCTAGAAACACACCTGGTGCACAACCTTCTTTAGAGGCAACTGGGTGGAATAAGGAGGTGCGTGAGCATGCAGATGTTGCTTGTGCCGATTTTTGGTACTTCAACAACATCCCTTTCAATGTGGCAAGCTCACCTTATTGGGACAATTTGGTGACCGCATTGACAGTTGCAGGGAAAGGCTACAAGGCGCCTTCGCGCAAAGAATTGAGTGGAAGGTTAGAAATTAGTTTATGTTCTTTAATTTAATTTTATGTTTCTTAAGTTTAATTTATGATTAATTTAAGTTATTTTTTTGTTTACAAATTAAAATTGTGTACTTAATTTCACTTTGTACTTGTAGGTTGCTTTCTAATGCTACTGAAAGAGCAAAGGCAGTGATACAAGAACAAAAAGAAGAATGGCAACAATATGGCTGCACTATTCTTTCTGATGGGTGGACGGATGGAAAAAACCGTACCATCATAAATTTTTTGGTTTCTTGCAAAAATGAGGTGGTGTTCTTGAAATCCGTAGATGCCTCCAACATAGTAAAAAATGCAGAAAATTTGGCTAGAATGTTGGAGCAAGTGTGCATGGAGGTTGGGCTTAAAAATGTCGTGCAAATCATAACTGACAATGCAGCGGCATATGTGGCAGCAGGAAGAATCCTCCAAGATAGACACCAGACAATTTTTTGGACACCATGTGCTGCCCATGTCCTTGACCTTCTTTTGGAGGACATAGGAAAATTACATTGGGTCACACCGATTGTAGAGGATGGAAGAAGGATCACTAAATACATCTACAATCACCCTTGGGTTCTGAGCTTGATGAGGGAGCACACCAATGGGAGAGACTTGGTGAGACCTGGTGTGACAAGGTTTGCAACGGTTTTCTTAATGTTGCAAAGCATTCTTGGCGCATTGACGGCTTTGAAACAAATGTTTGTGAGTCAAGCATGGATAGACTCACCTTATTCAAAGAAGCCGGAAGGAGAAAGAGTTGCAAGCATTGTCTTCGAGCCCCTCTTTGCACAAAAAGCAACAGAGATTGTGAAGGTAGCTTCAAAACTTTGAGTTTGAATCTAAATTCAAATTGAACATTTTCTTAAAGTTAATGTCCTTCATTGTAAATTTGTAAATTACTAAATTGTAACTCTAATAGTTTTTTGCATTTTTAAATTTATATTGTAGGTGTCAGAGCCCTTGGTTAGAGTGCTCCGTTTGGTGGATGGGGATCAAACCCCAATGGGTTATCTTTATGAGGCCATGGATAGGGCCAAGGAGGCTATTAGAAATTATTATAAGGGGGACAGCCTCAAGTTTGATCCCATTTGGGAGATTATTGACAGGAGGTGGAACAATCAACTCCACCAACCTATCCATGCAACAGGGTACTTCTTGAACCCCCGTTTCATCCATTCAGGCACCTATACAGATCCTACTGGAGAGGTTATGGAGGGCCTCACTACTTGCATTCAGCGGATGACATCCACGCCTGATGAGGCAGACTGCATTGTTAATGAATTGCAAAGTTACAGGGAAAAAAGGGGTGTACTCTTCTCTTCAGACTTGGCAAAGAGAGCAGTATCTAGGCTGCCACCAGGTATAAAATTTGAAATTTACAAGTTACAAAAATGAAAATTTGATAGTTACAAGTTACAAGTTACAATTTTCTAACTTTTTCTTCTTTTTTTTGTAGATGTTTGGTGGACACATTGGGGTGGAAAAACCCCACATCTTCAAAACTTTGCCCTCCGTGTTTTGAGCCAGCCTTGTAGTTCATCCAATTGTGAGCGCAATTGGAGTTTGTTTGAGGCCATCCACACAAAGAAGAGGAACAAACTCGCTCAAAAACGCCTCAATGACCTTGTCTATGTGCAATATAATCTTCGATTGCGCATAAAAAAGGTAGAGGAGATATCATATGATGATCCAATTGATTTGGAGGAGATAGATCCATACAGTGATTGGACAGGGCGAGGGGAGCAACCTCCATTGTTTACCGAGGATGAGATTTATGATTTAGAGCGACAGGCAATGGAGGAGGGTGGATTTACATTCTCATTGGATGACCTTGAGGATGATCCTGAGGAGGAGTCATTGCCAGTGCCACCACCAGCAGCTGCAGGAGGATCTACATCTAGGATGGAGGTTGAGGAGCCACAGGCACAGCAGGAGCGGAGTCCTATGATTACACGGACACCCTCTTCCGGTCCCATATTGAGATCTAGACATGGGAAGAGGAAGATGTGATTCATGTGAATTTGTAAAAACTGAAATATATTAATGTTTATGACATATGTAGTATTTACTTTCAGTTTTACAAAAACAAATTGCTATTTCATTTTGTTTCAGACTATTATCATATCAGCACATTGAGCATTCCACATGAGGATGCCATTTTGTATCCAATTTCTTTCAAATCAATCAAATATAGCTTGTTTCTTATATGTACTCATTTATTGACTCATTGGATGCATCTTATCTTTGAATTTTGCAAAAAAAATGAGTTTTTAGTGAAGTTTAAGCAATTTTTTAAGTTCCCGAGTTTTTTGCTGAGTTTTTTCCGAGTTTTTGCCGAGTTTTTGCCGAGCCGAGTTTTTCGGGCTTGCCAAGTACTTGAAAATGCCGAGTTTTCCAACTATGCTCTGAACAATCTTGAGCTTATTTCATGAATTTAGAATTTATTATGAATTTTTAGGCATTTTTTTAGAAAATCGCAGCTTCTTGTTTCTTTGCAAAAATCCATCAAAAACACAAAAAAATACAAAACTTGCAAAAACAAACAATTTCAATCAGGGTTTCGAGCTGAGAACCATCGGGGTTCTGACAGTGGTATCAGAGCACAGATTTCCTGCCATCCTGTGCTTTTTCAGTTGCTTTTTCAGATTACAGTGTGCTTTTTGGATGCTTTTTCATGAGCAGAGATACGATTCATTATATTAAAGGTGTGGGGACAGGCAGAGTCGAGGATTGGACAGGTCCACCGATTCCTGAAGGTGAGACAGTGTCAGGTATATTAGGCATTCACAGGTCTAGCCCTTGCAGCAGTGAAAACAGTGTGACTACACTCATGGCAGATCAAGAAATTCCTAAAGATTCCGGGAAAGAGAAAGAAAATGCTGAGATGACTGAGACAGAATACAGGAGTAGACATGACAACATGATGGACATGATGTCACAGCTGATAGGTACCATAAGACAATATACTCCGCCTCACCAGCATTACATTCAGATAGGGCAGTCCAGTGGTTCGGGAGGCATAGACCAGCCACAGATGTCTGCACGACCACAGCTGTCACCGGTTGTTCACGAGCGTAGGCCTGGACAACCTACCTTTGTCAGTAGAGAGGCACCACCGACTCCGGAGACGGAGCAACAAGGTCACCACACAGAGTTTCAGCCACAGCATGGCACTTCAGTGGCAGACGTGACCAAACTGTTTGGAGAGTATTCTACATTGGCTCCTGAGATTAGACAGTCGTTGACATTTCATGAGTTTATGGATGTGCATAAGCCCAGAGGTGGAGGAAGATTTGAGCGCAGAGCTCATCAGTACCAGCAGCCACCACAGGTGAGCAGAGATCTTTAGCATGCAGTGAGCAAGATTGTCTTGCCTTATTTTGATGGCTCGGATAAGAATTCAACGAGATCGTGGGTTCAGAAGTTAGATAATTACCTATCCTTGAGACCTATGCAGGAGGACGAGGCCATTAAATTTGCCACACTACACCTTGATGGATTGGTGCATGATTGGTGGCATCACGGCATGTATACACTAGGTCATCATCGGGTTACTACTTACCAGGATTTCATGGGCAGGCTTATTGAGCGATTTGATAAAAAAGATCCAGAACTTTACTTTAGAGAGCTAGCACAGCTCAGACAGACAGGCAGTTTGGATGCTTACATTGGGGAGTTTCAGAAAACAATAGTCATGGTGACAGGTATTTCGGAGAGGAGACTTGTCATTCTCTTCACCGAGGGGTTATATGAGCCGATGAGAGGATGGGTCAAGGCATTTGATCCTCCCACCCTTCAGGAGGCGATGAGGAAGGCACGCAGTATGGAGCATGTAGCACCTCACAGCAGGTTCTCTTCGGGTTCTACGCCAAACTCAAGGCCAAATAGATCATTTGAGAGAGATAGACCATTTGACAGGAAGAGAGATCCACCTGATCCTAAAAGAAATAATGCACCACCGTTTGACAGAGAGACATTGAACGAACTACACAAGAAGAAGTTATGTTTTTGGTGCAAGGCACGCTATGATGAAAAACATATATGCCCCCTTCGTCCTAAAGCCAAAAGTAATCAAATGGAGTGGTTTTATGAGGGTGAAGAGCAATCTGATCTGTCAGATCAGCAAGCTGATTCAGAACATTCAGATGATGAAAAGTCTGAAAATGATAGTGAACATGATGGTAGAAGGAAATTACAGGAGGCACACTTGACTAGTCTTCAAAGAGATGGCTCTTTTAGGCTACGTGGGCTCCTAGCTGGTCAGAAAGTTATAACACTGCTGGACACAGGAGCGACGCACAATTTCATAAATGCACGTTTGGTTGAGAAGCGTGGCATACAGACGGAAGAGTTTGAGGGTATTCGGGTTAAGGTAGCTGATGGATACACCCTCAAGTGTGATAGGAAAATAACTGATCTGCCGATGCGATTGAACAACTATGAGTTCAAGACTGAATTCTATGTTGTTAATATGGGGGATACTGATGTGGTGTTAGGGATGGCATGGCTTCATGAATTGGGTGAGTTCACACTCAACCTACGAGACATGGAGATGAAGTTCAAGGCTAATGGGATACCTCATGTCATCAAAGCCATTAGAGACAGTAATCTGAGGATGGTGTCGTACAGACGGATGGAGAGACTCATTCGTCATGACATGGTTGACTGGGCTGCAGAGTGTATGTTAATGCCAGCACAGTAGGAGCAGCAGAAGGGTGAGTATCACCCTGACATACAGATCTTGAGGACTAAACACTCCAAAGTGTTTAGTGACATCCCACCTGGTAGACCTCTAGACAGAGGCATGGAGCATATTATTGAGTTGGAGGAGGGCGCAAAGCCCGTTATGATCACTCCCTACAGACATCCGAAACGACTCAAGGATGAGATAGAGAAGACCATTAATGAGTTGTTAGCTATGGGCCATATCAGACCTAGCAAGTCACCTTTTGCTTCATCGGTTGTATTGGTGAAGAAGAAGGACGGATCACTTCGGATGTGTATTGATTACAGGCAGCTCAACAAAAGGACAATTAAGAACAGGTACCCTATTCCACGCATTGATGAGCTGATAGATGAGTTGCACGGAGCCGTCTTCTTTACGAAGATTGATTTGAGATCAGGGTACCATCAGATTCAGATGAGGGAGCAGGATATTGAGAAAACCGCTTTCAGGTGTCATTGCGGTCACTTCGAGTTCTTGGTTATGCCCTTCGGGTTAACCAATGCACCTGCCACCTTTCAGGTGACTATGAACAGGGTTTTCAATGCTCAGTTGAGGAGATTTGTGTTAGTCTTCTTCGACGACATTTTGGTTTATAGCAGGTCATGGGATGAGCATCTGGCTCATTTGGATGCAGTCTTGGGTATCTTAGCAGATGAGTCTTTCTATGCTAAGGAATCCAAGTGCGAGCTCGGTATGGAGGAGTTGTTATATCTGGGGCACATCATCAGTGCCAAAGGAGTGAGTATGGACCCGAAAAGGTCCGAGCTATAGTTGAGTGGCCGGTACCTAAGAACCTTACGCAGCTCAGAGGTTTCATTGGGTTGTGTGCATTTTACAGGAGATTTGTTAGTGGGTTCTCACGACACGCCGCACCCCTTACTGACTTGACGAAGAAGGGGGCTTTTACTTGGTCACCACAGGCGCAGGAGTGCTTTGACAGGTTTAAGGTGATCATGACTTCATGTCCGGTGCTAGCATTGCCTGACTTTACGAAGTCATTTGATTTATTCTGTGATGCTTCAGGAGAGGGCATTGGTGCCGTTTTGATGCAGGAGCGACATCCGATTGCATTTGAGAGCAGGAAACTCAGGGGTCCTGAAGAGATTTTACAGTATTTATGACAAGGAGATGTTAGCCATTATGCATGCATTGGCTAAGTTCAGGCAGTACCTGGTAGGCAGCAAATTCAGTGTTCGCACAGATCATAACAGCCTGAAACACTTCCTTGGACAGCGAGACCTGAATGAGAGGCAGCAAAAATGGGTCAGTAAACTGCAGTCGTATGACTTTGATATCACCTTCATTAAGGGGAAGCAGAATGTCGTAGCTGACGCCTTGTCTCGCAGACCTCAGTTGAATGCTTTGGCACAGATCACAGAGGATTGGAGGCACCGGATTATTGCTGAGTATGCTAAGAACCCATGGGCTTCTAGCATTGTTGACAGGACAGAGCAGGGTGACAGGTATACTGTTGTAGATGACTTGATCATTTACAAGGGGCGGATTCTTTTGGTTCCTGACTCCGAGGTGAGGATTAGAATCTTAAGAGCCTTTCACGACCTTCCTATGGCGGGCCATCCCGGGTACTATAAGACATACAAAATGGTTTGGGAACGGTTTACTTGGAAAGGGCTGAAAACTGATGTATTACAGTATGTCCGTGAGTGTTCTGTGTGCCAGCAGAACAAACAGGAGCACACTTATCCTGTTGGATTGCTCCAGCCACTTCCGATACCTGACAGGAAGTGGGAGTGTTTATCGATGGACTTTATCACGGGTTTGCCGAAAGCCCAGGGTAAAGATTGCATCTACGTAGTGGTTGATCGGTTGACTAAATACGCACACTTTTTCCCGATTACTACTACTTTCACAGCATCGCAGACTGCAGAGTTATTTTTCAGAGAGGTATTCCGGCTGCATGGGTTGCCTCGGACGATAGTCAGTGATAGAGACAGTCGGTTCATGAGCAACTTTTGGCAGGAGTTGTTCAGGCTTTGTGGGACCGAACTAACACCGAGTACCAGCTACCATCCGCAGACAGATGGGCAGACAGAGATTGTCAATAAGTGGGTGGAAGGTTATTTGCGTAATTATATAGCTGGTCAGCAGAGAGCTTGGGTGAGATGGATTTATTTATGCGAGTATTGTTATAACTCGACTCATCATATGATGATACAGATGACACCCTTTATGGCTTTGTATGGGTATGAGGCGCCCAACCTTCTGGATTTGATATTGAGCGATAGCAGAGTGCTGAGTGCAGGGGATATGATGCAGAGTCAGCAGGACATTTTGAGGTCTCTTCGAGACAATATCCAGCGGGCACAGAATCAGCAAAAGCAGTATGCTGATCAGAAGAGGGTTGAGCGTACTTTTGAGGTGGGTGATATGGTGTACCTCATGTTGCAGCCGTATCGTCAGTCTACTCTGCGGAAGAGTGGGGCAGAGAAACTAAAACCTCGCTACTATGGTCCATTTCGTGTTGTCAGACGAGTGGGCGAGGTTGCTTATGAATTGGATTTGCCAGCTGATAGCAAGGTCCATAATGTATTTCACGTTTCTCGCCTGAAAAAGGCATTGGGTCAGCATGTGATACCCTCTCCAGTGTTGCCACCCCTTGATGACGAAGGGAAACTGATACTAGTACCTGAGGCCATCCTCAAGATGAGAGAGAGACACCTTCGGAGGCGTGTGATCAGGGAATATCTGGTCAAGTGGAGAGATTTGCCAGTTGAGGATGCTACATGGGAGTCAGAGGAGATCTTACAGCATCCAGAGTTGAGATTGCTTGAGGACAAGCAATTTCAGGGAGGGCGGACTGTGATGTCCCCATCCTAGTCAGCGCAGCTGGTGACGAGGTTAGCCTATTATTCGATCCTCGTAGGCTGACAGGAGTGTGCAGAGGATCATCTGGGGCAGTTACTCAGTGTCTGGTAGCTCCAGTTTTGCAGTTGTTTCAGGTTGAGCCTTCGCAGAATCTTCCAGAGTGCATTTTCAGAAACTTTCTATTTTTAGAAAGTTAGGTCAGGCGGAAGCTGCTATTTTTGGGCAGGGCATCTGGTTCAACTATTCTACTCAGAGTCGACCCAGTTATTCAGTTTGGTGATCGGACGGAGAAATAAGGAGTATTTAATGATTAATGAATATTTAATATTTTGACTTTATACTAAAGTCACTTTATTGAAATATTTAAATATTTAATTTAATTGGCATATTATAAAGTATTTATTATACTTTATAATAAAGAGATTAATATTTGATATAATGAATATTTATTATTCATTAATGATGGCGCCAATTATTAAAAGTAATTCTCCTAAGTCTAAAAGACAAATTTAATCATTTTTTATTAAATGAGCTATTGGGTCGAATTTTCTCAAGGAAGTATATATTGGCAGGAAAGACAAAATCGAACCATTATGTTATGCTATTCAACTTTGTCTAAATTGCTCTGAGCATTGGAGTTTGCAAACCCTAGGGTTTCTGGCAGACGAAGCGTTTCTGGAGAACGATACCTCTTCAGGGATTTGGCAGACTGAGACTGTGAAATACCAGTTTAAGCTTGCATCTCGGTGACTTCATTCAGGAGTTACAGTTGATCTTATTGCATCGATTTCAGAAGGAGATTCAAAGAATATCATCTAGCAATAAAGGCGACTTTATCAGAGATACCATTTGCAGAGATCTGGCATTCATTCCCTTGAGCCGTACCATATTCATCATTGCTGCAGCAGGCCGTACTTTTTCTGTACTTTTTCCAGGCCGTACCTTCCTCTCAGGAGAAACACATTTAGTATTCAGTCTTTGGCAGAGGGTTTCATAGCGCCTTGGATATCTGGAGGCTCGGCAACGATTTCAGAGGTCAGGGAATCATCCATTCTTCAGCCGTACATTTCTTCTCTGTTCCTTTTGGCGCCTGGCAAGCAAAATCAGGTTTTTGAGAAAAATCATATTCTATCTACATTTGTTTACTCTATTTGCATTGTAAAAGCTCTGGAATAATAATAAATAGATGCGCCTATGTTCTCTGAACAATCTTGAGCTTATTTCATGAATTTAGAATTTATTATGAATTTTTAGGCATTTTTTTAGAAAATCGCAGCTTCTTGTTTCTTTGCAAAAATCCATCAAAAACACAAAAAAATACAAAACTTGCAAAAACAAACAATTTCAGTCAGGGTTTCGAGCTGAGAACCATCGGGGTTCTAACACACCATTTGGAAGCTCTCTGAAAACCCAAAAAAATCCAGAAACCATTCCTGCATGCAAAGTACCTGCGAGAATTGCATGTCATATTCTTAACATGCATGTTACCTCATCCTGAAGCTCTCCAAAAACCCTGAAAGCTTCACCAGATATGCATCAAAAACTCTCGTATGCAAGCCCTCAAAACTGCATCTGAAACCTCCTAAAAAATAGGAAACCCTAAATTTCCATTCTTCTTAGCCTACGAGTTTCCGGAAATAGGCTAAAACCTTAAGAAGAGCGTAGGGCTAAATTGGGGACATTACATTAATCCAACTAGAGATAGCCATATTTTATTTGCTCAACTCTCAAATTCCAAGATGGAAGACAGAGAACATATACAAAATTTGTTGTGAGATTTAATCTTTTTGTAACAAGGAAATCCATCACTTTGAATCCATCCCTACAAATCATTTTGAGTAGTTTCATAAACACCTTGCCATCCAAAATCACGTTCTTTCTCAAATCAAGACATGGGACTAAATTAGAAGAGGCCTAGTAGCATGCTATTGAGTTAGAGGATAACATTGTCACTTTTAGGAAAATGCAAAAAGATTCAATCAAGCTTGTTAAATAATGATTATATTTCTTTCCGATTTGATATATCTAAGGCTTTTCTATTTTCAGAATATGATTCTTACAATGACTCTACTTTCTTGCAGATTATAATCAGAATATTGAACTAGATGAATCTAAAGTTGATGCCAAATCAATATTGAAAAATACTGATCATTAATTCACAAGTCTGAATTTTCCTTAATAGTATTCGATCTACAACAGCAGAACATTTATTGATTTCGATGTCTCCTATTGTGGATCGGATCTGGATCAAATATATAGGGAAGAGACACATCCCATGAGCGGACATGTCTCCACAAAGTGGAGGCATGTCTGTTCATGAAATGTCTCATGAATTGTGCCTTTTCATCTTAACTAAACACCCGATCTCTAATCGGGGTTTGTTTCTCAATAAACATAAATGCTTACCAAGTTCGATCTGTATTTATCTTGAACAAATAAATAATATCCAATCTGAAAATGATCACCGATAATGATGCTTGATCGGGATCCTATATGAAACATGAAAATATATACAATTAAATATATATATGTGAGTATACATATGTCAGTACATATATACACACACATATTATCAAATCGATCATCATTTCTATATCTGACCGAAGCTACCATATTTCAACAAAGCCATCTGTCAAGAATTTGGATGATTCATTATTATAAAGGTGATGAATGATGTTACAATCACAAAGAGGCAGATGCCACAACGAGTACAGCCCACACAACAATATCAACCTCCTCCAAGAAGGAACAATTTCCAGCCCTTCAAAAATAATTATAGCCATGGTTGATAGCTCCACCTATTAAAAAAACTATTGAAGGTCCTCCATCAATCACATATTATTGTACTTTTCATGATACAATGTACATGATGGAATATGTGCCCAAAAGTGCAAAGAGCGAATCTTGTTATGGGCTTTGTAGATTCTAGATCTATAAGTTCGAGTGTTGTTCAACCTCAAGTGGATAACCTCAATGTTGACTTTGCAATGGGATTCGTTGAATATGAACCCATATATGAAGAAGAAATGAATTATTCTTATAGACGCTCACACGTCAATCTTGACAATCATTTTGTGGCTGTTTTAATTCATGCACAACACTTGAAGGAAAAAAAAAAGGAAAAGTAAAAGATACAAAAGCTTCTATGGCTTCCACTTCAAAAGTTTTTCAGCAAGAGACTGTCAAGCTAGTATCAAACACTAAAGATCTGTCATTGGAAAATTTTGGAAAAGGACTACATGAGGAAAACAAAAGTTTAAATTTCACAACTTGAGTACTTCCAAGATCATCCTAATCAACTTGATAACACAATATTTGCAAGGATCTAGGTAGAGAAATTCAATTTGATTGGTCATCAAGAACCATTTCAATCAAAGATGAAAAAATCAACTTAGAACCAAAACAAAAGTTGCACTTCATAGTCATAAAATCATAGGATCCTAAAGATAAAATTTTGTATCAAGAAACAAGTCTCAATACTTATGTGGTGATGGTTGATGAACAAATCAACAAAAGAGCTATAGTTTGTTCCAAAGAAAATCATGAAGAAGAATTAGACTTATGGACCATGCAATTTGATGGAAGTTGCTCTACAATAAGTTCTAGAATTGGAGTTGTGTTGATATCACCTAATTTTAGGCCCTGAGATGCTCACTACATGGAAATAAAATTATTGAAAATCGAAGGAGATGCTGAATTGATTGTCAAAAAAATAAAAGATCAATTTCAAGTCGAGAAATATCTTCAACATTATAGAAATCAAGTTTGGGCTGCAATAGAGTGGTTTAACACCTTTTCTATTGAATACTCCACATACAAAGAACAATAGAGCTGATTCTCTTGCTAAGTTAGTGTCTTTTTTTATGTCGCACTCAAATTTTTGCTGAAGTACATGCACAATCAGATTAAGTTTCACATGGTAGTGCTGAACAATTACTATTATTAAGATTAATAAAGTAACTCTTCATTTAATAAAATTAATTATTTTAAAGTGTCTAATATTATTATCAATTTTTTAATGAATTAATCAATAATTAATTATTTATTATTATTAATCTATGTTGCAAGATATGATTGTTTAGCAGCCAAATCTAGGTTCAATTTGAAACAAATCCATAGACTAGTCTTATTCTATAATGACCACCCTATATCTAAAGTGGTTTGCCTCAATTTGAAAACACCCAATTTTTTGTTTCCTAATTGATTTGATAGTCAAATTTTTTTAAAATTAAGCATTTTCAATGTGATGAAATTCCATTAACACTCCGCAAAAGGAAACAGAGCACTTCTGAGTTTGAGTTTCTTGTGTGATTGTTATCACTTGGAATATGCACCCTGTTGAATCTTGAATCCAACTATCTTGTGAAACATGCGATGACCTCTTGAGATGTGGGACTCGCGAAACTCAAGGTCAACCTCCGATTAAAGGGCGGCTTCCCCTTGGTAAATTGTAATATCCCTTACCCGGACTTGCCCTAAAATCCATTTGTCTGCCCTAGAATTTGCTTGTTGATTAGGTTTAGGGTTTCTTCTTTCCAAATGAATGTCCTTTTAATACAACAACCCTAGATTGGAATCTGTATTCATCACATTAACAATATAGGTGTTAAGCATTAATATATAGTTATCAAAATCAGACATAATCATAAATACAGATTGATAAACATAAGAGGAGTCACTCAGCCCATCAGGAGAGGGGAATCCTTAAGGGCCTACGGTCTACCACCTTCCAATGCCCAACCCATATCTTGGGCTTGTGGGGCAGAATTCCTAGGTGGAACCCTCACCCCTCCATGACCCAACCCTTGCAATGGGCTTGTGGGGCAGACTATCCAACCCTTGCTATGGGCCTGTGGGGCAGGCTGCCCAACCCTTGCTTTGGGCCTGTGGGGCAGAACCTAGGTGAGGTTTTTAAACGAACCACTTAAGTTATAACTCAACTCTCTTGGCGGGATTACAAACACAATTCAGACAATCGATATGCAGTCATTAGTACTTCATTTGTATTTACACATTTTAATAAGAGTATTTAATATGATCAAACAATTTCTTGAGTCCTAATATGAAGGTATATCAAAATGCAAAACTAAATTGAGAAATATTCACGTCTACATGTTCATTATGTTTTTTTGCAATTCAATACATCCTGCAAGTCCAATATTTGCAAAAATCAAATATAAATGCAAATTAATCATCATTAGAGCCATATCTATAGAAGATAAACCATTTGGCCTCTGATCAGTCAAGGACTACACAGTCCGCCTAAGTTCAATGCCAATTTCCAATATAATGAATTTATTTCCAAATTCAATAAAGAAGGAATGGTTCCAACACATCGGAGGGGACTATGTGCATTCCCATGAATAAAACATATCAATTATTTTTAATAATACATAGATAGGTTGGGCATGCAAGGTTCATGCAACATTGTTATGTCAGATTGAGGACAACTAAATATTAAAGCTAAGTGAGTAGTCTCACCTGATTGGCTATGTCTTCCCATGACTCTTTATTCCTTAATCGTCTTCCTTCAACCTTATACTGGATTGATCATAGGATGAGGACAAAATATGCATAATCTACTTATGTTTATATTAAAGAGTCATCATTATTTATAAGGCTTAATAATTGCTGCAAGTATCATTATTGTATATTCACCAATGATTCCCCTATCTACTTACCCATATATATATAATTATTCTTTTACTTATATCCATTAGTATTCATATATATATATATATATATATATAATTATTCTTTCCTTATTCATATATATTCTTTATTCATTGATAATGATATTATTCATTATAAGATTTATCTATATCTATGCATATATACTTGTATGCCTATTAAATAATATATATATATATATTAAATGACTCTATATTCCAATGCATAACAATCATTGTTGCTGCTGTTTTGTTTCTCCATGTTTCTCCCTCTTCCTTATTTTCCTTCCTTCTATTTATACCATTCAAGGTAGGTGACTCATGGGGGGAATGTATTGTTTGGTGAAAGAGGTGACTTTTCATAAAATATATCCCTTTGCTAGATTTAATTGCTGCCCTTAAAATCTTATTATCACAATAATATCTATTTTTGAAAATAATACATTATTACTAATAATTATGATATTTCAGATTATATACTTATTTTATTATTTTATTTTGATGTTTTATTGAACATATTTTAATATTAAAGTATAATAATAAAACCAATTTGCTAATATCTTATTATTATTTTATTCTAATGTATTACAATCTTTGATGTGTAATGATTATAATATTTATTTATTATTATTATTTTTGATATTAAGTTATTTAATACTAGAATGTAATAACAATAATTTGCCTATATATTATTATTATATTTGTTATTTATATATGTTTATATTGATATGGTACACATTTATTTTATATTTAATCTTAATATTTCTATTTATTTTATTTATTAATTTATTAGTATTTTAACACTTGGTCTGTATGGTATTGCTATTTTGGGGACATGACATAAATCACCTAAAAACTAACTCTAACTAAAGATCCTTGTTGGGAAAAGATATAAGAAAGAACCGATAATCTAAATCTAAAACAAAAAATGAAGGTGATACACCAAATACAGTAGATTTCTACTTCCTTTAAGCAACACAACTTATGAATCTCAATCGAAAAGCTTCACACAGTAATTTGTAACAATAATTAAGAGGTAAACTTGGAACAACAACAATCAAGGAGTCATAGAACTCACAATAATACCTGCTTTTCTTTCATACATTGAGAAAATTGAAACAAGTAGAGGCAAAAATACAAATCTTTGATTCACTAAACGCTACTACAATGGCTATTTTCTGGAAAAACAATAAAAGATTACATCACAAGCATACAATCAACCATTATTTCGAAGTGAAACAAGGTTGAAGATGTAATCAATAAAGAAAATTACAAAATTAAAAACCTGATTTGACTAAAAAAGTTCAAGGACTGAATGTCACTTGTCACAATAAACTTTTCCGTCCTCTGCAACAAAGCATAGGCCTCTTATTTATAGATTTTGAGAGCCTAAACTCACAAAGTCATGTCGACTTTAGATATTTTCCTATGAGTTGTCATCCTTATCCTCTATGGATAAAATATTTGTGATCCTTATCCCTTGTGGATAAGATATTTGTAATCCTTATCCCTTGTGGATAAGTTATGTGATTCTTATCCTCTGTGGATAAGATATTTGTGATCCTTATCCTCTATAGATAAGATAATTGTGATCCCTATCCTCTATGGATAAGACATTTGTGATCCTTATCCTCTTACCTTTGACTCCTTGAAGTTGGTGAACTCCTTTATTATTTTTGCATGCTTTGTTGATTTTGCAAAAAATATTTTCTCCTTTTTTGTGTTGTTTTGATTTTTCAAAAAATCAAATCAGTTAACATTTTGGCAATCTCAAGGGGGTAATTTGCCTGCTGAATAATTGACTAGCTGTCTGCATTCTTCCAATGGGCATGGAGTCTTCATATGCATCAAAAAAACTCTTTGCCTCATAAAAAACATTGTTGCCAACCTACTCCAATTGAAGAGCTTGCTACAAGCAACAACTTGTGCATAAAGCACTTAGGGAAAAGACACTTAAAAACCTTGTGCAAGAACACTAATTAGCAAGAAAGAACATTATCCTAACCTATACTAACCAGCAATAGTGATGCTCACACAAATCCATTAACTGGTTTTGCAAAATGACTTTCTTTTCTAACCAACATAGGATGCTTTACATGATCATAAACTGCTAAGAGGAGATGAAACACAAATAGATATTCTATAAACTGCTTCAATGCTTCATGAATGATGTAAATAACTCACACTTCCCTTCATGTTTATCATATATACAACTATCTTGAAGTGCATAGGTAAGCTGAATGCGTCCTTCCTCAACTGCAACTTCATGCTTGGGTGCAAACATGACTTGTGATGCTTTGTGGGCCTCCATCCTGGCTAAATGTTTGATAGGACACCCTCTTGAACAAACAAACTTCAAACTCTCATTGTTGGCTTCTTCTCTCTGGACTGCTTCTTTAACGACATGCACTTTGGAATGATTTGGTTATGTTGTTCAAATGGAAACATGTCTGCTTTTCCTCTAGTTTGTGCTGCTCACAATTCATTAATTCAAGAGATAGAATATTAACATCAAGATTTTAACAAAAGTCTTCTATGATGCTGGAGAAAATGTCTTCATCAATTTCCAGCTTACTCTCCTCATTTTTATCAATCTATTCATTCTTCAAAACAAGGCTATCTTCATTTTATTCTTGGTAGATCAACACCTTATCGAAATTTCTTGTATCTCCTTGTTGTTCCAAACCTATTGCTGATGTTGATGTTAGCATAAACATGTCTTCTTCATCTTCCTCAACAAAAGTAGGCAACTTGTCAAACCAAAATGTAGACTCTTTTTCTTCACCACCCCCTTCTTGCTTGTTATCTTGTTCTCCTAGCTGATTTGTTGACATAAGCATTAATACATTTTCTTCACCTTCAACAAAAAATGGAACTTCATCAAACAAGTTAGTCAAAACTTGACATTCAACCCCTCTAAATTTCTTTTCAACCTGCTGTCCTATTTGATTATTCTCATTACCCTCTTGCAGTAAGTCTGATTTTTCTATACCACTTGGAGGTTCATCAGCTACAAGTTGCTCTTCTTTTGCCTCAAAAAATCCTCCTCTTTCCCACTAAACCAGCTGCCTTGATAAATAGTAGGTTCTACTTTGTAAAGAGAAATGATGCTAGGACAAGAAGGCTAATTTGGTGAATGGTTTTGAGAAGTTTGTCAAGTTTCTTGAGGTAGGAAATGCTCTTAAGGGGGCCTCTTCTTGAGGAATAGTAGGCCGACTTTGCTCAAGAATAGGCTCTTGCAATGGAAAAGCACCTTCAAAACTTCGTATTTTGAATTTAGAACACTTGAGTATTCAGGAGGCTTATCTTGCCTGAAGCTTGCAAACTTGTACCTAGGAGCCTCCTCTTTTGCAGATTGATCCGAAATGCAAGAGGTTGATTGAGATTCCAATCTTTGTACTTGGGCAAGTAATAGCTTCATATGTTCTTGTTTGGCAAAACTCTCTTTTGCAAGAGACTCCACATATTGCCTCCTTTGTGTATCTATCTCTTGTTGGCACTGGTAAGCTTGGTAAGCCAACTCCTCTTGCTGCAAATTGAGTTCTTGTTGTCTCTTGATATCATCCAACTGCTTACTGTAGTCTAGCAATATGCTTTTGATGTCACCAATCCCCATATTGTCAGCATTTTGGGGTTGGCTAGGTAAGTAACAATGTTGGTTTGGCATAGAAATGACTTCTTGAGACTGATTAAAAATATGTGAAGGCTGCCAAGAAGATTGAGTGGGGTGGATGGATGGCAAGTTTATTGAACATGTTGGTCTCTTTGTATAGCAAAGGCATTTGGGGTAAAACGAGTTGCATGCTCAGTTTGATATGCCTGGCAAGAAGTGATAAGTGCAGCCTTTTCATAAAATGGATGATGATAAAACATATCTCGACAAAATGAAGACATGATGCAACATTTGAACAAGATGGATATTCATTGGAATATTCTTAAAACAAGAATAGTCAAGACTGAACTTTTCTTTTTGCAAAATTTTAAGCATATAACGACACTTAGTCCACTTGAAACTAGTAGATTGAGCTTGGAGTTGCCAAGTGTGTGAAAGTATTGCCTCCAAAGGTAGAAATTACTGACATACACACCAAATATCAGCAATGAGGGGGAAAATATTGAACTATGATAGTTCAATTTGTCCCACCAGGCGTGCCAAAAACTGTTATCACCTATAATATGCACCCTGTTGAATCTTGAATCCAACTATCCTATGAAACATGGGATGACCTCTCGAGTTGTTCGCAAAACTCAAGGTCCGCCTCCGATTAAAGGGTGGCTTCCTTTTGCCCCACAATTGCCATTGCACCAAAAGATCGACTTGTTAATGCCCGATACAACTGCCAGAGTTGACGGATCCACGAGAGACGGTTAGTCCATGTCACGAATCTCGAGGGGAGCGTTAATCATCTGCCAACAAACTCCCCCTCAGCGTTACTCGAGGGGATTCGAACCCGACACCATTGGCTCTGATACCAATTGTTGGCTCCGCAATTGTCGTTGCACCAAAAGATCGACTTGTTAATGCTCGATACAACTGCTAGAGTTAACAAATCCACGAGAGACGGTTAATCCATGTCACAAATACCGAGGGGAGCGTTGACCATCTGCCAATACTTCCCCTTGGTAAATCACCTAAAAACCAACTCTAACTAAAGATCCTTGATAAGGAAAGAGATAAGAAAGAACCGATAATCTGAATCTAAAATAGAAAATGAAGGTGATATACCAAATATAGAAGATTTCTACTTCCTTTCAGCAACACAACTTATGAATCTCAATCTAAAGCTTCACACAGTAATTTGCAACAATAATTTAGAGGTAAACTTAGAACAGCTGCAATCAAGGAGTCATAGAACTCACAATAATAACCGGTTTTCTTTCATACATTGAGAAAATTGAAACGAGGCAAAAATACTGATCTTTGATTCACTGAAGGCTGCTACAATGGTTGTTTTCTGGAAAAACAGTAAAAGATTACATCACAAGCATACAATCAACCATTATTTCAGAGTGAAACAAGGTTGAAAATGCAATCAATGAAGAAAATTACAAAAGTAAAGAATTGATTTTGACTGAAAAAATTCAAGGACTAAATGTCACTTTGTCCCAATAAACTTTTCTTGTCCTCTGCAACAAAGCATAGGCCTCTTATTTATAGATTTTGAGAGCCTAAACTCATAAAGTCATGTTGACTTTAGATATTTTTCTATGAGTTGTCATCCTTATCCTCTATAAAAAAGATTCACCCTTTTTCTTTATGAGTTGTCAATCTTATCCCATGAGTTGTGATCCTTATCCTTTGTGGATAAGATATTTGTGATCCTTATCCTCCGTGGATAAAATATTTGTGATCCTTATCCTCTACCCTTTGAATTCCTTGAAGTTAGTAAGCTCCTTTATTATTTTAGCATGATTTGCTGATTTTGCAATAAATATTTCTCCTTTTTTTATGTTCTGATTTTTCAAAAAGAAAAGAAAAGGTAACAATGACATTAACTTGTCTTCAGAGTAATAGAAACTTTCAACAATTTGAATATTTCACATATTTTCTATGAGCATTTCATCAAACATTGAACTGACCATAATTGAATTAGGATTCATAAAATCTCTTACGTAGCTATTTAAATTAATTACACAATTGGCAAAGCATTAACATTTCTGACCTCTATAAAAAGCTCCACTGAAAAGAATTTGGCACTTCACATGAAGAGGAGTTGATACAAAAGGAATTTGAGAGCTTCACAAGCCACTGTGTAACCATCCAATTGGTGAAATAATGAGATTGAGACCAAGGTTTAACTCTTTAAGAGCCCTTATACAACTATTGTGATGACATCAAAAAGCAAACAACCTTCCGTCCTCATTAGCTGTAGCAGGAGTTTATACTTAATGCACAGTTAATTAATTTTTTGCTTATAGACCAGCTTCCCCACTCTAGAGAATTCCTGCCCAAACTGCAACAAAGAGGAATTCAAGTAATTTAACTCCAACTTGCAATTGTATATAATTTAGTGACCATCCCTTCATATTTCTAGTCAGGTATCATATGTAACTTTTTACAAGAAGAAATTGCAATGCCCAAGATATATAAAGATTCATGACAAGACTAATTAAGAAAAGCCCAATGCCACATGAATATCAATACTGAACCTTCATAAATCTGTGTTTATTATTAACATGACACATCCAACTCAAAAAGGCACCCTTCATTTTGGGGCATCAGATTCAATTTTATGAGGTCACAGCTCCTAGCAGACATTTCATCAGTTTTGATCTGGCTATGCGATGAGTCCTTCAACTCAGCTCCAGCATCACCCGGGCATCTGGAAATCAAAGTTCAACAGAGGTTGCCATTACATTTTCAACAAGCTACAAAATAGGAAGTTAGCAAAAAATCTCAACTTTTGGAGATGGATGCCTAGAAATTCAAACTTTGACTTTTCGAAATCAGGAAAATATTCTAAGGTGACCCTGAAGGAGAGATTTCAATTAACTCAAATAAAATAATATTAAATTTCAGTTTCCGCATGTCAGCTGTGCAAAGGGCGTATTTCTTCAATATTTTAATATTGGCGCCTATTTTGAGACTCATTGAGTTTCGTATGTTCAGTGGAACTGAATATTTTAATATCTTTTGAGACTTCAAGTCATTTTTTGTTGCCTGAAGTGGGGTCCAATCAGATTACTTCTTTTGAAATCAGGGTTTCTACTTGCAGTTGATGCCATAAAACCTAAAAATTCTTTATTTATTTGAAGATGGCATCCATTTCTCTCATAACAAGTTGAATGTGCAAGCATTCAAAGGCACAATTTTTCAAATTTCCTTCCAGATACAGGTCCAAAATAATCAGCATAGTTCAGACAAACATCGGCGAATTTCTACAGAAGCGAAGAAAACAAACAAACGAAAACTTCTATCTTTTGTCTTAAATTCTTCTATTCTCGTCTTAGGTATTCTTCGCATGTCAGAGAAAATGGCAAAATTTTTAGAAACAGAGCATCTAGGTTCATGTAGTTCAGCATCAACGACAATACCCATGTCTTAGAATATTTCGTGAAAATTGCCCTGTTGCCTCTATTCTAGAGCACTATGCTTTTTTTCCGGAATTCTCTTTGAATGCGAGCCTAAAACACATTTTTTCCAAATTCTATCAATCTGGGTTGTCGTAGTATTCAATTTTGCACAAAACCCATGTTACAGATTGTCTCGGAAAAAATTGCCCTTAGCCCCTCAGATCTTGACTGAAAACCTTTTGCATTTAGGCCTAAATCTCACTTTTTCACAATTTTGTTGATCTAGGTCATCTTAGAATTTGATTCTACACAAAACCCACGTCCCAGAATTTTTTGTGAAAATTGCTCTTCGACAGGCTATTTTTAGCCTCATTTGGAGTGATTTTTGGCTTTCCGAAGAAGTTGTCAAAATATAGCCGTGTTCACAATCAATAGGCGAGTTTTTCGGAATGCAGTTCACGCATACTGAATTCAAGACCAAGTCAATCTTAATTCATGATTTCATCAGAAAAGCTGACACCGATTTGTATCAAATGTATTCGAAAGGTTGGCAGGCGTAGTCACTCAAGTCCACATGGTTTCATGCCTCATATAGCTGATTGTCTTCCAAGGCCGTTTTAGAGGGTTGATACCGTTGGAATTCTGCATGTGCAACAAGTTCATTTGCATTTCTCATAACTAGAGGGTTCGCAATCAGACTTCTCGATTTCGTCATGCAACACTCTTCCATAGAGAAAAGCGTGAAAAACGTGAGAAGCGTCAAGCTGTAGAAGAAACAGTGGCCATCACTTCAGTTACAGAGCCGCCAGAGTTACTAGTCAGTGAAGTGTTAGTTTAAGTGTGCAGAGATTTCCAGGTTTGCTTGAGTTCCTGACAAGCAATGAATTGACAGTTGAGACATGTGACGACCTTCAGATGGTGATGTAGTCAACAACCTCGTGGAGGCGTTAGTTGCTCAAGATTAGGGCCAGTGAACTTCAGTTCAAGACATCCCACCTTTTCCAAGATAGAGATTAGACACAGGAGTTAAACTTGATACCTCTTTCCGAGTTAACTCGTTGTTACATATTGCAGGCTATGTCTTTCTTGGAAACATCTTTGTATAGTTGGAGTTATTAGTTAGTTTTCATTTCAATAAGGACGTGTATGTTGCACATGTCCATTATGTTGAGTCCTGTTTCAGTTAACTAATGGTATCTTTCCAGTTAACGGTGTAGTTTATTTTCCTTAGATTTGGGAATAAAGATTTTGCATGCTCGCAAGACTCTAGTTGACTCAAGGTGATTTTAGGGGTTCCTACACCTTTGATGTCTATAAATAAGAGCTTTCAGTTCATTTGTAAATAACTTTTGCACGCGATAGCAATATATGCTGAGCCTACCTTGCCTGTAATATTGTTATTATGTATTTGTTCATGAGTGATTGCTATATTAATGAATAGTTGTGCCACCTTGCCTTCATGTTATTACTATGGTGTTTATTCAAATCTTAGTTAAATGGGGTTGCTAGTTTGATCGTTTATTGTATGCGTGTTTCGCCTATGCAATTTGTTGTCCTAGTTGCTTACCTTTTGTTTGTTAATAATAAGCCTATTCAGATGAGCAAATTGTTGTGCCAACTTGCCCTCCTGTTGCAAATCTGTACTTAAAGCTTATCGTTTGATGTGTGTGTTAATAAACCTATTCAGCCAAGCAAATAGTTGAGCCACCTTGCCTTCATGTTGTGAAGTTGTACTCAGTTTATTGTATTTTTGTTTGTTTCTAATAAACTTCTTCCCAGCCAAGCAAATAGTTGTGCCACCTTGCCTTCACGTTGTGAATCTGTACCTGAAGTTTATCCTATAATCACATTCCTGTTTCGTTTCCTCATGCTCTGTTTTCATGAGGAGATTGGATAGTTTAAAGCAATTATTGTAGTTAAGACCTGCAAAACTAGAGAAAATGCTTAGCTGTAACGTCCTTGGTTTTCTTAACCTTGTGCCTCTTCCAGCTGAGTCAAAAAAATAGGATTTAGGTCATTTACTTTTAGAACGCATATCAGCAAAAGAGGGAGCTTCCCCTCCTAATTTGAAGAGCAGTCATCGCGTACTGTGCATAGCTGTCCGTACCAACTCGCACTCCATAGGTGCTAATTGTTACGCCAACAATAGGCTAACACTCAACAACTGGCTAATTCACCAGGGGGACGTTACAATCCTCCTTGCCAAAAATTGTTTGTCCCCAAGCAATTGTAAATTTGGATACTAAAGAATTTTCTCGCTTTCCCAAGTAGCATCCTCAACCGACAAATTCTTCCACTTAATTAAATATTCTTTGATAGTTCTCCTTTGTAAAGCACACTCCCTCAAATCAATAATAGCTTCCAGAATTAATGGCAAACTATTAATTACAGAGTCACTGCAATATCAACAAGACAGGAAGTTGCACAATTATCAAATACCAAATATAGACTCGCTGCAATAACACAAAGACAAGAAGCTGCACAATTATTAAATACCAAATATAGACTCGTTGCAATAACACAAAGACAAGAAGTTGCACAATTATCAAATACCAATAAAGATGTCTACAAAAGATGGGACATTTAGCCAAGCTCAATAATATTCCAGGGTGATTAAAGCAATCACCAAATTCATTCCACACTGCAAGTAACAGAGATACAAAGTTCACCAAGTACCAATGACAGGGAAATAAAGATTATGGTATTAGAACGATACAACACTGAGCATAACGTTGGCAGCTACAGATTACAAGACAACAAAATTCCATAGGCACGTCTGCCTTCTCTTCTTCCTAGCCACACATCCTAGTTCACTGTTGGCGTAATAACTAACACCTCTGGAGTATAAGTTAGTACGGACAGCTATGCACACTGCATAATGAGTGCTCTTCAAATTAGGAGGGGAAGCTCTCTCTTTTGCTGATATGTGTTTCTAAAGTAAAGTAATCTAAACCTATCTTTTTCGACTTAGCTGAGAGAGGCACAAGGTTAAGGAAACCAAGGACGTTGCAACTAAGGGTTTTCTTTGGTTTTGTAGATCATTAACTACAACTAAACTAAAAGCTTTCAACTATCCAATCTCCTCAAGAAAACAGAGCATGAGGAAATAGGAGCAGGAATGTGTTTACACGATAAACTTCAGTTGCAGATTCACAACATGAAGGTAAGGTGAGCTCAACTATTTGCTTATCCGAGAAGAAATCTATTAAAACAAAAAAATATACGGTAAACCGGGTATAGTTTCACAGCATGAAGGCAAGGTGGGCTCAACTATCTGCTTGGCTGAATAGGTTTACTATTACACACATCAAACGATAAGCTTTGAGTAAAGATTAGCAACGTGAAGGCAAGGTGGGCTCAACTATTTGCTCTTCTGAATAGGCTTATTATAAACAAAACAAAGGTAAGCAAATAGGATAGTGTAATGTCCCCCTCTTAGCAGTGATCTTGGTGATGGCCGTTAGCCTATTTCTAAGAACCGTAGGCTATTCGGAAGTGGAAATTAGGGTTTCCTATTCTGATGGAGGTTGTTTAGCTCTTTCTGAAGATTGCCCTTGGAATTCCGAGGTTCTGTTTGTGGATTCTTTATGGGTTTTCCGAGAGCTTCGCAACGATATAGCTGGCATGTTATTCTGAACAACTTCCTGAATTTATTATTTTTAGTAAATTCTACTTCTGTTAGTGACCCTATTGGCATCGGTACTCTTGGCTTTCCTCTTCGAGCAGTTCAGTTGGCAATGTTTGATTTGGCTTTGGGATGCTTTTTCAAGAGAGATAAGTTATTTTAATATTATGTCCCTTGGCCTAGCTTGATGACTTTTAAGTTGTTTTAAAAGGTGGTCTTCATGGGCAGATGCCTCATCAAGGGGTTAATTGAAATATTTTCAAAATGATAAAGTGGGACTAAGGAGAAAAGGGACGCCAACTTGAGGAAGGTAAGTTTGATTTTAAATAATGAAATATTTCATTAAAGGAAATGAGACGCCAACTTGGTGAGAGGGTTGAGTCAACTTGGAAATTCAAATTGTGTTGACTCCTTGGTTTTGGCGTAACTTCTAGAAGCTTCTAGAGGTGCTCTTCATAGGTTATAAAAGGAGGTTACTTCTCTTCATGTCATTATCTTGAATTTATTGCAAAGTTATGCTGCCGGAATGGTGACTGAATGCTTCGGGGAAGGCATACCCCCTAGCTTGGCTTGACTTCTTGCTTGAAAGATAGCAACTAGTTAAGATAGGATTGTCCTTGGTCTTTGAGTTGAGTTTTGAGCATGTAGGAGTTGAGTTATGTGCATTTTATCAGATTTGCAGAGTTGCTGGAGTTGTTCAGCTAATTGTAGTTTTTATTCATATCTTGCAAAATAAAAATAGTATCATTCTAGGTATTGTTCCTATCTATTTCCTTGCTAGGGGCGACCCTTCATGTTTATTCTTAGATTTTATTAACAAGTATTGGATTTTTAAAGGCAAAATCGCCCTTCCTAGAGGGCCATACTTTTTTGGAAGTGCCTTGGGTTTCGTGCAAAATAAATGAAAGCTATTTGAGTTGGTTTTAGTGTCCAGTCTTGGTCGCCATCCATGTTAGAATATTATGCATTTTATCTCATGTCGATTGGTTGGGTTTTGAGCAAGTTATGAGCAATTTAGTGAGGTTACAGGTTGCTGGTCTGCACAATTTCAGTTATTGTCACAATCATATCAGATTATGAGAATTCATCTCTTGAGTGGGATTGAGTCTAGGAGGTCAAGTTGAGTATAGGAGAGTTCCTTTATGTCATTGCAGCATTGAATGACTTCTAATCATGTGCTCTTGGCAGGTTCTATATCACATTGTAAGTTGAACAGTAGTACTGTCAGCATTTCTCCTCTTCTTATCTAATTCTTACAATTCCCACAATTGTGGAAGAGACTGGCCTCATTTCAGTCTATAGCTTCAGATTTCCGTTTCTTGCATCACCCGCTGAATAAGTGGAAGAGGCTGGCTTGCTGCCTATTTATTTACTGTAATGCATTATTTCATCATATTGCTGATCGGCTGAGCCGTCAACACACTCCCGCTGAATAAGTGGTCGAGTTGCATGTTTAATTTCAGTAACGATCTTCATTTTCAGTCCTCCCGCTGAAAAAGTGGTAGAGTGATTGTTATTTCCCTTCTCTACTCTTTCAGCAATTTTTAGTGTGCTAACAATCCCCTTTCGAGTATGCTCTCACCTTGCCCACATTGGGATCTGGGTTGATCAGAGGAAAGGGTTCCCTACAGTTGGATTGTTATTTTCACTAACGTTAATGAGTGAAATCATTGTGTCAAAAAAATGAAAAAAATTGGCTAGCAAATTTCAGACAGCAAATTGTATTAGCAAAACACCCATACAATCCACGATCAAACTAGCCACTATATTTAACTAAGGTGAGCATTCATCATGATAATAACATGAAACTCGAGTGGCATAACAATTCATCATCATAATAAAAACTTGTGAACAAGATACAAAATCAACAATATTACAAGCAAGGTGGGCTCAGCATATATTACTATCTCGTGCAAAAGATCTTGAACAGATACAATAATAGCAATACTAAAGGCAAGGTGGGCGTAGCATCTATGCTATCAAGCAAAAGTTCTATATACAAGTGTGAACCAATCTTGAGAATAGGCATGTTGCTGATAGCGCAACAATTCTCTATCATACGCAAAAGTTAATTACAAATGAGCTAAAAGCTCTTATTTATAGACATCAAAGGTGTAGGCAACCCTAAAATCACCTTGAGTCAACTAGAGTCTTGCGAGCATGCAAGATCTTTTATTGCTAAACCTAATGAAAATAAACTACACCGTTAACTGGAAAGATACCATCAGTTAACTGAAACAAGACTCAACAGAATGGACATGTGCAACATGCATGTCCTTATTAAAATGAAAACTAACTAATAACTCCAACCATACAAAGATGTTTCCAAGAAAGACATTGCATGCAATGTGTAACAATGAGAAAGGAACAACGAGTTAACTCGGAAAGAAGCATCGAGTCTAACTCGTGTATCTAATGTCTATCTTGGAAAAGGTGGGATGCCCTGAACTGAACTTCACTAGCCCTGGTCTCGAGCAGCTAACCCCTCCATGAGGTTGTTGACTGCATCACCATCCAACGGTCATCACATGTCTCAACTGCCAATTCACTACTTGTCAGCAACTCAAGCAAACCTGGAAATCTCTGCACACTTAAACTGGCATTTCACTAGATGGTAACTCTGGCGGCACGGTAACTGAAGTGATGGCCACTATTTCTTTTGTAGCTTAATGCCTCTCACACTTTTCACGCTTTTCACGGTTTTCTTTATGGAAGAGTGTTGCATGACGAAACCACGAAGTCTGACTGTGAACCCTCTGGTTGTGAGAAATGCGTGTGAACTTGTTGCACATGCAGAATCCCAACGGTATCAACCCTCTAAACTAGCCTTGGAAAACAATCAGCTATACAAGGCATGAAACCATGTGGACTTGAGAGACTACGCCTGTCAATCTTCCAGATGCACTTGATACAAATCGGTGTCAGCTTTTCTGATGAAATCATGAATTAAGACCGATTTGGTCTTGAATTCAGTTTGCGTGAACTGCATTCTGAAAAACTCACCTGTTGACTGTGAACATAGCTATATTCTGACAACTTTATCCAGAAGTTGAAATGTCCCCTGATGAGGCTAAAAATAACCTGTCGAAGGGCAATTGTCACCAAAAATTCTAAAATGTGGGTTTTGTCCGAAAAATGTTTCTAAGACAACCCACAATGTCAAAAATGTGAAAAAGTGTCGTTTAGCTTAACATGCAAAGTGTGATGTCCCCTTCTAATTAGGCACTTGTACGTCAGTAGATTAGCCTATCATGTTGACCCTCATAGGCTAATGGTTCTGGATAGAGGGTCACTTGGATGGGCACTTGGTCGTCAAACTTCGGTGTTGATCTCCGAAGTATGGTGGCAGGGTGAATTGTGGCGTTTGGCATGATACTGGTGCTTAATTTAATGATATTCACCTTTTATTTCACCATCCTCGGCCTAGGGACCATGTGTCTTTAAAATGAAGGGGTCACTTTATATTTTAAAGTTACTATTCATTTATAAAGTGAAAAAAGTTATAACTTAAGTGAATAGTGCTCACTTTAATGAATAGTGTTTCAATGTAAATTTATAAATAGCTTGAGGAAAAGTTTGACCCTTTCCATATGATGATCATTTTGCTTGAAGAAAACTTTGGAGTGAAGCTTGGAGGAAGGAGGCTAAGGTTTCCTGATTTCTTGCAGTGGGTGAGCCTTGTGGGGCTTGGTTCTTCGTATGGAGCTGCTTGAGGGTGTGAAACACCACCTTAAGGTTGCTGATCTGTTATTTGCTGCTTCTTTTGGAGATCTACGTTTCTGTTTACAAGTTATTCCAACTAGTTTTGAGTGGGTTTTGAGCTGCCATAGTTTTCAATCACTTTTTGAGGGAGCTGTTTTGCATTTTGAAGAACTTTGGGGCTGTTTTGAAGAAGCTACAGCCAACAGCGTTTTCTTGAGGGTTTGTAACAGCAAAAGGAAATAAAACGCCTTTCCTTGGTGGCTGCAATCTTTCCAAAAAGGGGCGCCCTTGTCTTAGAAAGCTTGCCATGCGAAGTTTTGGTGGGAGAAGTTCGTCTTTCAAGAGAAATCAGCATTTCTTTGGGCGCGGGTACTGTAGCAAGTCACTATTCACAGTGTTGTTTGGCTGTAAGTTTAAGTATGGTCTATGAAATACTTAGTTTCGAATATGATGCAAGTTATATGTTGTAAGCAACTTGTTATGTAATGAAGAAATTATATTTGGACACTGAAATGAGCAATGTACTCAAGTTGTTTCAATAACTTAGTTATTTGAATTTCCTTTATGCATATGCTTCTTAGTCCTTTCCTAGTTTTATTGGCAAAAACTCAAACACATAAAAAGAGAAATACAAACCAAACAAAATTCAGACCTACAAATTCAGAGAAACAAGATCATCAGAGTGGTGGTTCATCACACAAAGGCTTTCTTGAAAAAGCAACTGAGGGCAATAGAGGCTGCGGGGGCAATTTTTTCGAAAAAATCTAAGACATGGGTTTTGTCCAGAAGATGATGCTAAGACAACCCACAACATCAGATTCAAAAAATATCGACTTCTACTCCATCATGCAAAGGAATTTAAATTGAGAAAATCAAAGCTTCGAGAATCAATGCTCTGGAGTAAATTTTCCTGAAAAATTGTAACACATGGGTATTGTAGAGGAAGTTGTGCACAACCAACCCAGATGATCAGATTTTTCAAAAGTCATTGAATCTTGGACAAGCGAAGAAAACCTAAAATGAGAATAGAAGAATTTAAGACAAAAGATAGAAGTTTCAATGCTCCGCCTTTGCTAAAATCGCCATCTTGTCTTGATATTTGCTGATGAATTTGGACTTGTACTTGCAAAAGAATATTTTTGATGCCTTTGAAACTTGACTGCTAATGAAATTCACCCATCACAAGAATAAATTTGCCTTCTCCTCAAGTTGTATGAGAGAAATAATGGACACCATGTTGAATAAAGAGAAAATCATAGCCTTATGGCGCCACTGCAAGCTTTAAACCCTGATTTAAAAAGAAGTCTTCTGATTGGACCCCACTTAGCTGAACTACCGCTGACTCGGAGCCCTGGATTATAAAATAATATTAAAATATTCAATTAGCTCTCACATGTGAATTTGAGATTAAACATTAAAAGAGGCACCAATAATTAATTATTGAAGAAAATGGCCATTTTAATGTTTTGCATGCAAAAATTGAATTAAATATTATTTTAATTAGTTAACAAAAATCCCAACATTTGGATGCACATAACAAAATCCACTCATTCCAAAAAGTCCTCATTTGACCTTCTAGGCACCCATTTGCAAGAGTTATTGAATTTTTTACTAACTCCTATTTTATAGTTGACTGCAAAGTTACAGTTGGCCATGTTCAGCTTAGATTTTCGGGTGACTGAGTGAACTTGTGACTGAGCTGAGATATACACTATGAAGCCTACGGAGCAAGGATGAAATGTCTGCTAGGAACAACAACTGCTAAAATCAACGTTTGACACCTCAAAAAATTAGGCGCCTTTAATTAAATTGATGCAAAGATTCCAAACTTAGGCATTTCTCCATTTTGCCATTTGACGCTTCAAACTACCGCTACCGATGAACGATGAACCCTGCTGACTGGATAATAGGTTCATTGCATGACTGAAAGTATTCCGCATCCAACGGATGTAAGTAAGGCATTTGAAAGCTGTATTAGGAACCCCAAAAACAAGGACGACCCTAGCTTGTGAAGGTGCAGACACCATTTTGACAATAGTGTAACTTTCATCTAGACACCACACTTTGACCCTTGACATTGGAAGCTAGTGTAATGTCCCCACTTTAGCAGTTGACCAAGTGTGTGTGTGTTAGCCTTGTTCTACATGGTCCCGAGGGCTAACGAAGGGTTTAAGGGGATCCTAGAGTGTTTTGGCCTAGTCATTTCCAGTTTGGGTCAAAACGAAGTTGATTTACTCAGTTTCAGGCATACTTACTATTTTTAGTAAGTCAGCAAGACACAGTGGAGACCAGTTTTGGTGATTGGATTTGATACTCCTCGGTGAGAGCTTTCCGACGAGCTATCGCTCGCATTATTCGGAGTCTGATTGCTAATACATTTTAATGCCTGAAGTTTTATTAAAGTAACATTTAATTTAATTGTAAAATATTAAAGTGTTACTTTAATATTTATTTTATGGGGATGTGTACCCAAGGAAGACATAAGGGGATATTTTAATATATGTTTTATATTGCACATCTTTCATCCCACATTGCCCATGAGAGTTGAGTCGACCCTTGGAAATAGAATAAAAGGAAGCGTTTGTGGCTTCATTAGATATGTTGAATATGAGAAGAAATTGGTGTGTGAGTTGCAAATCCGTTCTTGGCATTAGAGGACGTCTATCCTCTCTTGTGACATTCTAGACATCATTCCCTTGGGGTTTGGCCTTTGGAATCTATTGCTATCAGCTCCATTAACAGGCAGATTGGGTGCATTTTCAGCTACAGGCAGATTGGGGGTTTCGTTCTTATCTTCCTCTCTACTTGTCCGATGCTTATGTCACTTTGAGGGAATGATTTCAAGAAGATATTGAACCGTTTGAAGGCAGATTATAACAGTACTGTAGCGCAGCACTATTCATGTTACTGTAGCACAGCACTATTCACGCTACTGTAGTGCGACACTATTCATGGCACTATTCGCGGGTACTATTCATACCACTGTAGCAGCAGATTTTGTAAACATTTGATGAAACATTATAATGCTGTAGAAGTTCGTGAGTTGATAACTTGCCATGTATTTGCTTCTTATTGAAATAATATTTTACCAGCAGTAGTCAGTTTCCAGATTGCATATTATTGTAGTTTCCTTCTTGTTCATGTTGTGTGTTTTCAAGTTTATGCCAAAACATAAAACAAACAAACAAATGTCTCATTTCCGGAAGTCATAAGGGAATTAAACATTAAACGGACAAATAAGAAGTTGGATGCAAACTGTTTGTCATAATTCCTTTCAGCAGTTGGTTTAGTCTTTTGGGCATTCAGGGGTGTCCATTACAGCTGGAGTGCTTCGATTCGCGCACCATCCGTCTCTCTGCATAGTTGGATCAACTTACAAGATATGTCTCTGGAGGTGACAAAGCAAGAAAACTGCTTCTAAGACCTCAACAAGAGGGGCGCCTTTTTCAAGGAGATGTGTATTTCCCATACTTAGCCATTTTTTGGTTGTTTTCATTTTTCAACATTCTCACATTGACCCCACACATATGAGCGTTTTCCAAATTCCGGAGGCTGACGACTAGACTCGTTGAATAGCTGGAGTAATTGCGCACAAGTCTCATGAAGACTACAAATGTTAAAAACCCCATCTGGCAGGCCTAAAGGCTAGGCGCCCCTGGCCTATAGAAGTGCAGGTGTGTATTGCTACATTTCTCCACCCTCTGATCCACGTGGTTGATAGAACCTCTGTCACGGTCACTCAGAATGTCGGATCGCCTCACGGATTGATGCGTTGCGAAACTCAATTGGATTAGAAAAGATCTCAGGAAGACCCCATCTGCAAATTCATCTATCTGAGAAATCAAATGCAAGGGCGCCCCTGAGCTACAAGGGCACAAAAACCATGAACTTGACAGCCTCTACAACATGCCTCCTCCTTGTACCCTGAGCTTCTGACCTTGATTTCTGGAGTTCTACACTACGTACATCTTCAATTGATAGCTTGTCGGAAAGCTGGGCTAATTCTGAAGAGATTGAACCTATTTGCAAGCACATGCAACAAAATCTGAGCCTTCAAAAAGAAGGACGCCCTTGGGCTACAAGAGCGCATATCTACTTTCTGCTTGAAATCTTCATTTGTCTCTGCGCTGAAAAACACTCCTCCGACCACTGAATTGACCTTGTAGGAGTATAATATGCTCGTGAAATGCTCCTCCATCATAACATGCTCTGCTTTGGATCCCAGGTTCAGGTTTTGTCCTCCAGGTACTGACCAATTGCTGCTGACGACTGACATGACACTGACCAAAGTCAATACTTGACCCGCCCAAAAACTTGTATTTTGACATCATTTTAACAAAGTTTAGACTCTTTAATCAAAATGCCTAAATGAAGCAAAAAAATTGGTTTGGTAAGTGCAAGATGTACTTCTAACAATAACTGAGAATGTAAATGCAAGTGTTTTCTGATTTTTTTATAATACAAATGAGGTCTGAAATGAAATTGCAGCTAAGCTAAATGCAACTACAGCCAAATGGTATTTTAACAAACAGTTGTCCTGCATCCTTCCAATGACTTCCTTGATGTCAAAATGATACAGCTGAATACAAATATTGACAGCCTGATATGAAGGTGACTTAATGATAGTCTCTCTATTGATTTTATAATGATAAAGTATTAAAAATAACTTTCAATATGCAAAATGTTCTCCTACAGAATTGATTGAAAATGCAAGTGTGACTGCACATACTAACTGGAAAATGAAAGATAAGGAACCTGGAGATAGTGACGCCTGGAGACCACAATGGAATATCAATCTGCAAACTGCTGGCAGCACTTAGATGCCTGGAGAATTAGAGTTTTCTCAAACTGGGATTGAAGAAGATGCCTTAATAATGACCATCAATGCAAGAGTTGATGATAGAAGCCCCTTTTAGCATTCGTTTCTCCTGTACAGAGGGATGCCTAACCAGAAACAGCACATAAACGTCTTTTCCAAGCCTCCAAAAGCAACTACGACCCAATATAGGGCTGTTACAGAAGTCGCCCTTACTCAAAAAATCGTGTTTTTTTGTTCTTTATCCCCTCTCCTCAAAACGAATCAGGTATGGAGTTTCATGACTGAAATAGGTGTGCCTGGGGTTACATTATATCAAAATGCCTTCAAAGAGAATATATTATCTTCCAAAATCGACCCAAGAGTTAGCAGAAATTTTGATGGACTGTAATCACGAAAATGATGAGTAAAACCTTGAGTTACATTTTCAAAATTATCTCAAACTCGACCTGCAATAGAAATATCTTTTTCTTCTCCAACAATGTGACTCTTCCAACTAGGGATGGCGTTTCGCACCCGAATTTGGACTGTAATGGTCTTCAAACCCTACACCAAGAAGCCCAACCAGTTCTTGCCTATGAAAATATGCATATCATAAAAATATCGAATGTTTCTTCCTTTTCTCTCTTTTGTATTTACCATTCAAAAATAAAGTGACTTTTGACAATGTAATATTTTAAATATTTCCTAAGTCACTTTTTGCATCAAATAAAGTGACTTTTATAAAGTCCACTTTAAAAATAATTATTTCATTAAATCACTTTTGAACCTTTTGCATAGTCACTTTATAAAAAGATTTAATTAATTATTTGGCATCACCTTTCAAGTTTAGCTTGACTTAGGCAATACTCAAATAATTAAATAAATAATTCCCTGATATTGACATTAGCCTTCGGGAAGGAAAGGCTAAGCGACAATCTGAAGGGCTATCGAGAAGGGGAAATTACAGTCCTCCCTTCCCGAAATTGCTTGTCCTCAAGCAATTGCAAGCTCGGGTGTTGTAGAAATTGCTCATCCTCCCATGTGGCATCCTCGGCTGGCAAATCTTTCCATCTCACCAAATACTCTTTCACCAGCCTGTTCCTCAACCTCCTCTCTCGAGTGTCTACAATCTCCTCAGGGACTAGGACCAAATGTCCCTCCTCATCCAATGGTGGGAGCTCTAAAGAAGAAGTAACCTGTTGACCTAGTGCCTTTTTATGGCACGAAACATGAAATACATTATGAATCTTGCTGCTTTCTGGCAGCTCCAACTCATATGCTACTTCTCCAACCCGCCTGATAATCCTGTATGGTCCATAGAATCTGGGCTTAAGATTCTCGGCTCCACTCTTCTTAAGAGAAGACTATCTATAGGGCTGCAAGCGAAGCTATACCAAATCGCCGACCTCAAAACTACGCTCAACCCTGTGTCTATCAGCATATGTCTTTTGTTGATTCTGTGCCACTTGCAGGTTATCTTTGAGTGCCCTCAAGATATCCTGACTTTCCTGAATCTAATCCTTGGCTTAGGGAGCCCTGCTCTCACCAAAAGCCATCTCCATGACTGAAGGTGCATCGTGTTAGTGTTTGTAGCTTAGGGAGATATTTTTCTCCTAAGTGAAAAATAATTATCAAGGCAGGTCGGCCTTGTTAATTAATGATATTTGTTATTTGTTATTTAAATCAAAGAGGCCGACCTAGATGAAAGGTTGCCTAGTTTGGTATATATACAAGGTGGTGTTCTTCCATTCAAATCATCAAGTTCTATTCATTCCGGATCGACATTCTTGAGCAGTTCGCCTTTTCCTTGCAACAGATCCTTTCTCAAAGAGAAGTGTTACCATTCATGGAGGAGTGTCTCCATTCATTGTATATACACAACCTTGTGCAAGGCCTGATTGTAAGCAATATTCTGTAGTTTTATATGATATATATGAGATACTATTTGCTGGGTTTTTCTCCTTCGAGTAGGAGGGTTTTCCCAAGGTAAAAGTGTTGTGTTTATTGTTCATGTGTTGTATTTCTGCTTATTGCAAATCGGATCCTAAAACTAACATGGTATTAGAGTGGGTTTAGAAAAGACCAGATTGGATTAGGCAAAGCAGTTTGAGAAGGATGTGAGTCCAGACTCGGGTCGACATTTGTTTTCGGATAATGGAATTCCTGTCATAAAGACAAATTAGCGCATGAAGACAAGCAGATATGAATTTGAGTTATATTGTGAGGTAGTCGATATCTCTAGAAGAGTCATACTTTTCAAAGAAGGGCGAATTCCATTATCGGGCTTCAGAATAGAGAAAAATTATCATAAAAGACAAGCAAAGCAGTTTATAAATTGTTTTATATTCGGAGGAATCATGTTTTCTCAGGACTCCTGGCATAGCAAATAAAGAAATCGACAAGAATAAGGGACAAGCCACGATTTAACACAAAGGCCCATTAATATTATCATTGAAGAGGACGCTTATATTGGAGTTGCCAGCACGATTCTCTAGCTGCAGGACGTGGTCATATTCGCATAAAGCAGACACCCAGGACAACGACGGAATAAGAGAAAGACGATATAATATTTGAATGGTCATTAGACCACATTCAAATATTATATTAAGGAGATCGCTTCATTATGCTGTCGGGTCTGCTTAAAGGAGAATAGGTCAAGCAAATCATAGCGAATGTTTCGGTGGAGGAAAGGCTATGAGAAGTCAAATACTGGAGGTGACGTCCAGCTTCAAGGAGTTAATCACTATGGATATGAATTATGAAGGTGGCGTCTAGATTTTAGATCATATTTCTCTATGACGGAGAAGTATGAGGTGAAAGCCCTTGTTAGTGTATATTTCTCTGTGACGGAGAAGTATGAGGTGAAAGCCCTTGTTAGTGTATATTTCTCTGAGATGGAGAAATATGAGGTGCGAGCCCTTGTTCATCTTTGAGACTAAGATGAGACGTCATGTTGAGAGACTCCATAACGACATCACGTTGAAAGACTCCATGATGAACCCCTTGTACTTGTGTTTTTCCACACATGCGAGTAGCCATGGTGGACGTCATGTTGAGAGACTCCATGACGACATCACGTTGAGAGACTCCGTGATGGACATTTGTGCACATGTTTCTTTCCACACATGGGAGTAGCCATGGTGGATGTCATGTTGAGAGACTCCATGACAACATCACGTTGAGAGACTTCGTGATGGTTCTTGTACATCTCTGAGATTGAGATGTGATTTTCCAGAGCTGGGTGTAGCCATTGTGGACGTCATGTTGAGAGACTCCATGACAAGGATTATAGGAAAAAAACCTCCCTAGCTAAGATGGAGTGTTAGTGTTTGTAGCTTAGGGAGATATTTTTCTCCTAAGTAAAAAATAATTAAGATAATAAATAATTATCAAGGTAGGTTGGCCTTGTTAATTAATGACATTTTATATTTGTTATTTAAATCAAAGAGGCCGACCTAGATGAAAGGTTGCCTAGTTTGGTATATATACAAGGTGGTGTTCTTCCATTCAAATCATCAAGTTCTATTCATTCCAGATTGGCATTCTTCAACAATTCGCCTTTTCCTTGCGGCAGATCCTTCCTCAAAAAGAAGTGTTACCATTCATGGAGGAGTGTCTCCATTCATTGTATATACTCAGCCTTGGGCAAGGCCTAATTGTAAGCAGTATTCTGCAATTTTATATGATATATATGAGATACTATTTGTTGGGTTTTTCTCCCTCGAGTAGGAGGGTTTTCCCAAGGTAAAAGTGTTGTGTTTATTGTTCATGTGTTGTATTTCTGCTTATTGCAAATTTGATCCTAAAACTAACACATTGTATCCGTACAAAGCTCAAAAGGGACTCATCCCAATGGACACATGATAAGTAGTATTATAACAATACTCTCCCAAGTACAACCACTTAATCCATGTTTGTTGCTGCCCTGCAATGTAGTTGCGCAAGTACCCCTCAATCCACTTGTTCACAATCTCTGTTTGTTCGTCTATCTGAGGGTGATAACTCATGCTCGAAGTCAATGCGGTACCTGCCAACCTAAACAACTCCTGCCAAAATGCACTCATGAATCTACTATCCTTGTCATTGACTATGTACCAGGGTAGCCCATGCAATCTGAAAATCTCTCTAAAAAATAACTCAGCCACCTGTGGAGCCTTGTACTCAATCAGAATAGCAAAGAAGTGAGCGAACTTCGTCAATCGATCCACAACCACAAAGATATTATCTCTCCCATGCACCTTAGGTAGGCTTGTGATGAAGTCCATAGAAATGCTCTCCCATTTCTGCTCTGGGATAGGCAATGGTTGTAGCAATCCAGCTGGATGTGCATGCTCTGACTTGTTCTACTGACAAGTCACACACTCTCTGACATGTCTCAATACATCATCCTTGAGGCCCATCCATGGGAACCTCTCTCTGACCTGTCTATAAGTTTTGAAATAGCCCTGAGGCCTGCTAAGGGAGTGTCATGAGAAGCCGCAATATCTTCTCCTTCATTCTAGACTCTGGCACCAAGTAAATCCTATCCTTGTAGTAAATCACATCATCCACTACTCGGTACCTCTCATCCTGAATTAGTCCATCCATCAACTCACAAGAAAACTTATTCTTGGAGTACTCCACCAACAAGAGGGACTTCCAACCTGCAGAGATCTCTGAAAATGAGCAAGCTGAAGGTCTCCTGTAGATGGCGTCTACAACCACATTCTTCTTCCCTTTTACATACTCTATATCAAAGTCATATGCCTGTATCCTGCTGACCCACTTCTGCTATCTCTCATTCAAATCCCTCTACTCCAAGAAGTATCTGAGACTATTGTGGTCGGATCTCACCACAAACTTCCCTCCAACTAAATGTTGTCTGAATTTCGCCAAGGCATGCATAATGGCGAGCATCTCCTTATCGTAGATGGAGTATAGTCTCTCTGATCCCCTCAACTTACGACTCTGAAAAGCTATGGGGTGTCTTTTTTGCATCAACACTGCCCCTATGCCCCCACTCGAGGCATCACACTCCAGAACAAATGGCTGTGTGAAACCTGGAAGCACCAATACTAGACAACTACTCATCACCTCCTTGAGTTTATCAAAAGCTCGTTGTGCCTCCTCTGACCAACTGAATGCACCTCTCTTTGTCAAATCTGTCAAAGGTGCTCCCAACTGTGAAAATCCCCTCAAAAAGTGCCTGTAGTAACTGCACAATCCAAAGAAGCCTCGCAACTCTATCAGTGTCCTAGGCGGTGGCCAATCAAGTATCACCTATATCTTCTCCTGATAGACCTACACTCTGTCTGCACTAATCACATGCCCCAAATACAATATCTCTCTAAGGCCAAACTCACATTTTGAAGCCTTAGCGTAGAGTGACTGCTCCTCCATGATAGTCAAGATCTCATCAAGTTGCCTCAAATGCTCCTCCCAAGTCTTGCTGTATATGAGCAAGTCATCAAAGAACACCAACAAAAATTTACACAACTGCTTATTGAATATATGATTCATGCAAGACTAAAATGTGGTAGGTGCGTTTGTCAAACCAAATGGCATGACCAGGAACTCATAGTGCCCATAGTGACAAAAAAATGTTATTTTGTGTATGTCCTGCTCTTTGACTCTGATTTGATGGTACCCTGAACGAAGGTCAATCTTCAAAAAGTACACTGCCCCATGAAGTTCATCCAACAACTCATCTATCCTAGGTATGGGGTACCTATTCTTAATGGTTTTCTTATTGAGAGCTCGGTAGTCAATGCACATCCGCATGGTTCCATCTTTCTTCTTTACCAGGACCACCGAAGAAGCAAATGGACTGGAGCTCGGTCTAATGTGTCCCATCTCAAGCAATTCCTTGATTGCTTTCTCAATCTCATCCTTGAATTTCTTAGGATGATGATAGGGGGTGGTGATGACTAGTTTGGCCCCCTCCAACTCAATGGTATGCTCAAAACCACGATCAAGTGGTCTCCCTAGAGGTAAAAACCTTATCATGCTTACCCAATAGCCCCTGAATGTCAACATGATATGGCCGTCCTGAATCTGAAGACTCCTTGGTGGTAATCAAACATTTTGCTGCCCAAGCTATGTCATCATGTCAAAAAATGTTCTCCATGCGTCTAGCAGACACAACCTTGGCTAATCCAGTAGCCATGACTCTAAGCACTACTCGCTGCCCATCTGTTGTCTTGAACTTAAGTTCCATGGTCTGAAAGTTTTGTGAATATTTCCCTAGTGACGGTAACCACTGAACTCCAAGTATAGCATGAGTGTCACCCAAGTCCACCACATGGAAGTCATTTGTGACCATATAATTGCCCAAAGTAATAGGCAACTATGGGACCCTCTGAGTGCATGTCATATTATAACCATCTGCCACCATCACATTAAATCCCTCAAAGTCCTTTGCAGGTAGCTTCCACCTCGCTACTAGGGCTACATCAATAAATTTGTGTGTGGCCCCACTATCAATCAACATTGCTATGTGATGTCCCTGTAAAACACCCCTAACTCTAAAAGAGTTGAATCTAGGCGTGCCTGAAAGAGTAGCTATAGTACCCCTCTTGCCCTTTTCCTGGGCTTGCTCCTCATTTGAGCTGCTATCATCATGGTCCTGTGATTGCTCATTATCACTGCTTTCATCCTCAGACATCACTTGAATGAGATGAACTTTTCCTTTACCTAGGCAGCGGTGTCCAGGCTCCCAACGTTCCTTGCAATTATAACATATTCCCTTTATTCTGCATTCCCTACGATACTCCTTATCTAGATCACTTTTTTGGTTTCCCTTCTTCTGAAAAGACTTCTTACCCTTGTTCTTTTGAGGAATGAAGGGTTTAGAAGGAGTTTTTGTGCTAGGTGTGGTGTATTCCATATCTCTAGCTCAAGCGATCGCATCCTGTAGGGAATCTGATTTGAAAGCCTTAATCCAATCATGAAGTGGTTCGGATAGACCCTCAATGAAAAGCATCACCAACCGCTGCTCTGAAATATCTATCACCATGACTGCCAACTGCTAGAATTCTGAAAAATATGCATCTACTGAGCCACTCTACTTAAACTGTGCTAACTCCCTAAACTGAAGTTCAGGATCCCTCTGATCAAATCTATCCATGAGTTTTTGTGTGAACTCCAAGTAGGATGAGATATTGGCATGTCCCAGTGTGACAAGCCCATGGTACCACCATTCATGCGCTTCACCATCCAAATGTAGAGTAGCATACTTAATGGCTTCAATCTCCAGCATAGGGTTAAGCTGAAGATAGGTATCCAACTTCTAAACCCAAGCTCTGGCTGTGCATTTGCTAGATCCATCAACGGAAGGGATTGAGAGTTTCCCAACCTTTTCGCTGTAACTCTTGATTTTTCTGCCCTCTGTTGTTGTTTCTAGGTTGGTTCCTTAGTTTGATATTACAGAAGTCTACTAATGACATGGCAGCCTGAAATTCGTCTCCCAAAGAATTGTATTCCCTCAAATAATTGGAGAATCCTTTCTCTTGTGCTTGCTGCCTGATTTGCAGCAGCTTGTCCTCCCAAGAACTGAGGCATGAGAGGCCTCGGTGTCACTCTGCTAGTTGTCCTAGCATTGCTCTGGGCTGTAACATTATTATCATGTCCACCATTGTGACCATTCTGCCCATTATTGCCATTATTACCATTGTTGTTCCTACCCCCAACAAGATGTTGTACAAGTTATGCTATTTGTTGTGCCATTTTGTGTTGACCTCTAGCTAGGTCATTCAAAATATGTTGGGTGCTGCCCTCAAGTATTTCACCTCTATCCCCCATGAATTCAAGTGGTCCCAAACCTCTTCTCAACCTTTTATAATGGTTGTTTAGAGGATTGATATCTAGAATGTCCTTGTTCATAACCCAAAACTAACACACAGGCTGGCAGGAGTGCTAGCTCTGATACCACTGTAAAGGGCTTGGCTAATTTCACCTTTAATTTTAGTGTAAATGTTCAAGAATTTCTTCAAACAGTTGGTGTGCAAACTGATTCCAGCATATACTTGTTGTTTGGTTTGTTGATGCAATGATGGTAAGTGCAAGATGTACTTCTAACAATAATTGAGAATGTAAATGCAAGTGTTTTCTGATTTTTTTATAATGCATATGAGGTCTGAAATGAAATTGCAGCTAAGCTAAATGCAACTACAGCCAAATGGTATTTTAACAAACAGTTGTCCTGCATCCTTCCAATGACTTCCTTGATGTCAAAATGATACAGCTGAATACAAATATTGACAGCCTGATATGAAGGCAATTTAATGACAGTCTCTCTATTGATTTTATAATGATAAAGTATTAAAAATAACTTTCAATATGCAAAATGTTCTCCTACAGAATTGATTTAAAATGCAAGTGTGACTGCACATACTAACTGGAAAATGCAAGATAAGGAACCTGGAGATAGTGATGCCTAGAGACCACAATGGAATATCAATCTGCAAACTGTTGGCAACACTTAGATGCCTGAAGAATGAGAGTTGTCTCAGCCTGGGAATGAAGAAGACGCCTCAGTAATGACCAACAATGCAAGAGCCGGTGATAGAAACCCCTTTTAGCATTCGTTTCTTCTATACAGAGGGACGCCTAACCAACAACAACACATAAACGTCTTTTCCAGGCCTCCAAAACAAACTATGACCCAATATAGGGTTGTTACAGAAGTCACCCTTACTAAAAAAATCACGTTTTTTCTGTTCTTTGTCCAGCTTCTCCTCAAAATGTATCAGGTATGGAGTTTCATGATTGAAATAGGTGTGCCTGGGGTTACATTATATCAAAACGCCTTCAAAGAGAATGTATTAGCTTCCAAAATCAACCCAAGAGTTGGTAGAAATTTTAATGGACTGTAATCACGAAAATGATGAGTAAAACCTTGAGTTGCATTTTCAAAATTATCTCAAACTTGACCTGCAATAGAAATATCTTTTCCTTCTCCAAAAACATGACTCTTCCAGCTAGGGATGGTGTTTCACACCCGAATCTGGACTGTAATGGTCTTCAAACCCTACACCAAGAAGCCCGACCAGTTCTTGCCCGTGAAAATATGCATATCATAAAAGTATCGAATGTTTCTTCTTTTTCTGTCTTTTGTATTTACCATTCAAAAATAAAGTGACTTTTGACAAGGTAATATTTTAAATATTTCCTATGTCACTTTTTGCACCAAATAAAGTGACTTTTATAAAGTCCACATTAAAAATAAATATTTCATTAAATCACTTTTGAACCTTTTGCATATTCACTTTATAAAAAGATTTAATTTATTATTTGGCATCACCTTTTAAGTTTAGCTTGACTTAGGCAATACTCAAATAATTAAATAAATAATTCCCTGATATTGGCATTAGCCTTTGGGAAGGGAAGGCTAAGCGACAACCTGAAGGGCTATCGAGAAGGGGACATTACAGGCACACATCCATAGGCATAATATCACAAATCGCACTGTCCTTATAACTACCAATCTTAAATTCTACTAAGGCCTATTCATCTACCGACAATTGATGCCCCTTTTGAAGCCAAGAAACTTTATATGGTGTAGGATGTTTAGTTCTCTTAAAACCTAGCTTATCCACCATTTCTACAGCCACTAAATTATCCGTACTGCCACTGTCAATAATCAATTTTCAGGACTTACCTTTTGTCTTGCACTTTGTCTTGAATAAGGCTTTTCTTTGTTCTGGTTATTTACTCTCCTTTGGTGGCTTCAACAACAAAGATTCTCTCGTCTCAGGTTCCTCGGTGTGATGAGCAAGTGATCGCACACTTTCTTGCTCTGCTTGCACTATCTGAGTGCTCCTTTTTGGCCTTGTGTGTCCTTCCTTTACGAATTCCAGACACTCCCAACTCTTATGACCAGCATATTGATTGCATTTGAAACATTTACTAGCAAAACCTCTTCCTCTTCCTTGATAACCACCTTTACCAAAAGATCTTCCTCCTTTGTTCTGATAGTCTCCTCCTTCTTGATTAGCTTGTCCACTCGAACTACTAGCCCCTTCATCTTGATGAGTTTGTTTTCCCCTATCAGCCTGTGGTCCTCTTCCTCTATTTCTTCCTTGCTGATTTTTCTTCCTCACAAGCTTCTCTTCTGCCTTAATGGAAAATTGATAGGCTTCCTCAAGAGTTCTTAGATACACTAAACTTAACTCATCTTGCAAACTGTATTTCAACCCATTTAGATATTTTTCCACCTTTTCCATATCCTCTTCACTGTGGCCTGACCGAATCACTAACTTGTAGAACTCTTTCGTATATTCTTTGACTGACATATCCTTTTTCTTGAGATTCTGCAATCTTTTGAAAAAATTGGTTTGATAATCTATTGGAAGGAACTTCGTCTTCAATTTGGCAACCATACAATTCTAGGAAGTGATCTTTTCTTTGTGTTTCTTTCGTCTTTTAGATTGCACAAAATCCCACCACATTGCAATGTGGCCTTTAAGTCTTGTACAGGAAAACTTGACCTTTCTTTCTTCTACAACTCCTTCATATTCAAAGTATTTGTCCAAATCATTGATCCAATCAACAAGCTCTTCCCCATTCAAGTTTCCAGAATACGTAGGAAACTCAATTCTTGGTTTGGCTCCCACATTCATAATGGCTCTGATCAATCTTTCTTCCACTCCTGGTTCTTCTTGAGCTTCATCATCAGCATGTGGTTGCTCTTCTTCCTCAATTTCACTAACATTATCAACAATTACTCCCCTTCGTTGTGCCTATTCCATGGCATCTATCCTAGCTGTCAAGTTCTACAACATCTCCAAAATTCCTTCTCCATGGCCTCTTCGACCACCACCTTGAGCACGCCCTCTTCTCATCCTCCTCAGTGGCATATTGCCCACTTTCCAATCTCCCAAACTCTTATGGCTCTAATACCAAAATATAATGGCAAACTGTAAATTACAGGGTTGCTGCAATATCACCAAGACAGGAAGCTGCACAATTATCAAATACCAAATATAGAGTAGTTGCAATAACACAAAGACAGGAAGCTACACAATTATCAAATACCAATAAAGATGTCTACAAAAGATGGGACGGTTAACCAAGCTAAATAATATTCCAGGGTGATTGAAGTAATCCCCAAATTCATTCCACACTGCAAGTGATAGAGATACAAAGTTCACCAAGTACCAATGACAGGGAAATAGAGATAATGGTATCAGAACGATGCAACATTGCGCATAACGTCAACAACTACATATTACAAGACAACAAAATTCCATAGGCATGTTTGCCTTCTCTTCTTCCCAGCCACACGTCCCTGTTCACCTTCAATTTTCTTGGCTCTAGATCAGTCTGCCTTCACACTCATAAGCTACCAAATTTGGCTTCTTTCCACCCATGAAACCGTCGTTTCTTTTCCTTTACACAGGCAGAATCATCAGCATAAAGACTATGTCTACCCTCCTTCACTAGAAAACAACTCTCAACACACAAACTATCTCTACCACTCTCATTTTGGCGAAGAGCTCCCTATTGAACAAAGGCGTTGAATCCTAAATCATCAAAATAAAATTAAAAACCAGGCCACTCGATATGCAGATTTGGTTGTTATTCTTTTTGCTAGTAGAACAATGCACCCAAGTAACCCAAAATCCACTCATTAATGTAACTACCATCCACCTTTTGCAACAAGAAAGAGAAAAGATTTGAAATCTTGCTTACCATACTGAACCTGCCACCTGTCAAAAGGCCAACAAGGAAAACAAAGAAAAACAGAACCAAAAACCAAAATGTGTAAAAACAAAATTGTGTGATGCCGCTACTTCAAGAATAAGGATCAATTTCCCTTCCTCATCCAACTGTGGCAACTCGGAAGAAGGAAGTACATTTTCCCCAAGTGCTTTCTTGAGGCGTGAAGCATGGAAGACATTATGTACTTTGCTACTTGCCAATAGTTCTAGCTCATAAGCCACTTCTCCAATCCTCTTGGAGATCCTAAATGGGCCATGAAATTGTGGCTTAAGTTTTTTTGATCCACTCTTCTTAAGAGTGGACTGCCTATATGGTTACAACCGCAAATATACCATGTCACCTACCTCAAAGACATGCTCAATGTGTTGCTGATTTGCATATTGTTCTTGTTGATTTTGGGCTTCTTATATATTTTCCTTTAAGGACTTCATGATATCCTAACTTTCCTGTAATAAGTCCTTGGACTTGGGTACCCTACTATCGTTGAGAAGTAAATTTATGAAGCTAGGAGCTTCATACCCATATAAAGCCATGAATGATATCTTAATTTACATGTGGTAAGTGGAGTTGTACTAGTATTCACCTAAATGCAACCATTTTACCCATAATTTTTTCTGCCCTAAGATGTAAATCCTGAGATACCCTTCCACCCACTTATTCGCGATTTCAATCTAACTATTTGTCTATGGGTGATAGTTGGTACTAGGAGCGAACTCAGTCCCACTCAATATGAAAATTTCTTGCCAAAATAAACTCAAGAACTTGTTGTCCCTGTCACTAACTATGTTCTTGGGCATCCCATGTAACCAAAATATCTCCCTAGAAAATAAATTTGCCACCTCTACTGCAGAAAAAGTTGCTCAGATAGCAAAGAAATGGGAAATTTTGGTTAATCTATCAACCACTACATAAAAGAAATCTTTATTTTGCACCTTAGGAAGTCCTATTATGAAGTCCATCGAGATGCTTTCCCATTTTTGGTTGGGAATTGGGAGGGGCTGCAATAAATTGGTAAGATAAGTACACTCGGCCTTATTTCGTAGACAGGCTTGACATTCCCGAACATACTTGAGGACTTCATTTTTAAGTCCTTTCCATGTAAACCTTTCTCGAATTTGTCTATATGTGTTGAAGAAATCCATGTGACCAGCCATTTGTGTATCATGAAAGAACCTTATTACCTTTTCCTTAAATTCAAAATTAGGTACCAAATAGACTCTATTTTTGTAAATAATAAATTCGTTCACCACAATGTATCTATCATCTTGTGTAGTACTCTCAATAATACTAGCAGCCCAAGTATCCTTAACATACTTAGCTGAAATCTGCTCTTTCCAATCTGCTATAACCTCCACTAATGAGCATATATATGGTCTCCTGGATAAGTCATCAACCACAACATTTCTCTTTCCTTTGACATAAACAATATCAAATTTGTAATCTTGAAGCTTACTCACCCATTTCTATTGCTAGTCATTCCAATCTTTTTGGTTTAAAAAATATTTAAGACTGTTGTAGTGGGTTTTCACAATAAACTTACCTCCCACAAGATAAGGTTTGAACTTGGCCAATGCATGCATAATGGCCAATATCTCCTTATCGTATATAGAATAAATCCTCTCGGAACCCCTAAATTTTCTGCCCTCAAAAGCAATGGGATGCTTATCTTGCATCAAAATAACACCTATTCCCACTCTAGGAGCATCGCACTAAAGTTCAAAAGGCTTGAAAAAATTGGGAATAGCAAGAACTGGGTGTGCACTCATAATCTGTTTAAACTGATCAAAACATTGTTGTGTTGCATTAGTCCAAACAAAATCCCCCTTCTTAGTCAAATCAGTGAGTGGAGTTGCCTTTTGTGAAAACCCTTTTATGAATCTTCTATAAAACCCACATAGGCCAAAAAATCCCTTAAGTTGTGAAAGATTCGTAGGTAGAGGCCACTGTAGAATAGATTTGATCTTATTTGGATCCATCCTTATTGCATTACTCTATTATCAGGTTCTTCATATTTGACCTAGCTACCCGTGTGGGTATGGTTCAAGTACGGGTTCGGTTCGAGTACGAGTTCGGTTCTAGTACGGATTTGGGTACAGCTTGGACACTTGGGTTCTTTGTGGGTTCTTCTGTGAAGGACCCACAAAGAACCCAGGCGCCTGGATTCTCTGTGGGTTCTTCTGTGAAGGACCCACAAAGAATTGAGATGCTTAGGTTCTCTATGGGTTCTTTTGTGAAGGACCCACAAAGATTCTAGGCACTCGGGTAGTACAAATTTAATATTGTCTTGGCAAACAAAGAACTTATAACTATTGTTTGAAAAAAATTAGGGCTATTGTTTCTAATTGAACATGTGTAGATAACATTAATTGATCCTCATGAATGCATCATTCCATCATTTACTCTCTCATTTGACCAACACTATTGTAGGAGGGGGAAAAAGACAATGTTTGGGCCAGACTATAAATTCGACATCATTTATGAATCAACACACCAAATCTTTTCAACATTAACCCTACACCTGCATTGACCCTTGTTTGATTCGCTCTTCTTATATGTGGTTATCTGACAATGTTGACCAAAGAGCTCTGTTAGACTAACTATGTTGAGCAAAGATCTTTGCTACATACATTAACTTGTGTACCTTGATGATTATGTTGCATTGAATGTGATATTTTACTTTTCAGTGAGTCATGATCAATATTGACCAAGAAACTAGTGAGGTATGTAGGATTCTTTGAGTTTTAATTGTGTCTACTATATTTTTTAAGGAGAATCAATTACTATACTTGTGAAGTGATCATTAATTGAACTATTATAACTTGCTATGTCAAAATTATGGTGTATTCTATTTATTAGAAATTATGAGCATCACTTTTCTTATTAATTTATAATTTATAATTTTGATCATATATATATATATATTCTCGTACAAGTACCCAAGGAAAGAAAAAATTGTTGTATCGTCGTACCCGTACCCGTATCTGAACCCGTACCCAAACCAACAACTTAGCTCCATTGGAACAGATTATGTGTTCAAAAGTAGAGAAATTCTATCATAGTGAAGTCGCACTTCATTTCCTTAGCATATAAGAACTCCCCCTCAAGTATTCTTAACACCTCGTCTAAATGCCTCATGTGTTCATCCCATGTCTTGTTGAATATCAATGTCATCAAAACAAATTAGAACTTGTGGAGCTGCTTATTGAAGACCCTATTCAAACATGATTGGAAAGTGGCAAAATCATTGGTTAGGCCAAGTGGCATAACCAAAAATCAGTAGTGTCCAAAGTGACACCTAAAAGTTGTTTTCTCCACATCCTCACAAACTCGAATCTGATGGAGAAGTAACAAGCACCATGCAATTCATCTATTGGTTCATCTATTCTTGGGGGATGGGATATCTATTTTTTATTGTCTTCTTATTTAAAGCCCTATAGTCTATGCACATATGCATAGTCCCATCCTTCCTTTTGAGTAACACCACCGAAGTTGCAAAAGGACTCTTACTAGGCCTAATGTGTCCCATTTCGAGCAACTCCATGATGAACTTCTCTATTTCATCTTCGTGTCTCTTTGGGTGTTTGTATGGGGTAGTTATCATGAGTTTGGCTCCCTCCTCCAACTCAACAACATGCTCAATGCCTCACACAGGAGGCCTCCCTAGAGGTATGCTACCTAAACCACATTGTGCTTAGACATCAAACCCTGTACATTTGGGTGACAACTCGTGTTTTTCTGCTCTATAATGGTAGGTTGGATGATGCATTCCGCTGCAAACTCTACTTGGCCATGTCTGATAAGACTTTCCATTCCTTTTAAAGAAACTATTTGTGGTCTACTATTGGACATGCCCCTAAGTAGAACCTTTCTACCATTAGCCTTAAATTTCATCTCCATGGTTTGTAAGTTCATATAGAACTCTCCAATAGATTGCATCCATTGCATACCCAATACTTCATCCATGTCCCTTATGCTTACCACATAAAAATCATCTCTAATCCCATACTCACCTAACTAAATGCTCAAATTCGGAACCTTCCTAGTGCATGTGACGGTGAATCCATCTGCTAGCATCACCTTGAAGCCATCAATGTTTTTTGTCTTAATTCCCCTCCTAGTTATCACTCCCTATAAAATTGTGTGGCACTTGTATCAGTGGACAAGCTACAAAGTTTGAAAATACAACATTTTTGGACTTTGACAAGACAATATGTAATTTGGTTGAAAATGACTATTTTGTATTTCACTTCCGACTTAGAATTTGGTGACGATAAAAGAGTTTCATATAGCACAATCAATTCAAATTGGGTACAAATTGGGTACAACAATTTTCACTTTCCAGGAACCATGGCATATGTTTGTGGTATAGGAATTCAAAATCTTTGGGTTTACAAATAGGCCAATGCTTTATTAGTTGAGAAACAAAGTCAAAACATTCCTAAATCACCTAAAAACGAAACCGTTGGATTACGTAACAAAACATGACCTTGCACAATATACAAAGGAAATACAATACACAATTACAAATACATTAAAAATAGGGAAGCACAGTACGAAACACAAATAAAGAAAAACAAAAATGTTCTTTCATGAGTAGGAATGAAGGGAAATGGAATGGGTTACACAACCATTTAAAAAATGCGAAAAGTAGCAACCTCTCCTCGTGAGCTAAGAGTTAGTCGTGATAGCATATAGCCTAAAATCCATTGCAAGACTTTCTAAAAGAGCCAGGGTTCTAGTAACAAGAACATGCAATGAAAAATTTAACACAAACTGATTAATATGCATGGGAGTTATATGTTCTTCCATAAGAAAAAACCTCTCTAGTAGGTGAATATATTGTGCCTCTAATGGTATCAAGCAAGATCCTACAACTATAGTGTTGTTATAGAAATGGTAACCACCACATGTCGAATTTGATTTCAGCCATGTCTTTGGCACATTTAACCTAAACTTAGTCCAAGTATCATTCTCTAGGAATGGTTGAATTTATTCAAAGAAAATTTCCATCACTTGTTCCTAACTTTCTAGAGTTACAACTAACAATAAATGTGCACCTTTTTATGGAAGCACTTCATCATTGTTCTCATTGATTATGCCTTCATCTAGTAAACTATCAAAGTTAAATCTAAGAGACCATCAAGGTTTAAGTCTTCAAGCACCAAGTTACTCTAACAGTACACATGTTGAAAGACCTCCATCTCTCTAGCAACAAAATTTGTTATCCATTATCTTCTAACACATAAATAGTGTTGGAAATATTGTCATTGATGTCAAGGGTATATAGACGATTGGAAGTTGTCATTGATGTCAAACAAGATCTATGTCAAGGAAATCGTAAAAATCCATATGCCACTAATTGATGGGCAGGTTGGTAGCATACAAGACTGTTGGCGTTTCAATTCACACCTCTGGTGTGCGTATTGGAAATAGACAGCTATGCATAGTTAGATTGCTCTTCAAATTAGGAGGGGAAGCTCCCTCTTTTGCTGATTATGCTAAAAAGAAATACTAAACTAATTGCTTATCTTTTATCTCAGCTGAGAGCACAAGGTTATAAAACTCTTTGCTCTCTGGTTTCGTAACTTCAACTACAACTAGGCCTAAACTAATGATGCTTCTATCTTCTCGAGTAAATTCAAAGAAAGAGAATTTAGAAGTAAACAGGGAATGGTTGATTAACACAAAGCTTAAACAAGCTTATTTCAAGAACACACCCAAAGACTCATTGTACTTTCGGATGAAAGCAGAAACAAAGATCATGAAAGCAAAACATGAAACAATAAACTTGCTTTCAACATGCCCTCGAAGACTTATTGTACTTTTGAGGTATAGGATGAAATAAAGATTATATAAAACAATATCACTAAAAGATTTTGATACTTTGGAACAAAGCAAGGTAGGCATAAGATTTATTTCCTCAAAGCTTTCCAACAACAATTACATGTTTGGGACAGCAAATTGTATCAAGAAGACAAACATACAATATACGATCAACCAAATTACATTGAACAAATGTGAACAAATACTGAATAGCAAAACTTGCAGGCAACTAAGGCTCAACAATTTTGTTATAGCAACAACGATTAGGAAAATAATGAGCGAAGGCTGCTCTTATTTATACACAAACACAGGAGTAGGGAACCCTAAAATCTCCTTGTGTAAACAATCAGTCTTGCCAATCTGCAAGATTCATTCCTATGTCTAAACAAAGATAACTAACAGTTAACTGGAATGACTAACATCAGTTAACTGATCTAACACTAAAGAAAACTCCAACTGTACAGTAGGTAACTCCAAAGAATAGACATACATGAAAAGAGGACGGTCAATTAAACTTAGAAAAGGCCTCGAGTTAACTGTTGTCATCACTTGAGTTCTATTCCTGGAAATATCTACACACTTCAATTGGCAGTTCATTGATTGGTAACTTTGACGGTTCTATAACTAGAGTGATGACCTCTGTTTCTTTTTGCAACTTTATGCTTCTGACGCTTTTCTTGATTTTTCTCAATGGAAGAGTATTGCATGATGAAACTGTGAAGTTTGACTGTGAACACGGATATGTTCGAACAAGTTCTAAAAATAGCTTCGCTGAGAGGTAGAAAAAGGTAGATTTTTGGATAAAAATCTGAGATATGGGTTTTGTAAGTAATGTCATTTGGAATAGACCCAAATCGTCTGCTTTCTGAAAATTTGACTTTTTCAAGAACATGTAAGAACCCCTCAAAGGTAGAAGTTGTGAAGCAATTATTTTTGGAGAAAATGTGAGATTTGGGTTTTGTAGGCGCCTGTATGCTGAAGAGACCCAAATCGTTTGTTTTTCAAAAAACTGAGTTTTTCATGAACATGCAAGAAACCCTTAAAAAGTGGAAACAACGAGGAAATTTTTCTAGAAAAATCTAGGGCGTGGGTTTTGTGGCCAATTTTGTGCTGAGTAAACCCAGATGGTCAAATTTTTGAAAAGATAGATTTTTCAAGAAACCCTAAAAAATAGGGCTAGAAGCTTCCCCAAAAAGTCGCCAATCTTCAAGAGAAATGTCAAATAGAAAGACCCAGCTTGATGAAATTCTGAAAAGGAAACCTTTTGTCTCTGAAAAACAATGGCCCTGGAAGAATGGATCAGGAAAAGTGTTCTTCTCTGCAACATGAACTTGAAACTATGAAGAAATCTGAAAACCCCCTTCATTTGATCCTTCAAATGCTGTTGAGAAGAAAAGTTTGTGTTTGCTTGTTGAAGCTAACCTGCAAAATGAAGAATGGACACCCAAATGCTTTTTAAGTAAATTTTGGAGGTGAAAGAAGCATTAGTTAACTTGCGAAAACCCTAATTTTAGGGGTCTTCCTGCGAAAATATCTGTTAACTAGAAGAATCCCCCAAAATTTGGGATGTCTTGAGGAAGAGAAAGTCTTCAAAAATTGTAACTGAAGTTGACTTGGGCGCCAACTTGAGATAAGGCATCCAAGTTTGTCAGTGTTAGAATTTTTTTTCAAGATTTTCAAATTTTTTCTTGATAAACTGCCTCCGTTTGACCCTTGATTCCGGATGTCTAATTGATCCTGAGGTTTGGATGACAGATTCACTGTGGAGCGTGATCAAATCTAAGATCTTACTAGAGGCTGTAAACCCTAAAAACTGGTTTTGGTGGCTTGAATTCTTGGGCACCTTCTTGAGATAAGGTGCTTTTGTTTGCTAGCTCCTCCAATTTGCCTCCCGTGCTTCGATCTACCATTGTCGGCAATTGATGAATCTCGTGACCAGGTTGAGATATCTAATGGAAAGCCTAAAGAATTCCAAAAAGGATGACTAGTCTTGCAAATCTTGAAAGTTGATTTAGAGGGCTCAAAGTTCTAGGCGCTCTTGGCTGACAGGGGTGCTTTTGCTCTTTTGAGATACAATTTTCACTTTGCAGCTCTTGACGAAATGCTCCAGTTTGATCCTCGTTGCTGGATGTTTGACTGCTCCAATGAACCTGCTAACGGACTCGTCATGAAGCCTGATTGAAATTGAGGACTTCTTGGAAGTTGTGAAACCTAAAAGTTGCATCTGATGCTTCAAAAAGTTGGGCGCCTTTTGCTAGCAAGGTGCTTTTTCCTCTATACTTAGCCAATTTTCATGGTTTTCAACTTTTCCTTCGTTTTACATGTTCGTTCAATCAGCAACCACTGGCGTTTGATAGGTCCTTTGAAGCTGGCAAACGGATTCGTTGCAAAGCTGAGCTAAATCCGGGATGAATCTCCTTGAGGTGACTAACCCTAAAAATGACTTTTGAGTGCATTAATTTCCATGAGCCCCTGGCCTGTAGGCGCACTTTTCTTCACCAGAGTTGACCATTTTTTGAATATTTTCAACTTTCATTTGCCTTTTGTTCACCGTTCGTCAACCATGTCCGTCGTCTGCCGACGCGCTCACTGTCGCGCGCAACACCAACACCAACCATTCACGTGTTTGTTGACTACATCGGTCGTCATTGTTGATGTGTTGACTGCATTCACCATTGCGTGGGTGATCTGCGAAAACTTTCCAGATAGTTTATTTTTCGTAATTTTCAACTTTTCGAATCCCCCTCTCCTTCCTTCACCATTTTTCGAGCATCTTTCGCACTGGATTGATTTGTGCAAAGTTTGAAGCTTAGATTTTGATACCTGGTACTAGCCATCCTCCAGTGATGACCTCGGAGTTCCTAACTTTTCTTCTGAAAAAGTGAAATAGACCCACCAAAGCAAAACTAACTTTTTCATGATTCTGACTAGACCAGTGTGATTGTGATGAAAGATTAACCAATCAAAATTATTTTGAGCCATTGCTAGAAAGATCCTAATTTTAGGGTGTTTCTAAAATTAGGAGCCTGAAACCCTAATTTCAAAATTTTCAAAATTTTGCAAGTATCCTCTGGACAATAAACCCAGAAAAACCCCATGATCTGTTTGTTGTTCAAAAATTTCTAAAAACAGACAATTGCTATTTTTAGGCACTTTGACCTTTGTTGACTTTTGATGACAATTTTGCAAGATTTTGACCATTTTTACCAAAATGCCTTAATGAAGCAATTTTTTTATTTTGGGTACAACAAAGACCAAGCAAAATCAGATTACAAGTTTAAGTAGATGGAAGGTTTGTGCAACTGCAAGTTAAGGAGCAGTGATCCAAGCAAGTGAGAGCAATAGATTGTTTAGAGCATCAAAGAATTCAACAAAGACATTGGTAGTAGTGATAATGATATGATAATTTAGCTCCAAAAGATTAACATTAAAACATTAGTATGAGAGAGGCATCAACCAGATTTTAAAATGCACATGTCCAGGTTGCAGTTGAGGAAGGAGCAGCAGTCATAAATAACAAAGAAAGGATGGGAATGTTTGTGGAGCCACATAAGACAAAAGGAGCAGCAATAAAAAGTGAAATATATACTTAAATTACTTAAGTTAAAGTGAAATTAGAGATGACAAAATACAGCATTATAAAAGGCAACAGAGATAGCATATAAGACAAAAAAAAGCACATAAGACAAATGGGGGGCAAATAAGACAAAAATCTGAATAATGACAAAAATGAATACAGACAAAAATCAGGCAGCGATTACTTCCTAAAATGGAATTCATAATTGTTGAAATAAGATAGCATCGGTCAGATATAAATAATGATTGAATATATTCAACATCATCATTTATATAAATATCGAAATCTGTTTCATCTCAAGTATATTGTCGATATGCATTTAGAGGTTATTACTTGTAGATTATTGGCTGTATCTGTTCTTCACTAAAACCCGATCATACACCATTTCCAATGATCACTTCCAGATTGAATATTATTTATTTGTGCAAGTATAAAGTTCAGATCGAACTTATAATCATATGCGTTTGATTAGTAACTAACCACCGATTGATATGCAGATGGTTAGTTAGACGAGTTGGCACAAATGAAGGGACACGTCCCATGAGCGGATGTGTCTCCACTTTGTGGAGACATGTCCACTCATGGGACGTGTCTCCCTTTGATATATTTAATATGCGTGTGATCCTCATTTGAAGACATCAAAGTTAATATATGCTCTGCACTTGAGGATCAAACATCACAAGAAATAATTTGACATCAACTTCACAATTAGTGTTCATTATTTTGATTATAATCTGATCGATTTAATCATATTTAACATGGTATCAAAGCCACATTGAGAAAAGATTTGATTAAATCCAGATATCAGATTATTTAAATCGTACTTCCTCTAGAAATCACAAACACATAAACATTCTTCATAATGTCAAGCATAATCAGATTTGAGGATCGTCTTGAAGGTGCAAACAACTTTACTTCATGGAAATTCAGAATTATGATGATTCTAAAAGAAATAAGTTAGACTCATTTGTGAAAGAAAACTAGAAAGAACCAGAGAATGATCAGAAAATTCAATGGATTGAGAACGATGAGAAAACCATGAAAATTATAGTGGATGCAGTTAGGGACCATATAGTACCTATTCTATCTAAACATGAGATTGCATATCAAATGTTTAAATCCCTTGAGAGCACCTTTGAAATAAACAACACCAGTAGGACCCTTGCTCTAAAGAGGCAACTTAATCATGTTCAAATAAACAAGGGAGAATCTATTAATGCATATTTCATGAGAATCAATGACCTAAGAAATCAACTATCAACAGTCGGATATCAAATTGATAGCAAAGAGTTAACACTAATAGCTCTAGGTGGCCTACCAAACTCATGGGAGTCTTTTGTTCAAGGAATAAGTGCAAGATCAAAACTCCCTAAATTTGATAGGCTAAGAAAAGATTGCTTACAAGAAGAAACAAGAATAATGACAAAAGAAAACAATCAGAAAACCATAGATGAGGATATTCATGTGTTAAACACAAATTCTCATAAGAAAAGCAAGAAGAAAAACTTCAAGAGAAAGAAGAATTCTTATGAAAAGGGACCATTCAAGAAAAGGAAAGATATCTCCCAAATACAATGTCTTAGATGTGATCAATATGGACACTATGCAATGAAGTGCCCTGATAGAACAAAACAACAAGCATCCTTTGCTAAAGTTGGAAAGACAAATACAGAATATGACTCTGAGAAATTTGTCTTCTACTCAGCATTATCAAGTCAAGAATAAAACAAAGTCAACAACTGGGTAATTGATAGTGGTTCATCAAGGCACATCACAGGGTTCAGAGAACAGCTAGATACTATGATTGAAGAAACTGACGAACAAGTAACTATTGGGGGTGATTCTGCACATCCAGTAAGGGGGGTTGGAACTTGCACCATAAATTTGAAATCTGGCCTCTCTCTACAACTCACTAGAGTATTGTTTGTACCTGGAATAAAGAGAAATCTAATATCCATTTCTGCTCTTGAAGACAACGGATATAGGGTTACCTTTATGGATGGAAAAGTTCTAGCATGGCCAAAGAACTCCACTATAAAGAAAGCACAAACTATAGGTATAAGACAAGGATATCTCTACAAACTATGCACTGACTCTAAACAAGCTCTTATTCATGAGACCACTGATTCAAATGAAATTTGTCATCGAAGATTAGGACACATTCATTTTCATGCCCTACCTTCTGTAGAAAAATTAGTAACAGGATTGTCCAAACTAAAACAAATTCATGAAGGAGCATGCAAAAGGTGTGCCCTAGGGAAGAATACAAAAGGAACCTTCCAAAATAGTTTGAGTAAAACCAAAAATGTATTAGAACTAGTACACTCTGACTTATGTGGACTTATGTATGTACCCTCCATGGCAGGATTCTTATATTATGTAATATTTGTAGATGACTTCTCTAGGAAGACCTGGATATATTTTCTTAAGTGTAAAGATTCAATAGAAATTCTTAAAAGGTTTAAGGAGTTCAAAGCACTTACAGAAAACTTCTTCGAGAAGAAAATCAAAATACTAAGAATAGATAATGGGAAGGAATACACCTTAGAAATCTTTAAGGAATTTTGTGTAAATGTTGGGATTAAAAGGGAGTTTACTATAGCCTACAATCCTCAACAAAATGGTGTTGCTGAGAGAAAAAATAGAACTATTGTAGAAGCTCCTAGAGCAATGTTGTTCGACCAAAACATAGAAACCTCATTTTGGGCAGAAGCCTCTAGGACAGCTGTCTACATCCAAAATAGATGTTCCCACTCACATCTAGATAACAAGACTCCTGAAGAAGCATTTACTGGTATAAAACCTGACATAAGTCACTTAAGGATCTTTGGTTTCCTTGTCTACATTCATGTACCTAAAGAAAAGAGATCTAAATTAGAACCTTCTAGAAAAAAAGGGATATTTGTGGGCTATAGTGAAACCTCAAAAGCCTACAGAATATACATATCCGGACAGAAAAAAATTGAACTAAGTAGAGATGTCATATTTGAGGAAGACATTGCTTTCAAAAGGGAAAAGAGTTCAAATGAGATAGAAATTCAAGATTCTCCTAAAGTCCTGGAGGAGGATCCTGCTCCTAAGATTCAGAGGGAGTATCCTGAAGAAATCATAAATGAAAACCAAACTGCTCCAGAAGAGAATCCTAATAACAACAGCAAGAGGACACCACTTTGGGCTAGAAAGATGATTAAGAAGCTAAGAATCATATAGCACCCAAAGGAACTTTTAGAGAAAGTAAGAGACCCAAAAGATTCTCAAACTATGTTGCCTCAATGAATGAAATCATTAGTTCAGAACTAACTAGTGTTACAGAAGCTCTCAAGCATCAAGTGTGGAAAGATGCGATGACGGAAGAGTATCAGTCCATTTTGAAAAATGATGTATGGGATATAGTACCTAGACCAAAAGAGAAATCTGTTGTCTCTTCCAAATGGCTCTTCAAAATCAAACATGTTGTTGATGGCAGTATAGAGAAACACAAGGCACGTTTTGTGGCTAGAGGTTTCTCACAAAAGGAAGGTATTGATCATGAAGAGACATTTGCACCTGTTACCCGGTACACCTTTGTGAGAGCAGTAATAGCTATTGCAGCAGCCAAAGGCTGGAAGATCCATCAAATGGATGTGAAAACTGCCTTCCTGAATGGGACCATTGAAGAAAAAGTCTATCTAGAGCAACCTGAAGGTTTTGTGATGCATAAAGCAGACTCACATGTATGAAGATTGAAGAAAGCTCTACATGGACTTAAATAGGCTCCCAGAGCCTGGTATGAAAGAATTGACAGCTATATTTTGGGACCAGGATTTTCCAAGAATGATGCAGATCCAAATCTCTATTTTAACGTAATTAAAGGTGATATGCTAATAATAATTTTATATGTTGATGACCTACTAATAATAGGAGAAGATCACCTTATTGCTCAATGTAAAAAGGACCTGGCTTCAAAATTTTACATGAAAGACTTAGGCATTTTACATTACTTCCTGGGGTTAGAAGTCTGGCGGAAATCTGATGGTATCATCCTAAATCAAGGAAAGTACACTATTGATATTCTGAAGAGATTTGGGATGTTAGACTGTAGACCCATGTCTACACCTATGGAAACCAATTTACACAAATTGAAAGAAGCAGCAGCAGAATCAAAATTTGCAGATCCTACTCTCTATAGACAGATAATTGGATCATTAATGTACTTCATTAACACTAGACCAGATATTTGCTATGCAGTGAATGCTCTAAGTCAGTTTATGTGTGAGCCAAAGGAAATTCACCTTCTTGTTGTGAAACACATATTGAGATACCTTCAAGGTACTATTGGATATGGTCTTAAATACATAAATGTCAAACTAGATTTACATGGATACTCTGATTCAGATTGGGCTGGAAGTGTAACCGATCGGAAAAGCACATTAAGGTGTTGCTTCAGTTTAGGATCGGCTATGATCTCCTGGATCAGCAGGAAATAGTCTTCAGTGGCACAAAGCTCAACAGAAGCTGAATATATTGCAGCCTCTATGGGGGCAAGAGAAGCAGTATGGCTCCGGAAATTGCTTGTGGGATTATTTGGTGAGTCCCCGAATCCTACTATTATCCACTGTGACAATCAGAGTTGCATTAAGCTTTCAGTGAATCCAGTATTCCATGATAGATCTAAGCATATAGAGATCCCTTACCACTATGTGAGAGACATGGTAGAAAGGAATGTGATCCAGTTGGAGTCTATTAGTACAAATGATCAAATAGCAGACATTCTCACCAAGCCTCTCTCCAGAGTTAAAGTTGAACACTTCAAGAAGAAACTTGGTATGGTTGAAATTTAAATTGTTATTGAGATTGAAATTGAAATTGTTTATTTTGTACTAATGTATTTAAAAGGTGTTTAATGTGTAAACTCTTTTGTCATGTGTGTGACTCCATGACTTTATGGGCCCTCTCTCCCCCTGTGTACATTATTGAAAGGTGGCGATCTTTCTGATAATGAACACTTGTATTTGACATTGTAAGGTGACGACTCTACATTGATTAGTTGCACTATCATGATAGATATCATGTGACTTGATATCTGTGGATATGTCATGATAGTATCTCGTGGACATTTTGATAGATATCATGAGACTTGATATCAGTTGAAGATCATTATGATCCCTATGGGATAATCATGGTGGATAAATTGTATCCGTGGATATACCATGATTTATTATGGTAGACATCATGTGACTTGATGTCAGTGCACATACCATAATGAAGATGTGTTATGAAGAATGTTATGTGACTTAACACTCTTAGAAGCATACCATATCTTCTGATATCAAGAGTAAGGTGATATCACTATATACTTGGTTAGAGTTATCTTCCCTAGCTAAGAGGGAGTGTTGAAATAAGATAGCATCAATCAGATATAAATGATGATTGAATATATTCAACATCATCATTTATATATATATCGAAATCTGTTTCATCTCAAGTATATTGTCGATCTGCATTTAGAGGTTATTACTTGTAGATTATTGGCTGTATCTGTTCTTCACTAAAACCCGATCATACACCATTTCCAGCGATCACTTCCAGATCGAATATTATTTATTTGTGCAAGTATAAAGTTCAGATCAAACTTATAATCATATGTGTTTGATTAGTAACTAACCACTGATTGATATTCAGATGGTTAGTTAGACGAGTTGGCACAAATGAAGGGACACGTCCCATGAGTGGACGTGTCTCCCTTTGATATATTTAATATGCGTGTGATCCTCATTTGAAGACATCAAAATTAATATATGCTCTGCACTTGAGGATCGAATATCACAAGAAATAATTTGACATCAACTTCACAATTAGTGTTCATTATTCTGATTATAATCTGATCGATATAATCATATTTAACAATAATATGTAAGAAGGGCTCCCAATAATAAGACAAAAAATTGTCTTATTCATAAGATATGGTATGAAGTGATAAAACAAGCATAAAGACCAGCGATTATATTGAGTAAAGACAAACTAAAAGGCAGTGCTCATTTTAAGGAAATAATTATTAAAAGAGAGGCAACAATTCATTATAAAACAATGCTTATTAAATAACAGTTGTTAAAGGAAGGCAGCAATCAAGTTTTTTAGTGGAAGGATGCAATTAAGAAAAAGTGACGTCCATTCAAAAGGTTATCTCTATTTAAGAGATACATCATCTCATTTAAGGCATAATATATAAATTGTGAATGAGGATTGTGAAAATAAAAAAGTGTGATGAAAAAGACATAAGGATACCATAAATATACCAGCAGATCCAAGAGCAGATTTTTAAGAAGAATACACTCAGAATTTAAGATGGATTCGTGAAAAGTTAAAAGGCAGATTTATATGAAGAATTTATGGCAGAATGATAAGAAGACTTATGAGAGCTTATGTGCAGATCTATTAAAAGAATTATGAGCAGATATAATGCAAATTTGTGAAGCATTAATGGAGAGGAGTTTATGCAGCATTTATGAAGAGTTTATACAGATTTAGTGAAGGAATCATAATGCCCATCATCCGTTGAAGGTGCAACATCCTAGAAGGTGGAACCTAGTTTTGTTTTGGATGCTGGTGCTTCCTAAATGAGAGATTGTTGTCTCTTGCTAAGTTGGTGCTTAGCATTGGGGGTGGGTGCCTCCAGTAGGTTGGTGCCTAAAAATTGTGGGGGTTGGTGCCTCCGGTAGGTTTGTGCCTACAAAGTTTGTAAAGAAGAGTTTATATAAGCAATATTTTGTCGTGGTTTACTCACATAAGCATTTCCATGTAAATATCGTGTGTTATTGTGTTCTTCTCATGTGCATGATTATTGATGTTGAGTAAATGATGTTATTGTTATTTATCAAGTTTTAAATGTGGTATTAAATTTGAAAAAGTAAAAATTATATTATACTAATCCACCCACACACCGCACCCCCCCCCCCGCCCCCCTACATATAATCGTGTGCTCATCAAATAGGAGTAGGAATGTAATCTTCTATTGTTTGTGGTTCCTCTTCCTTGATATCTTCTTGACATTTTTCATATGTCTAATTTCCTTCACATATTGCTTCAACACCCCCTCCTACAAACTCATTGAGTTTCTAATTTTTCAATATTATTGTCTTCACTAATCATAATTGAATGTTCCATGCTCTTCTATTTTCCTATATGTGCTGAAACATAAGTTTTGAGCTGCACTCATTGTTAATAAAACATTATCATATTCTACTACAACCTTTCTTGGTATAAGTTTATTGATAATTGTTGAATGTTGGGCATTTGTTTCTTCATTGTTATGCATAAGACTCGTTGAATATGATGATGAGTCAATATTGAAAGGAAACTTCATTGTGTCCTCAACTAAAGACTCACTCTCTTGGTATTGCAAACACTTGTCAAGATCTGGTAATAAGTCCTCCACATGTACTTATGGATTATCTTCAATAAGAAAAAAACTCTTGATCTTGAACTAATTGTGATCTACCATTGACATCATGAAAAACATCAAATTCCTAGAATTGAAATTTCGTACAAATATCGCTCTCAAGATTCACCAAACTTGAAGCAGCAACCTCTTGAAAGAGAAAAGTATCTTGCCCTTCTATGATTATATCTAGTGTGGGTTCTTTGAACAATCTATTGAATGATGAAAATGTTGGATATTACATTAGTTTTATATAGTTTTAGTTTAGCTTAATAAATAAATAATAGTTAGTAATAAATAAAAAAAGTTAGTTTTGGGAGTTATTCCCATTGTTAGTTTGGTACGAGAATGTAAGGCTTTAAAAAGCTTAATGTGCAGCAATGTAATACTATCCTAGATATCCCGAGTAAATCAATATATTATTATGCTTTTTTAATTCCGTGCAATGGTCTGATCTAGTTGTCTGTGTATACTCTACCATTTTTAACATGATATCAAAGCATTCCTAATGCTAGGCCTGTGAAGAAGCAATGAAGAAGCTGCTTGCAAAGAAATATGGTATGTTGATATATTGTTTTATCAATCTGACATAGTCGCAGTAAAATTACGATATTTTTTCATTTCTCAACAAAAATTCAAAATTCAAAACATTTTGGAAAGAGGAGAAAGTAGAATAAAACCAACAAATGGTTTGAAGAAATTCTTAGTATTGCATGAGCAATTTATATAGCAGAATTTTGATGTGGATTTGTGAAAGAAGAAGAAAGGGCATTTAATACTTTACTGGGCGTTTGAATATGTGTTGGAAATTTAAAACCGTTGTTGGGTGTTTAAACTCATGTAATGTCTCTCTCCTGATTTGCCCTAGAATTTGCCTACTGAACACCAATTGCAGCAACTAGGGTTAGGATTCATCTTACCAATTAAAATATCTCTTCAATAATGCAATCTTGGGTTTGAATCTTGCAAACACCATATCAACAATATATGCAAATATATATATATATATATATATGCTTATGAGAGTTAGACAATTACATTACATCCATAGATTATCAACAATGTAAACATATTAGGATTTTGGGAGAAGGGTCATGATGGGTCCTCCCGAAGCCATATACCAAGCCTAAGAGGGTGTATACCACAGCTCTTCCCCTTGGTGACTTTTATCTTCTTTCCCCACCAGTGTCCCAACCCCCTGAAGACACTTACTGCATTGTGGAGTTGGGTGGGGGCCATAAGTGGGTAACTCGGCTCTCTATGTAAGTGCCCTCTGGTTGGCTACCTACTAGCCTCGTTTACCCCATTTACTTACACCCCCAGGCCCTTCCTACAAGGTGGGTTCCAAACAATCAACATATCTTCTATTCTATCATAAGAAATCACACATTAAATATTCTTTTATTATGCATGACAATATTTATACAGATGTAAGATAATGAATGGCAGAAATACAATTGAATGTATATATATATGAATATCTGATAACAACAATCTCCTCTAAGGTACGAACTGATTCCTCTTTGTTCCCTAGTTTGTAAGTTTTCTTTCCATAACTAATTTGTTCTCAATATGCAAAAGATATGGCTTAAAGAGAAACAACAGATTAGTTTCAATGGAATAATTATTAGTAAGGATTAATAATTGTTGCAAGCATCATTATTGCATAAACGTATAATATATATATATATGTGTGTGTGTGTGTGTGTGTGTGTGTGTGTGTACCTTACTATACGTATATATGAATTTATACTCAACTTACTTCCCTTATCATTGATTATTATTCACCTTCGTATATCTCTTATTTAAGTATCTTCTTCATATCGGCTCTGCTATTCTATTCAGATCTCTTTATTATATTTTCGTTGCTGTAAATATAGTTTTCTATTCTCCTTCCTTTTTCTTCAATCGATGCCTTTCTAAGTACAAATCATTTATTTTTGAATGCCATTCCCTGATCTATTAAAGTAATGTTTTATCTTGTAATGATCAATTAGCTTTTAGGATAGACTTTAGGAATCTCCTTTAATAAAGTCATGTTGACTTTAGATATTTTTCTTATGAGTTGTCATCCTTATCCTTTGAGGATAAGATTTACCTTTTTGCTTTATGAGTTGTCAATCTTATCCTATAAGTTGTCATCCTTATCCTTTGTGGATAAGATATTTGTCATCCTTATCCTCTATGCATAAGATATTTGTAATCCTATATAAGGATGTTTTTGCTCCTTATTTCTTAATAGATTATTATGCAATCTTGGTTAACTTTCTATGTGTTGTTTTTGTAATATGGTATCAAAGCTTGGGTTTTGTATATTCTCAAGATTGGTGAGCGCGTGAGTTCTACGGATTCATACAAAGGTTTTTGACTCTTTTTTTTCAAACAAAAATTGTAGGTCTATTTTTTGTAATTTTTGGGTGAATTTTTTACAAAATTCGTGGGTTTTTTAACAGTTAAAAATCACACGAGGTTTTAAGACTTGTTTTTTGACAAATTTTTATAGAAAAATCATATTTTTTCTAGAATTTCTGCATATTTAATAGGTGTTTTCCTCTAGTTGTATAATTTAATATTTACCCACACAATATTAAAATAATAAATAAAAATAAATAAACCTTTAAAACAGTTTTAAAACCGACCCACTCATTTGTTTAAAGTTTTAAATTGTGAATATAAACAATTTTAAAAAATGATTAGACGATGCTCAAATTTGCGGCTGGCAAAGAAATTCGTCATCGCGTCGAACTTGCAACCCACCCCGAATCTGCAACTCACGTCATCTCCCAGCCCGCGTCGTCCTCCAACAAACTTCAATGGAGTCCATAAAGAGTTGAGCTTTCATACAAAAACCGAAAGAAACAAATGTGTTGTGTGCAGAATAATACGACTTAGGGTTAAGGCAGGTTTTCTTGTGACGTGAAAAAGTGAAAAAAAATTATGAATCCGCGCCAACCACCTAGGAAACGCTGCAAATTCGTCACATCATGCAAAAAAACGTCTGGATTCGTCAACGATATGGTGGAAGCATTTTTGCCAGTGAAATATCGAACCCTACCCAATTCCACAGGGATTCCGAGAGGTATCTGATTCCAATACGTCCTATACCCGGAATCGGCAAGGTAAAGCCATGATTCCGATAACTTAGATTGTCATTGATAAAATGCGATGAAAACGCATAGCTTGTAGCTAATGAATAAAACATAATGTTTGATGTGTTGCGCACTATACAAAAGCTACAAGCTAAGTTAATGAATAAAGCAGCGCTATTAAAAGTGAAGACAACTCATTTGTTAAGTGTCAAATGCATTAGCAATGACCAAGTCAACTTAGTAAAACACAACTAATTGAAGTATTGACTCATTCTTTTGTGAAATAGCAAGCTAAATAATAGGGAATATGGTGAATTGTTGGCACCATATTATGAACTTAGTGATTCAATAGAAGTCTCTTAAACTTGCATGTCAATTTCCAATATAGAACATGTGCAAATATGAATCGTTCAACATGTAGTTGCAAGAAAAGAGTCGACCTGTTGTTCTATATTGATGAGTATTGAAATAGAATTTTGCCACCTTTTGGTTATCATGCTAAGTCGATTGAGTTGAGCTGAGAAGTGTCAATTTGTTGGCCTTGTTTCTAGCCTGTAGATGCTGGTTTTTGGGTATAAATAGAGGCACTCTTACCTCATTTGAATACACATTACTATGCATTATCATGCATTCTCCATTCTGCTGCTTTTCATTTGTGAAGTTCTTATTTTGCTAAGAGGTATATGTGAGGAAATAATAGTGAGAGGAATTTGAGAAGGAATAGTTGCTATGCTGATTTTAAGAGGGGGGTTGGCTTAAGAACCAGTGAGTCAATTGGATTAAAGCGATTAACAGGCATGAGATTCTATTCTCTTTATGTTTATTTTGTTTTAGTGAAAGATTGAATGTCTTGTATGTTTTGTTTGGAATTGCATTAGATTCCTTTGTTGATTTAAGGTAGTTTCGGTCAGATATAAATGATAATTGCATTCATGCATCATCATCATTTATATATAATCGAAACTATTCTTAAGTATGATATCTACAAGTATGTTATTCAAAATTTTGATCTTGAATAAATTTGAAGTTAAAATGCTGATCGAACTTCATGTATACCTTAAACGCTGCTTGTTAAATGCATGCGGGTAGTTCAGATCAATCACCAAATATTATCGGTTGCTTAGGCGAGCCCACGTGCTCAAAGGACACGTCCTCTCATGAGACGCGTCTCTCCTTGAGGTGTGTCTCCTCTTAAACATATAAAGTCTGAATTCGATCTTCTATTATGGATATAGAAATTAGATAAAATATTTTGCAATCAGAAGATTTGAAATACAAAAAATAAAATCTGACTTAGATACATGCACAAAAATTGAGACATAGGATTTGCGTATTCTCCACTTAGGACATAATTTGATTAGATTTGATTAATTTAACATGGTATCAGAGCCACGTTGAGAAAATCTGAATCAAATCTAGATATCAAATTATTTAGAAAAAATCGTATTTTTTAAGAAATCAATTACACATCACATTCTTCATAATGTCAAGTGTGATCAGATTTGAAGACCGTCTTGAAGGTGCAAACAACTTCACATCATGGAAATTTAGAATCATAATGATTCTAAAACAAAATAAATTGGACTCATTTGTGAAAGAAAACAAGAGAGAACCAGAGGATGATCCAGAGAAAACTCAATGGATTGAGAACAATGAGAAAGCCATGAAAATTTTAGTAGATGCAGTTAGGGATCATATAGTACCTATTTTGTCAAAACATGAAACTGCATATCTAATGTTTAGATCCTTTGAGAGCACCTTTGAAATAAACAACACCAGTAGGATCCTTGCATTAAAAAGGCAACTTAACAATGTTCAAATAAACAAAGGAGACTCTATTAATGCATACTTCATAAGAATCACTGAACTAAGGAATCAACTATCAACAATTGGATATCAAATTGATAGCAAGGAGTTAACACTAATAGCTCTAGGAGGCCTACCAAACTCATGGGAGTCATTTGTTCAAGGAATAAATGCGAGATCTAAACTCCCTAAATTTGATAGGCTAAGAACAGACTGCTTACAAGAAGAGACAAGACTCTTAACAAAAGAAAACAAATAGAAACCCATAGATGAGGATATTCATGTGCTCAACACAACATCTAATAAAAGGGGTAAGAAGAATTCTTATGGGAAAGGATCATTCAAGAGAAAGAGAAATTCCAATGGAAAAGGATCATTCAAGAAGAGGAAAGACATCTCTCAAATACAATGTTTCAAATGTGATCAATTTGGGCACTATGCAATGAAGTGCCTTGATAGAACAAAACAACAAGCATTTTTTGCTAAAATAGGAAAAACAAATACAGACTATGACTCTGAGAAATTTGTATTCTATTCAGCCTTATCAAGTCAAGTATCTAACAATATCAATAACTGGGTAATTGATAGTGGTTCACCAAGGCACATCACAGGGTTCAGAGAACACCTTGACACTATGACTGAAGAGGCTGATGAAGAAGTAACTATTGGGGATGATTTTGCACATCCCATAAAAGGGGTTGGAACTTGCTCCATCAAATTGAAATCTGGTCTCTCCCTACAACTCACTGGAGTCTTATTTGTACCAGGAATAAAGAGGAATCTAATATCCATCTCTGCTCTTGAAGACAATGGATATAGGGTTGCCTTTATGGATGGAAGAGTTCTGGCATGGCCAAAGAACTCCACTATAAAGAAAGCACAAACCATAGGTATAAGACAAGGTTATCTTTACAAATTGTGCACTGACATCAAACAAGCCCTTACCCTTGAGACTTCTGATTCAAATGAAATTTGGCATCGAAGATTGGGACACATTCATATCCGTGCCCTACCCTCTGTAGAGAAACTAGTAACAGGATTGCCTAAATTAAAACAAACTCATGAAGGAGCTTGTAAAGGATGTGCCCTAGGAAAGAATACAAAGGGATCCTTCCATAATAGTTTGAGTAAAACCAAAAACATGTTAGAACTGGTTCACTCTTATTTATGTGGACCCATGTTTGTACCCTCCATGGCAGGCTTCCTATACTATGTAATATTTATAGATGACTTCTCTAGGAAGACCTAGATTTATTTTCTTAAATGTAAAGAGTCAATAGAAATCCTTAAAAGGTTTAAGGAGTTCAAAGCTCTTACTGAAAACTTCTCCGGTAAGAAAATCAAAATTCTAAGGACAGACAATGGGAAGGAATACACTTCTGAAATCTTTAAGGAATTTTCCATGAATGTTGGGATTAAGAGGGAGTTTACAATAGCCTACAACCCTCAACAAAATGGTGTTGCTGAAAGAAAAAATAGAACTATTGTAGAAGTTGCAAAAGCAATGTTATTTGACCAGAACATAGAAACCTCATTCTGGGCAGAAGCCTCTAGAACTGATGTTTACATCCAAAACAGATGTCCACATTCTCATCTAGATAACAAGACTCCTGAAGAAGCTTTTACTGGTATAAAACCTGACATTAGTCACTTAAGGATCTTTGGTTGCCCAGTCTACATTCATGTACCTAAAGAAAAGAGATTCAAACTAGAACCTTCTGGAAAGAAAGGGGTATTTGTGGGATATAATGAAACCTCTAAAGCCTACAGGATATTCATACCCGGGTAGAAACAAATTGAACTAAGCAGACTAGAACCTTCTGGAAAGAGGGGTATTTGTGGGATATAGTGAAACCTCTAAAGCCTACAAAATATTCATACCTAGGTAGAAACAAATTGAACTAAGCAGAGATGTCATCTTTGAAGAAGACATTCCATTCAAAAGGGCAAGGAGTTCAAGTGAGATAGAAATTCATAAATCCCCTAGAGTCTTAGAAGTGGAACCTACTCCTGAGATTCAGAGGGAGTATCCTGAAGAAACAATAAGTGAATTCCAATCTACCTCAGAAGAGAATCCAAATGACAACAGCAAGAAGAGACCACTTTGGGCTAGGAAGATGATTAAAGAAGTTGAGAATCATGCAGCACCCAAGGGAACCTTTAGGGAAACTAAGAGACCCAAAAGGTTCTCAAGCTATGTTGCCCTAATGAATGAAATCATCAATTCAGAACCCACCAGTGTTACAGAAGCTCTCAAACATCAAGTATGGAAGGATGCAATGACGGAAGAGTATCAGTCCATTTTGAAAAATGATGTATGGGATATTGTGCCTAGACCAAAAGAGAAATTTGTTGTCTCTTCCAAATGGCTCTTCAAAATCAAACATGCTGCTGATGGCAGTATAGAAAAACACAAGGCAAGCTTTGTGGCCAGAGGTTTTTCACAAAAGGAAGGCATTGATTATGAAGAAACATTTGCACCTATTGCCCGGTACACATCTGTGAGAGCAGTGATAGCTATTGCAGCAGCTAAAGGCTAGAAGATCCATCAAATGGATGTGAAAACTGCCTTCCTGAATGGGACCATTGAAGAGGAAGTCTATCTAGAGCAGCTTGAAGGTTTTGTGATACATAAACCTGACTCACATGTATGCAGATTAAAAAAAACTCTATATGGGCTTAAACAAGCTCCCAGGGCTTGGTATGAAAGAATTGATAGCTATCTCTTGGGACTAGGATTTTCCAAGAATGATGCAGACCCAAATCTTTATTTTAAGGTAATTAAAGGTGATATGCTAATAATTATTTTATATGTTGATGACCTGCTGATAATAGGAGAAGATCACCTCATTGCTCAAGGTAAAAAGGATCTAACTTCAGAATTTGACATGAAAGACTTGGGCATCTTACATTACTTCCTGGGCTTAGAAGTTTGGCAGAAATCAAATGGCATCATACTAAATCAAGGAAAGTATACTATTGATATACTGAAGAGATTTGGGATGTTGGATTGTAGACCCATGTCTACACCTATGGAAACCAACTTACACAAATTAAAAGAAGCAGCAGCAGAATCTAAGTTTGCAGATCCCATTCTATATAGACAGATGATTGGATCATTGATGTACCTGGTTAACACCAGACCTGATATTTTCTATGCAGTGAATGCTCTAAGCCAGTTCATGTGTGAGCCAAAGGAAATTCACCTTGTTGCTGTGAAGCACATTTTGAGATATCTTCAAGGCACTATTGGATATGATCTTCATTACAGAAATGACCAACTAGATTTACATGGATACTCTAATTCAGATTGGGCTGGAAGTGTAACCGATCGGAAAAACACATCAAGATGTTGCTTCAATTTAGGATCGGCTATGATCTCTTGGATTAGCAGAAAACAGTCTTCAGTGGCACAAAGCTCGACAGAAGCTGAGTATATTGCAGCCTCTATGGGGGCACGAGAAGCAGTATGGCTCCAGAAACTGCTAGTGGGACTATTTGGTGAGCCCTTGAATCCTACTATTATCCATTGTGATAATCAAAGTTGCATCAAGCTTTCAGTAAATCCAGTATTCCATGATAGATCTAAGCATATTGAGATCCCTTACCACTATGTAAGAGACATGGTAGAAAGGAATGTGATCCAGTTGGAGTATATTAGTACAAATGATCAAACAACAGACATTCTCACCAAACCTCTCTCCAGAGTTAAAGTTGAACACTTCAGGAAGAAACTTGGTATGGTTGAAATGTAATTTGATATTGTGATTGAGATTCAAATTGTTTAGTTGTACTAATATACTTAAAGATGTTTAATGTGTAAACTCTTTTGTCATGTGTGTGTGTGACTCCATGACTTTATGGGCCCTCTATCCCCCTGTGTACATTATTGAAAGGTGACGATCTTTCTAATAATGAACACTTGTATTTGACATTGTAAAGTGACGACTCTACAATGATGAGTTGAACTATCATGATAGATATCATGTGACTTGATATCTGTGGACATGTCATGATAGTATCTCGTGGACATTTTGATAGATATCATGAGACTTGATGTCAATTGAAGATCATTATGATCCTTATGAGATAATCATGGTGGATATATATATATATCCGTGGACATGCCATGAATTATTATGGTAGACATCATGAGACTTGATGTCAGTGCACATACCATAATGAAGATGTGTTATGAAGAATGTCATGTGACTTGACAAAATTTGGAAACATACCATATCTTCGATATCACGTGTAAGGTGATGTCTCTACTTACTTGTTTTAAGTTATCTTCCCTAGCTAAGAGGGATTGTTGATTTAAGGTAGCTTCGGTCAGATATAAATGATGATTGCATTCATATATCATCATCATTTATATATAATCGAAACTATTCTTAAGTATGATATCTACAAGTATGTTATTCAAAATTCTGATCTTGAATAAAATCGAAGTTAAAATGTTGATCAAACTTCATGTATGCATTAAACGCTGCTTGTTAAATGCATGCGGGTAGTTGAGATTAATCACCGAATATTATCGGTTGCTTAGGAGAGCCCGCGCGCTCAAGGGACACGTCCTCTCATGAGAAGCGTCTCTCCTTGAGGCGTGTCTTCTCTTAAATATATAAAGTCTGAATTCGATCTTCTATTGTGGATATAGAAATTAGATAAAATATTCTGCAATCAGAAGATTTGAAATACAAACAATAAAATCTGACTTAGATACATGCACATAAATTGAGACATAGGATTTGTGTATTCTCCACCTAGGACATAATTTGATTAGATTTGATTAATTTAACATGCTTGAAATAGAGTAATGATCTATTTGCTTATTGGAAAAGAAAAGAATCTTGTTGTTATGATTTCCTTAGGAGTGTTTTACATACTCCATAATAAGGAGTGATTGTTTGTCAATAGTATTATATACTAGGATTGATGAAACAAAATTAGCTTATGAAGTTAATTGATGCAAAGTTTTGTAGTCTTGGAAAGTTCATATGTTATTCCTGGGATTACAATATCCAATGAAGAGGATAACTTAAGCTAATGCTTTATTGGTAGAGATATCATTGTGAATTGGGAAAAAGGGAATAGGTCGTTTTTGAGGATAAAGATTACTTATTGAAGGAAACTACCTATGCATAGAATATAATGGCCTAAAGTCAAATTGAGCTAGAGTAGTGTATGTGAATAGGATGACTGCCACTCAAAGTACTGAGTGAGAATACTTAGGCCAAAGTAGTGTAAATGCCTTTGGTTGCGCTGTCAATTCATCGTGTTCCTTTTATACATTCTAGTTCAAGATTGTAGTGTCTACAAGTTCTAGTTATGTAGAGCACAACACTAAGCTCGGGAAGGTTGTAGTTAAGAGGTTACTTCACCAATCTCTTCGTCGAAGGGTAGGGCCATCTTGCCATATGTGGAAAATGCATGGGGGACCGCATTTGAGTCCGTGGTTGGCGGAAAAGCGCTTGAGTGATGCTTCCCCTCTGTAGCTAGCGACCAAGATTTGGAAGGAGATTCCTAGACCATCTATATCTATTGTTTTAAAGCTCACTTGAGTAATGTATGTATTTTGTATACAATCTTTGGAAAAATTGTAATATGTGAAATATTATGTTGAGAAAGAAAACTACACTTGAATTTTGTCATGTCATTTATGCTCATTTGTTCTCTTTTGGAAAAGAAAAATTTTATTGCAATGGGAATGAAACATAGTTTATTTACTTGAAAGTGAAAACTTAGGAAATATACTTGCATGAACAATTGGCATGTTCCAGACAAGTTATTATCTACTATGCTAAGCGAGAATTCACATATCTGAACATATTAGAAAGCAAAATGTTCTCCTTAGTAACAGAATGAACGTACAATATTTCTATCCTAAGACCGACATGAAGAACATATTTGGCTCCAAGCCAGATTACAATCAGTTCTCAGTATTCTAGGATCTCGGAAAAGAAAGGGAAAGACTATTCACTTTGCAATTTGAGATGTGAGGAGAGAATGAAATATGAGAAAAGAAAGAGCTATAAGAAACTCACTTTAATGTTCATATGTTCTTTGCTAAGTAGAATATCCTAACCACCTTGGCTAACAGATAATAACAACTGACAGAGACTCCTACATTAAGGTAAAGCTATCTATAGGTACTTTTACCTTTGTTTTTGACATCCCTGTATTAACATTGTTGGCAAATTAGTTTCAATAAGGCAAAGATCAGGAATTTGGTTGAGTCCATGTTTAGACTGAATAAATATGCAGTTTGTTACAAAATGTTACATAAGAATGACATATTCTGTAATGTCCCCTTCTAGTTGACATTGACTTATCAGCAGGATTAGCCTATTTATTGGCTCTCGTAGGCTAATGAGGCATGGTGAGAGAGTCATGTGGCAGTCATTTGGTGATTATTTGGCTCAGTATTTGATCAGATTGAGGTTTTCCATTAGATATCATTGTTACTTCTATTTATGGAAACCTTATATTATAATTTGTTGTTGGGATGCACTTTATTGATTATATTATATTTTTTCATATATTATAAAGTGCAAGTAATTAAAATATATTGGAGACCTTCTAGAAGTCGAAATATAATATTATTTTATCTGGGCCGACCTCTAGAGGAAATGCATAAAAGGACATTGAGGTTTCATTCTTGATCATCCAAATTTGATGTTGATGATTGGTGATTTCTTCCTGAGCATTTGTGGAGCCAAGTGGTCTGCAGATAATCAATTGATCTTTGGGAACGATAACTCCCATCGATTGCATAATTGAGGGAGTGGAATATCTCTTGAAGGGTTGCAAATTGGAGGTGATATTTCAGTCACTTCATTGGGCAAAATTTGTGGCCAAGGGCCAATTTTGAAGACTACAATTATAGGAGACGATTTGCATTGAAGAATAGTATTTGTAGCATCGATTAATTGCAGGGAGAGGACGGATTTCAATTAAGGAAATTCTGGAGCTAAGTCTGAAGCAAACAGGGACGCCATGGGAGACCTCTTTTCATCCATTGGGGCTCATGAACCCATCGATTCTTCTTGGAGATAGGAGCACTTGATCCCTTGGTCATTGCTGATGATGTTTGGAGTTAGTGGAGGCTTGTAAACCCTGAATATTATTTTATTTCTCCATTCATATCAGAACAGGGGCGATCACTCCAGAAATTCGTTTTGGCTTCTTAAGGTCTTCAACACCCAAGATATTGCTTGCTTCTTCATTGGGGATTCAAGGCGCCATCAAGCTACAGGTTCCTTTGTGTTGTTTCATGCATTTTCATGTCATTTAGTTGCATTTCGAAGGTACTGCTGTAGGTGAAAGTTCATAACAGATTAAAGCATTCTGTCAAATATATGTGAGCCAAGAGTCTTGGCATTTCATTGACATTGTAAAAGATTGCATTATCAATAATACATTTGAAGTTGGGAGTTCTCTATTTGAAGCTAATGCATATGCAATGTGTAAGAGGATGTATGCCAACTGTTTGACATAATGTCTAAAGGCTGTAGCTGCATATTTAGTTCATGTAACTTCATCTATTGCATTTGAAAAGACAAAAAGAAATCTGAATTGCATCTAGGATCTTGTATAATCATCATAAAAGTTATTTGCAAGTATCATATGCACTGGAAATTATTTGAAAAAACATTTATATCAGACTGAAATACTCAGACCAGCATACCACAACTTTGAAACCAAATTGTTTGATGAAATTACAACCTATTATTTGGACAAATTGAGATCAGTTTGAGCAAGGCTCTTTACATATTCAACATCATAAACATAAAATATTCCATGCAGAATTTAGGAGTCATGAATCAATGTCAGCACTGAAATGGACAGAAAAGAGAGAACTATGTTGAATCTTATCAAGGACAACATAGAATCTGAGCATACTGACATTAATCTATCCAGAAAAAGAACTGAAGAAAGAGTTGTAAAGGAATGAAATCACTGTTGACATTAAACTATGCTGAAAAAATGAAGCATAGAGTTGACGGGAAATAAAATAATATCACATGGAACTTACAGTGCTTCCCCAACGATCCACAAAATTGACATCAGCCTCGTAGTCTAGAAGGATCTTGACAATATCGGTATGTCCTTCACAAGCTGCTAAATGGAGAGCTGTTCTTTTGTCATAGTCAGCTAAATTTGGGGAAATTCCACCCTTCAGTTCTTCAACCAAACCATCCACATTTCCATGACTGGCATAGAACAGAAGTTGATATGAACCATTCACATTATCAGACATGTATTGTGGTTTCTGCATGTAATGCGATATATTTATTACAATATGCCTAAAAACAATCTTATTTTTTACAATTTAACCTCTCAGACAATGTGTTGTAAATTGCAGGTAGAATAAAACTTTGGGTTGAATAGAACATTTATAAATATAAAAACAATCATTGTTAAAAACAAAGAAATTTAATTACATCTCTTAAGTTTCAGACAATAAGACAGTTGAGGCCCAAATCTATAAAATCCGCACTAACTGTGTAAAATAGCAGATTCTAAATAATTCCATGAAGATAGTACCCATGTATAGGTCAATGACAGACTGACAGTTATTTACAAGTATTTACTGATTAGGGTCATCGACAAGACCTATACTTTGAGGATGACTTTGAGCCAACCGGAAAATTCCCTCTCATCTTCCGTCCATATGAATAAGATTCCTATATTTGTTCACAATTCATAGTAAACTAAGGTATAGCTCAACCATCAATGACCCACAGAAATTATTCAGATTTGAAATCCAAAGCAAACCATAATCAAATCCATTTGAAGATTATATATTATTCTGTGTGCAGGATGATTTTCTTTGTGCAGAATAATTGTGAATAGAACTTCATCAACTAACAATGTATTATTAAATGTTTTGTCTACATCTGAAATGGGGCTGTTTCACCAAGTGAAAGGAACATTAATTTCTCATGTAAATGACCTTTTGGAATTAAAAAGGGGATAAAACTTGTTGTTGTTCGACCCTATGGTTAAAAATGAGATAAAATTCAAAGTTATGAATAATAACCCTTGAATTTAAAGAGAGGTAAGAGGAATTCCCATATTGTGTTTGGAAAAGGTTTGAAAATAATTGAATTTAGGGTGAAAAACAAAGAAACTATGTGTACGAGATTAATGTATGGAAGGACAAATGTATAGAGATTAGATAAGAATTAAGCAAGAGTATAGGAGAAGCTATAACAATGTACTACTTTTGATTTGATTGATACAATGGGTACTGGAATTCTATCTATATAATGTTATATGTCATATAATAGTTAATCCTATGTCCAATCCTAATGGTGTTCACCTTTATATGACTGAGTTTGGGGTATAAACTACAACTCTTAGAAAATACTTGGGGTTCAAAACTTCCGTCTGTGTTTCTCCAGATTTCTTGCTAACACCATCCTTTTGATGCCATCGATGAAACATCTAGAGGCTTTTGCCACTCAAAAGTGTTCCCAGATTTGTCTTTATTTCCTCTTTCCTGCATGACACTAAACACTAAGCATCCTGCCTTGTTATTTGGCACAGATCTGAACTCAATTTTTCATATTTTATGCATGGGCACACTTCACTTGAGTGGTTGCCACTTTTCACACTCAAGGTGGAGTGGGTAGCTTTGCCACTGAAAAAGTGCACTAAAATTTTGTTTGTTTTAATCCCTTTTTCCTAGGCACACTTTCAGAACCCTTTTCCCATCCTTAAAAAGTGTGCTTTCATAACCTTTTTGCAATCCTCCAAAACATGGTTTCAGTTGGCAATACCACCTAAAGTGTGTGCTTGGGAGGAATTCACTTAGTCATTTTCCAATTTTGTCAATTCAACCCCAAGATTTAGCCATTTCATTCTCCTCTTTCCATTGCAAGAATCACCATCAATCAAGAACTTCTTCATCTTTCAGTCGGAGTAATGCAACTTCGAATCACCTTGCAGTGAGTTGTTAGTCAAAATACCAAACTAGGAATTGACAATTTTGAGCAAACTGACTGGGAAGACCATGACTTTGAATAGATTGGCAGACAAACTTGAGGGTCAATTGATGGCACATCTGACTAAAAGAGGCATCAAAACTGAGTTTCATAGGGGTACCAATAGGAAGGCATCGCGGGATATTTGCTTTTTGAATCAAAGAGACCATTCTAGATGCAAAGGAAGCGGTTTTAATTGCAGTCCAAGGGGAAGTGGAGAAAGTATATTTTGCTTCAGTTCCAAATATCGAGTCCTAACCCCGTAGGTCAAGCTTCATAATCTAGGAATTTCCAATTTCTCCCTCCACTTGTCCAAAACACTTTTGGTGTCTTCAATGGTTTTAATACTTTTCCAGTGAGGGTAAGGAATTTTCTGTGCATAATAATAATTCTAAGAGGAATCTGGAGGAAGACACGCTGTTTTATTAGCCTTACTCTTGACAAGCTCTTGCCCTTCAAGGAGGATTTCAACTCTCTGAAAGGCCAGGTCAAGGACCTGATGAAAACTAAGAATGTCCAGAAGAAACCGATCCTGGAATTATGGAATTCAGTAAGGGCTAAGGAGGTGAAAATTCAAACACTGGAAACCAGAATGTTGGGACTTGAGTGGGAGAAAACTGATGGTAAGGCTCTATAGTCTCTGAGAGAGGAATCCAAGGTGTTAGAGAATTGGGTTTGTCAGTCAATCCAAAAACATTTTCAACACCATAGAGCAGATTATTTAAGTGGGAATTGAGCATGTAACCAAGACAAATCTGCTGTGAAAACACCAGCTACATGACTATACAGTGGGAAGTAGCTGGAAAACATAGAGAACCCTGAAAGTAAATTCCCTACTACTAGACCTTGGTTTGTGGAAGGATGGTTCTTGAAATCTGAGATTTTGGTCCAGGATGAAAGACTTGGCATTTCTGACAATACTCTGCTGCAGCTTGATATTTTCTAGAGCAGAATTTTGACTGTATGTCTTATATAGATCTGTCCTCTGGTCATGGGAGGAGTCCTCAATCAAATACTGATATTAGAAGTACTAGCTTTAGTTCTTATTTAAAGACTGGCTACAGTTTAACTTTCAGACTGTCCGTAAGTATCTTTCTTTTCTGTTCTACGGATTTGATGGGAGTGTTTACAGATTAACTGGTTATATACCTATATGTTATTATCAAACTTGAAACTCCAACATGTATCTGGTGATCTTTCAGATCCATGATGCCCTTTTACAGCATTATGATGTAATATTGTTAAAATTATTGTAAATTTAACCGTTTTATTTAAAAGAAAAAATAATCTTTGGCAGGTCCACAAGGGCTTATGGTAAACCTGAACCTTATTTAGTGGTTTTTTGGCTTCTACTACAGTTTCCCAACATATTATCAGTTTGGGCTTCTAGGTAAAGAAATGAAGTAAAATTCTTTTCCAAATGAAGTTCAGAATTTTGAAGGCTGATCGGAAAAGCTTACAACATAGAACTGACTAGTGATGTAGCCATACGATGTATTGGACGATATGGATTGCTGGATTAAAACTAAAAATGAATCAGATTTGTGGAGACATGAGGTGTCAAATTCCACCATAATTTTACCACAAGGAATCTAAAGTTTTACTATATGATATTATGCTAGCTTGCTAAGACTGTCGATTGCTAATAAAAGAAAGGCCTAAATAGATACCGTGGTGATTAATTATGTTATTGTTGGAACTGTGACCACAATCCTGAGCAGGTTTCTCTATTTGATGCAGAGCAAACGACAGTCTGAGAAAAGTAAATAGGACAACAAGAACAAGAGAAAAAAAAGTAACTAAGTAAATTATAGTAGAATATCGTAACGCCAGTTTTTTGGGGTTTATATTGTATGCAGCCCCGATCTTAAATCATTATAAGAGTCACAGAAGCAAGGCACGGCAATCAACATCGATATCTATCTCACTCTTTATGAACAAATAATTATAGAAAAACCTTATGCCACGCAAATTTATAACCATTATGAACAAACTTACAAGTAACCTACCTGACCGGATGGAGATATTGCCATTGATGAAGCTATGAAATCTATGAGTCCTCACAGTTCTACTGTTCAAAACAATTAATGGGAACGCCAATTCAGATTGTGAACATTTTGGAAATTGCTTCATTGAATTGAAGAGACAAATAATCTCGTGGGAGAAACCGAGACATTTTGTTTCATTCGTTTCCTTTGTCTTTTCCATACTAGGATAAGCCATTTTTTGGAGGTGATTTCAGATTCAAAACCCAATTCAATCTTTAGCACCCAAACAAATTTTCCGCCTATCGTAACCGATAGCTTTATATTGCAGTAGTTTTTCTCCGAATATTAGTTGGCACCTGCAATACCAGCCAGTATGCCCATCACCCCGCAATACCAGCCAATGTCACCTCGCCATACCAGTCAGCACTGCCAAATATGTCGCCGCTTCACTGACTTAAAAATCGGCCACTCCCTTTTATCGCTATCTGCAAAGGGTTTGAATTCCGGCTTTAAATATTATATTGTAGGCTGAGTCTTCGTTATTTAAGTGTGTCTGTTCACTAATTCAGACCGGCTCGTCCGGTGGCCTAGCCTGCTGCTTACCGTCTGCGACGGTGGTAGACTGTGTTTTTTTTTGGCAACTGTTTGACGGTGTTGATTCGTAACAGTTGTTTGACAGGAATTCGTGAATGCCAAATGCCATGGACAATGAAGATCAGGATCATTTCATTTCGTAAGCTTATTTAATTCTATATTTTTTATTATTTTATTTTATTTTACTATTAGATGAATTTTTAGCAAATAAAAGTAAATATTTATAAGAGAGTTTTCTGGATTTAATCTTAAATTTAATTAAATTAAAACTTTTTAAAAGGGATCTTGTTATAATTTTAATTTTATGTTTTTAAAATATATGGTCAAATATATTACTAAAAGCTAATACACTTAGAATATAAATAATTTTTTCTATATAAATATTTTTTATGATATCAATGTAAGATTCAATTATGTTGTTTTTGAGTCAAATTCATTTATCCATATTTCATCCGTACTGCTTTGACTCAAGCATGTTTAACTATTAAGTTCCTATATTTTATGATATCAATGTAAGATTCCATTATGTTGTTTCTGAGTCAAATTCAGTGTTTCATATTCCATTAGTGATTTACACGAACCCATCTCTCATGAGAACTAATGTTGTATTTAACACTCATTCCATATGAGTGATAAAGCATCAAGACTATACTACTCCGACTCAAGCATGTTTAACTATGAAGTTCATATTTTTTATGATATCAATGTAGGATTCAATTATGTTGTTTTTGAGTCAAATTCATTGATCCATATTTCATGAGTAGTGATTCAAACAAACTCATCTCTCATGAGAACTAATGTTGTATTTAACACTCATTGCATATGAGTGATAAAGCATCGAGACCATACTACTCTGACTCAAGCATGTTTAACTATAAAGTTCCCCAAGATAAAATTACCCAATTAAATTTTCATATTGATATTATCAATTTAAACTATGGATTAATATGACAACGATGCAATATTTATATATTTTGATGTAACAATTAAAATATCCCAAGTTGATTAAAACAAATGAACAGATAAAATCCAATCTCAATATTGATATATTTTTGTCTGAAAGTTATCAATACTTAACATTGTTTATTATAATATTAATTAATAAAATATATAAAAAAACTTATAATATATATAAAAAACTATTTTACTATTTATATATATATATATAAATTAATAATATACATAAAAAACTATTTACGTATACATATTTAGTTTGTAATTTTAATTGAAAAGTATTTAAATTAAAAACTATTCATTGGGAAGTTTTTAATTTAAATCTTTTTTGAAAAATACAAAAAAAAAAATTATTTTATGTGCTTGTTATTCTTAAGCAGCACATACTTCTACCTGTCTGTCATTTTCAATAAAGTTTCAAAAAGTTTACGAATATTCCTTTGTTGCTTTCACTGTATAACGCTTTCAACGTAACAAAATATAAATAAATAATAGATAATAGACAACTTCATAAGAATTTCCTAGAGGTTATGGTTTGAAGTTTCATACAATTTGTTTTAAGCAGAGGTAAGAGGATAAGCAAACATATAATTATTATTCGCTCTTTATTCTTTGATTTGCTAACACATACGCCGAGGGTAGTGGCTGCAAAAAGAATCGAAGATATTCAAGTTTGAGAATTTTGTATAAGAAACCCCAGTCTACATTTCTTTGTCATCTTTCCCAACGGGCAGAAATGTCAAGAGCATATTCCAACGGGCAAAAATGTCAAGAGGCGTATTTCAAATTTATTTACAAATATGTTGCTATAAGACGACCATAGAGCCATCCTTACCAGTAAATTTATACGAGGCCAAACTTTGCGTGTCGAATACATTTGTATATAGTGTAATCGCGATCCTCTTGATTCACAGTAAAACACATTATAATCATAATTAAAGATAATTGTATTTTTTCTTTTTGTTAATTGTAATTCAGTTCAAGTTCAAAGGGATTATTTGAGGCGAGATTAATTCTCTGCAGAAGGATCCAACAGTCTACAAATCTTAATCAAATAAATCTGAAAGTAGAATCAAACTCAAAATTAATGAGAAGCAAATCCACAACCCAAACCAACTCCCTATCGATGTAGCCTGAAACATCATGGAAGGCAATATTGAATATTGTGTGTATAGATTGAAATAAAGCAGTTGTGTCCAAACCTTTGTACATAGTCACTCCTCCCTCCTATGCCTTTTATTTCTCCCTCTCACCCGCTATGGCTTCTTTATTGCATCGCTTGAAATTGGAAAGTTTAAAAAGAGAACGCTTTCACCAATATCAAGTAAACCTGGTAAGAGTAGCAGCAGAGGGCGTTGGGGAGGTTATGGTAGGTGGGTGAAAACTATTTTGACGTGTGTTGTGAGAGAGGAGTCAGTGTGAACTACTGCATAAACCAACGTAATTATGCAAATTTTAATTTAATAGAAATGATAGCATGATTGTTTGTAAATACATGTAAATGAGATTTTTGTATGGAATGTTTTTAATTTGATTTATGAGAAATAATAAACATTTTCAACTTTTTCTTATATCATTTTTATATTACTAAGTAATATGTATTTTTCTTTACTATCTATCAATTGGTAAATACAAGTGTCCTTCGGGCAGATATTGGAAAGACGTTTAAGGCTACCAGATAATATGTATTCGACAAACTACAAGTTTTTTTGAACAAGAAGACAACTTTGCTTTAATATAACATACACCATTTTTTTTTCATAGTGAATTTGGCCGTCATTAGATGCATATACATTTTTCTTGTACTTAATCAACTGCATACAAGTAATCTAAATTTTGTTCTCTTTGAGAACCTGCAGATTATGCTACACAAATTTTGTTGAAACTCAAATTTGTAAGATTTATATATATATATGTATGTATGTATATGTATATATATATATATGATTTTAGGAAAATTTATCGTCATGATAAATTCATCACAAGTAAAATTCACCCACCATCAATCAATTTTCGAAAAAATTAATTGCAATGATCATATATATATATGAGATGTTATTTTTATCATATGAGGACATGGTTATTAGACTATCAAAATAGAGTTATTAATGCTTTATACATTTATAAAAGTTATTTAAAAAAATATTTATTTTATCACATATTGAATGTGATTTCTTATGTATATTAGATAGTTGCATGTTTATAAGTTTAATCTTTGTGCTCTAAAAGCTTATCTTCTCTATAACAATGTTCAATTTATTTTCATTACATTCTAAATCTACTTATAAATACTTGTGATTTGTAATCACAAGTTGTGTGAATAATTGGTTTGGAGTCTCAACTTTAAGTTTAATGGATATCCATTATTCATGGAAAATCTACTGGATGAAAAAGATAAAAAAAAATATGATGTTTTTATTCCCATTCTAAAACACGGGCTTATAAATACTAGTGATTTGTAATCACAAGTTGTGTGAATAATTGGTTTGGAGTCTCAACTTTAAGTTTAATGGATATCCATTATTCATGGAAAATCTACAGGATGAAAAAGATAAAAAGAATATGATGTTTTCTTCCCATTCTAAAACACGGGCCACATAGTGGCCACTACTTGCCTTGGTAGTTATCTTTTGTCATTGGATAAGAAAGTCAACATGGCTATATTGTGCAAGCTTTTCAAAAATTATAAAAGAGGATTCTTTATTTAAAAAGTTAACATTTATGAAAAAATAATTAATAGTTAATATTGAATATATATTATTTTTTCTAGTTTATTGAATTTATATAATTATTCTAAAAGATATTTATTTATTGATTGGATTCTAATCTAATTCTATATAAACTTCACTTGCTTGTAAAACTGCAAGATTGTCTCGACGATGTAGATTGAACCTCATGAGCTAAGATGAAGGCATGAGGAAAATGACAACACATCAAATACATGTAATATATTATTATAATAGTATATAATAACTTAGTAATTTAATATTATGAGTTATTGTGTATTTAATATCGTATGGTTTTATTTATCTTTAATAGTTGAACACATGAATATTAAATATTTCTTTGATTATTTATTATATTTATATGTCTACAATATTTGTGTGAGTTGAGGATTGTTAGGGTGGGTCGATTACGCTTGATCCATATTCAACCGAAGAATAATCTATCTACTAAACCTCAATCTTGCAAACAAGATCATTCAAATTGAAAGTTTAAACTAAGTATTTATTGAAAGTGAAAACTACAAACTACGAAAATAATTAAATGCCTACTCTAACCCATTTGAAACTTATCCCATTTTGGAATTGATGTCATGTTGATGTGAAACAATAACCCTTTCTCAATCCCATAATTAGTGAGCCTGTTTCAATCGATTCTATGAAAGAGAATCAATGAAAGCATTGTGATAAATGGATAAAAACTTGATTTATGCTAAAATGAACATAATGCAAGCTATATTAACATGTTTATATACTTAAATTGATCTAACTATGTAATTACTAAGCTAATTTAAGCTACTTCTAAGCTAAAAGATGGAAACCCTAATTTATAAACAAGTTAAAATGGATGCAAGGAAGCCATTAATGGATGTCTTAAGCTATTATGCAACTAAAAATGAACTAAAACAAGCTAAAAGTGAGTAAATTGAGAGTGTGAAAGCAAGTGAATTCAACAACATAAGTTTGCAATTGAAAGATGGATCCATTTGTCTCCAAATAGTGTTCTATTTATATGAGAGAAAATGAGAAATGAAGGGTGGAGATTGAAAAGATTAATCAATGGTCAAGGATGGAAGGAAGAAGAGGCATGGATCATGGATTCTCATCAACGAATGAGAATGAAAGATGAGAATTAATCAAGGGCTCACCTTTGTTTCAAATAAACACACTTTTGACCTGCACACATAGGTCACAAGGTGACTTGCTCAAGAGGTTGAAGGTTTAGCTTGGTCAAAAAGCCAAGTGAGATGATTGGAGGAGAGAGAATATTCTTTGGGATATTCTCATGGGTGAGGATAAAGATATTTTGTAAATTAAAAGAAAGTTTTAATTATGTAAAAAAGAGATAAGGAATATTCCATGAGAATATTCACTCTTAGGGGAAAATTTGTTTAATTACTAATTAAACAAGGTTTAATCATGCAAAATTAGGGATTTGAAAAATTAAAGTGATATTCATTAAATAATTTAATGAATGGGGAGAGATGAAATGATATTTAATTAAATAATTTAGGGTTATTTAATTAAATAAGATGACTTAGGGAATTAAATTAAATATGTTGATTTATTTAATTTAATGAGATGAAATGTTAGAGTGAAAAGGGGTGAATTAACCCGATTTGATGAATTAGGTTAATAGATGTGAATGAAATATAACTAATTAAATAGCTAGGCTAATTTAATCAATTAAATGAAAAGAGGATGGGTTTCAAGAGGAAATGATGTTAGTACCTGTTTCAAGTGCATGATATCATTCAAGATATTTTTCAGTGTCTATATTTTGCCCCTCTTTGAAGTGAGGCACTTGTTACTTCGATTTAAAGACTAGTGCCCTTCAGATTAAAAACTACTGCCTAAATTAAAAATTAAAAATAAAATTAGATGCCTCAGCGAAAGGATAAAGTTGATTCCTTGCCCCTTTGAGAAATTGAGCATAAATTTTGAATTTTGGGTTGATTTCTCAATAAAATTTAAAAGCTACCCCAAGGGGTCCAAAAAGGCTTCAGGATGCAAAATTTATGCCAAAAATGCAAAATTAGGTTTCGATTGACAAAATTGGTGAAAATGATGATAAACCCTAACTTGAAGGTGAAATTAGGGGAAAAAAACCCCTAATTTGCTAGCATAAATAAACTAAGAAAGGTCACTTTACGAATGCTACTTTTCCTCCAAAACTATTTAAGTGAGGAAAGCGTACTTTGCCGCTCTACATGAGTGCTGGTTCCACCGGAACAATGCTCAACACTCATGCCACAAAACCATGCCCTGGCCAGGACCATCCTGAGTGCACGCACTTGTACCCCAGGTTGGACACACACTATAGATGTGCCCCTTCTCCGTCCTGTCCATAGCTCACCAACCACTTCCTTCTTCCTTGGTTGTTCTTCTTCCAGTTCTTCTCCATTCTTGAATGTCCCTCACAATTCTCACATGAATGATTTATATATCCTTTTAAGGGGTGATTTCCAAACCATCACACCCTTTCACAAAAGGTTTCCTTTTAATAATTATTTAAATAAATAATTATTCTTCTTCTTTTTTTTAAAGAGTGTTTATAAATATTCTTTATTAATCTCTCTTTTAACCAAAGGATCATAATATCCTTTATTTTTTTTATCTCCCTTTTAATTCCAAAGAGTTATTTATATATTTATCTTCTCTTGGGGAAAAAGTCACATAACAATTCTCCCCTTGTAAATTAACTACTGTCCTCAGTAGCACAGGATGCATCTGTATCACAACTCAAAGAAGCACATGATCAGTAATTGAAGATACTAACATTGAATACTTGTATTTTTCATAATACTTACTTTATCTACATTATTTTCTTGTATAAATTTACAAGTAATTTTAATAAGATCACTTTTTCAATCCAAATTATGATGAGAACTATATAGATGTCTTATGAAATATATCATGAATTTATAATTCAAAAGATAATTATATACTTAACCTCCTATGTTTCAACATTATCATTCTACTTACTCATGTAACTTCTTTAAATTATGAAAGTGTTACAATATAATCACACAATAATTACTATGCATGTCTAATTGATGCTATGTGGTAAGTCCTAATTTATAAAATTAATCTATAATTTCAACGTACATTCCAAGATGGTATTCATGAATATCCTCTTTTCACATATCAAAATCAATGTACAAACATAATCTTAGTATAAGGCAATTGTACAAGGTTAATGGGTTGATCAAGTCCACTTACAAAGTACAATTTTTTGATATAAATCTTCAATAACCCTATATTTTTTTTTTCTTATAGGTTTGACAACACAGGGAAATTCACTAAAATGATTTATAAAAGAAACATGTGAAAGATTTAAACATCACATAACCTACTTGCATATCATAGAAAAGGTTGGAATCGAGAGTCTCTCCCCCTATAAGATTTTACATGTCCCCATGCCTAAGCCTAAGAGCTTATTTGGTTTTATATCTTATAACAACGGTGTTATTCTTACTAACTCGAAACACAATGTAAATTTTCCAAGTCTAAGATATGAATCCAAGGACCTGTGGGTTATGGGCCCATAAAGTAACTTAAAATAGACATATCAAACATGATAAAAGTATTTTCTCAAAATACATACAAAGCTAGACAAAAATAAGTTGACATGAGACTATCTTAATATGAAGACAAATTCCTTGTATAAGAGGATGCTAGTTAAATAAAAGATTGGTTTTTTTATTGCTAAATCTATTCTCAAGTTTATTTGAGATCATATGATGTATAAATTGATATTTCTAGAACTTCATCAACCATCTAATAGTTAGACTTATGTGAGTGAATTACCAAGTTTTTCTTATAAGTAAAATCTCAATTTGAATTGTAAAATTATGACTCTCTTGATATCATACTTTCAATTTCCATGATATAATCTAATTTGTCCATTATAACATATGATTCAAATTTTATATTTCAATAAAAATAATATATATATATATAATTTATATATTTATATTATAATCATTAATGTTAATATAAAAATATACTTCTAAATAATAATTAGAGTTCTAATTAAATTTTTCTTATTCCACATAAATATTAAAATAAAAAGTTCTTTTATAAGAACAAAATGTATTTCCTTTATTTTAAAAAAATCTATCATAAAAAGTTAGGCCACTTTAAATGAGGGATAAGAAACATGCGAATCAAGTATTTAGGCTTTAGACTTTTTATTATTAAGATTAGGAATAGCTTTTTATATGTTTGGACTTTTTAACTCCTCCACGATTTATGTAATATACTTTGATAATATCATTTTGATTTCGTGAAGACCATAATAATCGTGAATAGGTTACATTTGTTTCAAATAGACAATTTAGTCAAGTTTTAGGAAGGTACACGACGGTTCATAAGGGCACAACTTTTGTTTTTTGTTTTTTTGTTTTTTTTAAATGCCTATAGATTGTGTGGAGTACATTGTACTTGAAGTGTGATTAGGACTCATTTTCATACTATGAGTGGATGAAATTTAAGAGGAAGAGGTGTAAAGTACATTTAGTAAGAAATGATTTGAAAATATATAAGAATATATTGTGTAAAGTATTTAAGTATTTAAAATAGAAATAATATTATAAATATTATTATTTAAAGATTTTTTTTTTTATTATAGATATTCATTTTTAAATTTTATAGAAAAGTTGACAATTTAATTTATAATTATAGATTATAGGAAGGAAGAAAATGACTTTTAAAAAATCGTAGATCTCAATATAATTGAGATGTAGATGTCAACAAGCAATCTCATAATCATAAGACACAAACACTTGTTTATGATCATTAGGCTCTGATACCAAATGAAATGTCACTTTTCCTCCAAAATTATTTAAGTGTTAGCAGCGGATTTAGTAGATTGAATATTAGAACAAAGATTAAAAAAACTACAATATTCTTAAAATGGATGCAAATAATCAATGCAAAAGATAATATGGGTGAGTTTATTAAGAAATTCCAAAATAGATATTTAACCTAATAAATGGAATACACATTCATATAATTCATATACATTAACACCAAAATCATATATATATTCTCAATGTAATTTAGAATAAATGGTTTTAATACTTATCTAAATAATAATACATGCAAAAGCCACTCTCAGTTCAAACACCTTCACATCAGTGACAAAGTACTCAACAACATGTCCATAATGCATTCTAGATAGAAAGAATATCGATGTATTGTGCACTACATCGTGGGTCCTATTCTTTCCTCTAGTTTTCTGCACCATTGGACAAATGGGGAGAGGATTCGGTGCATCCCATACTACACCGTGGGTCCATCCTCAACCCCTAGGAATATGTCAGTGGTACTGGCTCTTGCCATGGAGCAGTCTAGGAGGAAAGCACACTTTGTCGCTCTACACGAGTGCTGGTTCCACCAGAACAATGCTCAACACTCGTGCCACAAAACCATGCCCTGGCCAGGACCATCCTGAGTGCACGCACTTGTACCCCAGGTTGGACACACACTATAGATGTGCCCCTTCTCCATCATGTCCATAACTCACCAACCACTTCCTTCTTCCTTGGTTGTTCTTATTCCTTGCATGTTCTCTCGTCTTGAATGTCCCTCTCAATTCTCACATGAATGATTTATATATCCTTTTAAGGGGTGGTCTCCAAACCATCACACCCTTTCACAAAAGGTTTCCTTTTAATAATTATTTAAATAAATAATTATTCTTCTTCTTTTTAAAGAGTGTTTATAAATATTCTTTATTAATCTCTCTTTTTAACCAAGGATCATAATATCCTTTATTTTCTATCTCCCTTTTAATTCCAAAGGGTTATTTATATATTTCTCTTCTCTTGGGAAAAAGTCACATAACACTTCAATTCATTTGTACATTCACACCATAGAGATTCTTGTTGTTTTAAGATCTGACCCTTTGACAAAATGGCGCAATGATAGCTACCACGACAAATTTCATACCAAGTTTGAGAGTATTAGCGGATTCTAGGCTCAGAACCACTAGTATGTAACTCAAAACTTGATTTAAAATTTGACTTTCTGATGTAATTATTACACGTTAAATTTTAAACTTTGGTGGCATCGCTATATAGCAATGCCCATTTGACAATCAACAACACTAAAATGATTTATAGCAACACATATGTATATGGTGATGTAGTTCGTGATATAAAATTAGGGTTTCCAATTTTAAATTGCAACACATGTGTATATAGTGATACACTTGCCGATTTGAAAATTAGGGTTAGGGTTTCTAAAGCTTAAATTGTTATTCCCATGTATATGGTGACACACTTTGTGATTTACAATTTGAAATGCCTTCGGGCATCGCAACTTGGAATTTAAATATAGCGACGCTATTGTGATTTTTTGAGCTGGAAATTCCAAATTGAGTCAAATTTCTTTGATTTTTAACATTGTGTGCTTCATGGATGTAGGAGGTCATTCCACCACTGATGTCACATGATTATAGGCCCACAATTTTGGAGAGACTGGGCAATTTGTCAGAGTTGCGCTAGGAGCACCTGAGAGAGATCGAGCTTTGGTATGTTGCATATGTGCTCGTCATCCGGACTCATTTAGCTATGATGACTGTATTGTGCGAGAGATGGCATAGTGAAACTTTATCATTTCACCTCCCGACAAGCAAGGTGACAGTGACCTTAGAGGATGTATGACATATCCTACATTTGTCAATACATGGCGATCATGTGATTTATGATGTTGACGTCGGGTATGATGCTTGTCATGAGGTGATGGAGTTGGAGAACATTGCTTGTGTGACCTTGTCATGCCACAAATTAACCTTGAGATGTATAGAGGTCATGTGCCCACCTTCTGATTGATCATTGCAGACATCATTTCAAGTTTGGTTGCTCCAAACTGATGGAGCAGAGGGTTCAACCTAGGATGGGGCCTAGCATGGCACATGATGTTGTACAGAAGGACATAGTTTACATGGGGGCTAGTGATGTTGGCCTCACTATATCATGATATGCATGACTTTGTTTGATGCGATGAAAAGGCTATTGGCACAAGGGTGACCTTGATTCATATTTTGGCTTAAGAGCATATAGTTGTGCTTCAAATGATAGTAAAGATGGTTGATGTCGAGCCAAATGATCTCGTGATTTGGTGGTACCAAGGTGCCATTACCCTATGACACACTAGACAGATTGGGGTCTCGTACTAGCAGTAGGTGTTGGATGATATGACAATCTTTTGATGGTGACCCTAGTTATAGATGCCAGGATGGTATGATGATGTTCAACAGTTGTTCTTTGCGAGACAGACCCGGTACATGCAGGGTTACGAGTATACAATCATAGAGAGATATCTATCAGATAGGGTGGCTAGGTAGTTTGGAGAGCAGTAGGATAGGCTAGATGATGCCTACAGGGCCATGTTTGTGAGTTTTGCTCGTGAGGTTCCCACATGTGGGGACCTACTATTCCAGCTCTAGAGGTGGTGGAGATTTTTCGATAGTTAGCAGCCCAACCATGGGCTTACGACCAGGTTTAGGCAGTCACATAGATGATGCTTGATTATGATGCATGGTTCACACCTCCTCGATGGTTGACAGATCCAACGGATTCTCCTCTATGAGGGAGACCATGAGGGAGAAGTGCAAGTAAGGGTAGAGGACAGGGATAATGATAGGGTGCCTAGGACGACCAAGATTAGTAGATTCTAAGGGAACCTCCAGTGGGACAGTAGGTTCCACATTAGCCTCCCATTCAGAAGCAGCCTCCATAATAGCAGCCTCAACAACCACCACCACTAAATGTCAGGGACATTTAGATTTAGCAAGTGCAGGTTTTAACAAGTGAGTGAGATCAGGCCTGCCAACAAATTTTTGCTATTATTGTTGAGTAGGACCAGGCCAGACAATAGGTGGTGGCCATCATAGTGGAGAGGGACCATGCTCGACAACAGTTACAGGATGTGACCACAGAGAGGGATTAGGAGATCAGGCGAAGGCACCAGATAGAGGCTATGGCGGTAGCTTCTTAGGGAAGGACAATATCTACGAGATTGTACAAAGAGGTTGTGAAAGAGGCAACCTACTATAGGATGCACTATCATCGTGATGTTCTATAGGAACTTAGAAAACTCAATTTTTCACAGAGGAGCGATGAATGGCCTAGAGTTAAAGAGCAACTAGAGAGGTGGGCTAGAGAGGGGAGCAACCATCAAGGCTAGCTTCCAGTGTACATACAGTTTTCTGATATTGTTGGCCCACTCTTTGACATAGATTCACATTCATGGGCTCCGTTTTGATAGCCTCATGGATATTTGTATTTATGATTGATATACATACACTGATCCAAATTTTGTACCATGAAATTCATTTTATATATATATATATATATGATACGGATACAAATTTGATATGATGTGCTCATTTTATTTCATGTTTATGATGTATGGATGCAATGATGTGAGGTGCTTATATTTTATCATGTATGGATGCACTTTATTTATGCATATGCAATGATGTGCAATGATATGCGATATAATGCTATGGATGGATGTAATGTTATATTATTTTTTAGTATTTTTTCACAATGTGTTATGATATTCAAATGTTATAATTATGCATGCAAATGTTATGGATGCTTTTTTTTGTGTATTTCCTATGCAATTTTATGAGATGTTCTTGTATGCATATGGATATATAGATGGTTAATGTGATTTTTATTCGTATGATACATGCAATGCATGTGCATGATATGTGATGCAATGATTTAAGATGCTTAGAATAAAAAATCTATATTATTCATCATAACTTAAATGATGATGCATAATGTATGATGCGATATGCAATGATTGTGTTGATGAATGTTGTATGATTATGCTATGATTATGAGATGTATATATGTTGATGATTTGTGGATGTAGGATGGATGCATTTGGTGATTTTTTGTTGACTGTCATGATACCAGGTTAGTGTGGAGAGAATATAGAAGAATAAAAATTGACTTTGTTGGTGTGAATAAATGTCTAGTACCTAGTTATTCCACTTACTAGGTAATTAGTGGACATATTCACATGTTAAGTTTACTTAGGTCCTAAGATTCTTTCTAGAATGTGTTAGTTGACATCTTATCTTTTGAAAACTACTACATATGACCTAAGTAGTTGTTTCAAGTTGTCTCATGTCATATGATTAACACACTTGTCATAATCTTTGACATCTTGCATCTCACCTTGGTTGCATAACCAAGGGGTCTCTCTCATTGTAAACACAACTACATTGACTCTTTTTGCATTCATTGATAGAAATACAATTTATTCTTGTCATATATTGATATTTTGAGTATTTTGTGCTTTCCATATGCCTTTAGATCTTGGGTGGCTATCTCCATAGCCAAATCTTACAGACTTGCCCATTGATTTTGATGATTGCTTCAAAAATCCAACAAGTCCATGATCCATCAAGACTTTATTAGAGATGGTGATGAGACAATGCAAGATGAGGATGAATGAAGGATGATGAGTTGCTCACATATTGGGATTGGGATTTTTCATCGTTCCTTATTGTTTGATAGAACACATAGACATGATGCATCAAGGTATTAATAACCAGGACGTGACAATGTATCTAGTGTAATGGACTTTGACGTTGCAAACAAACATGATAGTTCTTGTTCACATCTTGACATACAAAAGCCTCATTGGAATGTAAGTTAGAAGCTTAGAATATAGATTGGACCAAAGCATACACAATAGTCAACAACGTACTCTAAACAACCTTTCTACACACAACCAAGCAAGTATGCGCCAAGATTATTTTATAAGAATACCCACAAGTACAAAAATGAAAGATAGTGATCGATGCCCCATTCCTTTCTCTCTAGATAGTTTTGATAGACATCATCGAGAGGTATAGTTTGAAATGGATCATTAAGATAAATCAGAAGAAAAAATCAAAGACAAATAGTCAATGTTATCTATATCTCTTGCTAGTTTAATTTAGCTAAGGTGATGTTTGATACTAATGTCCATCACAGGAAGGATACATCCTAGGAAATGTTGATCAGATGGTTGTTTGATGTTAGGATGATGATGCTATGATAAGTCTTTGATATAAAATTAACGAACACATTTACCTATGATCTAGAATTTAGATTTTGACAATTAAGTTCTTACTTTACGACTTGCTATACTTGTTTTCTATTTTTTTTTCCAAAGAGTGAAGGTGATGATCACTTTTATTATGGGTGAAGGTTTATTGTGGGTGAAAACAAAATGGGATGGATGTGTTTTGGATTTTTTGGAATATTTCAATGTTTTTGGTATTTTGAGAATGTTTTGAGGCTATTTTTAGTCTTTTTGAATGTTTATGTGAATATTTTGGTTTTTTTGATTGTTTGGGGTTGTTTAGGTCTTTCTATAAGATATTTGAGGTTATTTTGGTCTTTTTGAATGTTTTCCAATGTTTTTGGATTTTTCAATTTTCAAATGTTTTGGAGTTTTCCGATATTTGGATGTTTTTAGGAGTTTTGGAATATTTGAATGTTTAGGGATTTTTTGAGTTTCGATCAGGAACCTAACCTAAAATACCTATCCTAGGGGTTTCGAGGGTTGATCAAAGATAAGCCTTGCCTATGTTATACATGCAGAGACCACGTAGTTTGACTGACTCGACCTATTAACAAAATGAGAAATGCATAGACGGTGGAATGTTAGTTTATTATGATGGAATCCTAAAGGACCGACCTAGGTTGTCTCAGTGGCACATCAATGATGGCCTTGCCTACGTTCAAGCTCAAAGACAACGTAGTTTGACTAGGGTATTGTTTCTGGATTTTTTATTTTTGACCTCTTTAGGGATTTTGATGTTTTCTGGATGTTTTGGATTTTTCCTTTAAAATTTTCTGAATGCTTTTGGATTTTAGCTATACAATTTTTTGCAAATGTTTTTGGATTTTTTGATGAACGTTTTACGAATGTTTTAGGATTTTTGATGAGATTTTATGAATTTTTTGGGGATTTCCCAATGAGCTTAGGATATACAAGAACCCAGTATGATCCATAATGAATTGCTGCCAACGTGACATGTTAGACTACTTTGATACAAGCAGGAAAAATTGACCTTTGGAATATGCCAAGTAGTACTAAAGGAATATGATACTTCACATCATCAAGCTATGATAAGGATGCAGATAGGTGATAGATGAATGGTGGTACAAAGAATGATAGGAAAAAAGAGTCAAAGAATAGATGGAGGTGCTTTATTTAGGCAAGGTGCATGTTTGCCAGGTTTTCACCAAATTACTTGCCCAAAGTGCCACCAACGTGGTTTTCACTAGAGGACAATTTTTTTCTTAACCTTTTTCAATCCTTTTTCTCTTTTTTTTTTGGATTTTGATCATTTTTTGATTTTTTTGTATTTTCATATTTTACACCCTTTGAGACTAGGCATACATTTTTTTGAGATGCAAGTTGTTAGTTGGCTCCTGCAAGGGTTCACCTTCAGGAATTGATAGTTGATATGCCACTAATCCATAGCTTGTTGTGATGACAAAGGGACACAACCAATTAGGCTCAAAATTTCCTTTACTATCCTGATTTGGAAGGTTCTTATGATTCTACTTTAGGACAAGATCCCCTATTTGGAAAGATCAAGATTTGATCCTCTTGTTATAGCTCTATTTTAGTCGGTTTTGATAAAATTGCAAGTGACTAAGAGAATCAAGACGATACCCATCCAAGAATTCTAGCTCATTCTTGAGAGATACTTTGTATTCTTCATCGGTGATTAGGTTTTGTAGGGACACTCACAATTATGGGAGCTCAACCTCAATAGGCGGGATAACTTTTGATCCATAGACCAAGGAGAAAGGGGTTGCACCTATTGGCATGCAAATATTGGTTCAATAGGCCCAAAGAGAGGGATTTAGTTGTAGATGCTAGTCACGACGAGCTTCATTGACCATTTTCTTCAAGATTTTTTAGGATAGTTTTGTTCGTATCCTCAGCTTGGCCATTGCCTTGGGGATAATACGGGGTAGAGAATTGGTGTTGGATGTTGAATCTTTGACATAGCTCTTTCACATCCTGATTCTTAAAGGGTGTTTCATTGTCTGAGATTAGGGTTTACAGGACACCATAACGATAGATGAGGTAGTTTAGGATAAACTTTACAATTTTCTTCCCCATTATGTAAGTCATAGGTATGGCTTCTACCCACTTAGTGAAGTACTCAATGGTGGTTATGATAAACTTGTGGCCATTAGATGAGGTTGGGGTGATTTTTCCTATGAGGTCAAGTCCTCACTATGAAAAAGGCCAAGGTGTGATCATTGGTTGTAATTCCTAAGTTGGGGCATGAATCTGGCCTCCATTCTGTTGACACTGGACACACTTCTACACATACTAATGAGCTTCCTTTTCCATGGTTTGCCAATAGTACCCTGTCCTCAATAGTTTCTTAGCTAACATCATACCCCTAGAATGGAACCCACATATGCCATTATGTACTTTTGTTAAAGTGGTTAAGGCTTCCTCTTGGTTAAGACATCGTAGCAATGTTCCTTTGATGCTTCAACAATAAAGGGTATCACCTAGGATCACAAATCGAGATGCCTTTTTAACAAAGGTCCTTTTAAAGTTTGAGGTGATATCAAATGGGAGGGTTCATCTACTTAGATAATTAAAGATGTCATGATACCACGAGGATCTAGGAACAACAATGACACACATGAATTCAAATTTAGGGATTTCAAAAGTCAGTACGAGAAGTTGTTCTACCAAGAATTCATATTGAAGGACGTTGTTCGACATGTCCAACAATGACCCGATTGTTGCCATAGCATCTACTGCTCGGTTGTTCATGTGAGGAATCTACTAAAATTATGTCTATAAATAGGTCCTTGAGATTTTTCACCATCTTCTTGTAAGGAGTGAGATTGTCATCCTTAGTTTGATAGTCATCGTTGACTTGGTTGATAACTAGCTATGAGTCTCCATAGATTTTCATCTCTTGAATCTTTCATTAAACCACTATCCTTGGACCTATGATTAGGGCTTTATACTCAACAATATTGTTAGTGCAAGGAAATGATAGCTTGTATGACTTTGGGATATAATCACCTTGAGGGGCGATGAAAAGAATGCTTGCTCCAAATCCATGTTGGGTGAATGATCCATCAAAGTACATTTTCCACTAAGTTGTGAGGTTGATAAGAAACATCGGTTCATTAGGAAACTCAGATATCAATGGGTTCTTTTCATAAATAGGTGTCTTTGCTAGTTGGTCTACAATCACTTGTCCTTTAATTGCCTTGTGCTCCACATACTCTATGTCTAACTCCATTAAGATCATTACCCATTTGGCTATTCGCCTTGTGAGAGTTGCTTTAGATAATAGGTATGTCAATGGATCAATATTTGCAATAAGTTTGATTTGATGTGGCCCAACATGTAATTTCTAAACTTTTGTGAAGAAAAACTATTGCTAGTCATGCTTTTTTCAATGGTTGAATAGTTCATTTCATAGCGCACCAAGGTTCTATTGATGTAGTAGATAGCTCTTTCCTTTCCATTTTCATGATGTTGTGCTAGAAGAGCTCCTAGTGTTGTTGATGTTGCTGAGATATATAAGATTAGTGGCTTGTTTGGTATTGGTGGCATGAGCATTGGAGGTATTAGTAGATAATCTTTGATCTAATAGAAATATTTATCACACTTGTCATCCCATTTGTAGGTTATCCCTTTATGGAGAAGATGCGAAAAAGGGTGGATTTTATGTGATAGTTGTGCTATGAACCTTTTGATGGACTGCAATCTTCCTTATAATCCTCTCATTTGCTTTAGTGTTTGTGGTGGTTCCATGTCAAGGATGGATTTTACCTTTACTGGATCAATTTCTATTCCTCTTTGTGAGATGATAAAGCCAAGAAGTTTCCCTGATGTAACCCCAAAGACACACTTTTTTGGATTTAGTCGTACCTTGTATTCTTCAAGTTTGTCAAAGATGGGTCCTAGGACTTGTATGTGCTCACTCCTTTTCCTTGATTTTTAAAAAATATTATCCACATAATCTTCAATTGTTTTGTGGATCATGTCATGGAAGATGAGGGTCATTTCTCTTTGATAGGTTACTCCTGCATTCTTTAACCTGAATGGAATCACGTTCTGAAAATATGTTCCCCATGGACAAGTGAGTGTAGTTTTATGTTGATCCTCCTTAGTGATAATGATTTGATTGTAGCTTGAAAAACCATCCATGAGTGATAGCATTTCATGTCCAGTTGTTAAGTCCACAATGAGATCAATGTTAGGAAGAGGGAAATCATCCTTCGAGCATGCTTTTTTTAGGTCTCTAAAATTAGTGCAAATTTTGATGCCCCCAGTAGGTTTTGAGACTAGTACCAGGTTTGAAACCCACTCATGATAATCTATCTGTCAGATGAATCCAACGTCAAGAAGTTTTTGTAACTCTAGTTTTACCAAGAGTGCTATTTGAGGGTGCATCTTTCTTAACTTATGCTTGTCTAGTTTGGCTTCAGGATAGACTGCTAAGTGATGCACAACTACTTCAAGATCAAGGACTAGAATATCTATGTATGACGATGTAAAGTTAGCTCTCCACTCTTTCAAGAATGCTGCTAGGTTTTTTCTATTCTTTATCTAGCAAGGATTCAACATAGAAAGTGATCTTAGGTGCTTCTTTTGTTCCCACATTGACTAGGGTGGCCTTTTCTGCTAGCACTTCCAAATTTTTGGGATGCATTGCACTAATGGGGATATTGAATCCCTCATTCTTGTATGCCTCAGAGAAGTTTTCACCCTCATATACGTCCTTTCTTTTTACTTTTTAGGATCAGAGAGTGTCATAGTGTGGTTTTCACTCAAGGATCTGTGTGCTAGTTGTATTTCATCAATTTTACAACTGAAGGATTCAATCGTCTCCCCATATTATGCCCTTATGTCTAGCTTTATGTCAAAACTTGCTTTGTGATCTTCCCATGATAGGTTGTTGTGGAGTCCCATAAATTTTGATATCGCTTCATCATTTTCAAATAAATCAAGAATCGATGGTCCTTGTTGGTCCATGTCAATGAGTTTTGGGTATACTAGGCATAGTTCAGTTGGCTGATTGCTTGGAGGAAAAGATGTAATGGATATCATGAAGAGGGAATTATTTTTAAATAGGTCATCAACATCAAGGGGGAAGTCATCTAAGGTTGTATCACATGGTGTAGGTAACGAGGAAGCCTCGACCCATTTGGTGGAAGTACCTTTGCTAATAAGGGTGACCTTGCTAGTAGTACAACCTAGACCAATATTCTTTAATTATTTCTCTAGAATGATAGGTTCTAGAAAACCATTGTCATTTTGTCCCAGTTTCTCATTCTTGTTATAACCCCATGCCTTCATTAGCTGCAAGCCTTTATTGCCATCTTACATGGGAAGAACAAGGACATGTCTTTCATCATGATAGAGGAGTTTAGAGACATACCCCTCGTTGATGTCTTCTTGATTTAGATACCCCCACTTGGTGAAGGTAGTAGCTATTGTCTTTATTGTTTTGGGCTCTTTGGTGCTAGATGTAGGTTTCCCATGAGATTTAGGAGAAAGAGGTAGCTCTCCTAATACAAAGGTATCTTTTAGTAGCTTATAGTTTCCACAACCATCATCTTGAATCACTACTTTTATTTTGGGAATATTCTGCACAATGGGTGTTTTCATTGCTAAGGTAGATGCAAGGGATGACAGATCAACAAATGAGGTATGTGTGGGTGTAAGACCTTCATCATTTTTATGCACTTGGGGAATCTTATAGAACTTGGCCTCAAGATTCTTGCAATAGTAAAAAGGCTCAGGATCTTCATGGACGGTAATTTCTCTACCCTCTAAAGGAAACTTGACACATTGATCATAGGTCGAGGCTACAAATTTTAAGGCATGGATCCATGGTCGACCAAGCAAGATGTTGTATGAAATATCAAGATCTAGCACTTGGCATGTAGTGTCTACAATGGTAGGTCCCACTTGGATGGGTAGTACAATGATGCCTTGGGATATCCACTCTTGGTCCTCATATGCTCTGATGGTGACACCTTTTTTTGTCTCAATGGTATCTTCTGAGTAGCCCAAGTCTTTGATCAACTTAAGGGTACAAATATTTAGACCAGCACCTCCATCTACTAAGACTCTTTTAACCTTGTTCTTATGAATGAAGACCTCAAGGTGTAAAGCATGATTATGAGATGGTTGTGATGGTAGGTCTTGTTCCAAGAAAGTGAGAAGTTGATCGGTAATATGTCTTACCATAGCTTGAAATTGATCTGTATCAATATCCTTGGGGACATATGACTCTAATTTAATGCTTTCTCAAAGATTTCCCTATGTGCAGGGGATAGCCTCAATAGTTCTAAGATTGATATTTGTGTTGGGGTCTTCTTAAGTTGTTCTAGCAGATTATACTTGTCAGGATTTGATATGGCCAAAGTAGGTTTTGTCCTAGACTAAGATGGGACTCCTTGGATGGTGACCCTTCCACGTCGTGTGGTAACTCGACATTCTACACTAGGTCCTTTGATGGTGACAATGAAAATGATGCTATCATAGGAATCGACCACGTTTGAATAGCTATGTTGTACATTTGTGTAATCCTTAGCTTTTTCATTGTCGTTCCCTTTGTTATTGAACCAAAATATTTTGTAGGAGGATTCTCTCTTACCGTTCTAGGGTTTTTCACCTAAAAGGAGAAAGGTATTCCTCAAAAACTCAGAGGTTCACTAAAGACTAATTCAAATATGATTGACACATGAAATGCCCTAAATGCAAAGAATGGACAAATGAGATTGAACACTAATGAAATGTAAATTGTTTGAAACCACATAGTGATATGCAGAAAGATAGATTAAATGCAATATAGAACAAGATAGAATTTTTAAACAAAAAGAGTGCACTTGGAAATTGATAGAGTTTGAAATGAAGACTGCAAATGTCTCTAAAATTCTAGAAAATCTAATTTTTTGGCCAACTAGGACACTTACGCCAAGTTGGGAAACTTAGTCCCAGTTATGGGAAACTACTCTAGATCCCATTTTAGCCAAATGGGTATCCAGATCTATAAAAAAATTTGGCAAACATGTGCAGTGGGACTAAGTCACCACTGTTGGTGACTTAGTCCACTCTAGCTTTTTTGAAAATCTGAAAGTGGAAACAAAAGCCTACAACCTACACAATGTTCTGCGACTTAAATTTGGATCCAAACCTGCAAAATCACTTGCAAAGAAAAATATAATTTGGTTCCTAATGGGGGGTTTTCCTTGGTCAAACCCCTAGTTGGTATTTAAACCTTGAAAGAGATAAATAAATTTACATAAAACCCTAGCCCCAAGTGTATCTAAGACTAATAAATCTGAAGTAAGATGCAACCCTATCCTAACATGGAAGAATAAGATGCATAAATGAAACTAGAATAATGTAAGACTCATTCCAAGAGACCCTAAATCACATTAGAAATGAATCTTAATGACATGAAAACCTTCCTTAGGTTTAAGATAGAGAGAAAATGGAAGATGAAATCACTTTGAAAACAAGTCTTTAGGATTGATTTGATGGCTAGTTGTATCTCCTCAACCTAGATTTCTCCAGGATTCTCCATAGGCATCCATAATCAACCCTTTTCAATGTGAGATCTTGGACAAAAAGTGAGCTTGAAGACCTAAAAAAATCCTAGCTTGCTGCCCTAAGCTTCAACTTTGTTGTAGATAGACTAATGAATTTTCTTGGGAAATATATTCAACATTTGACTCTTGAATTTGTTTGTTAAAATGACTAAATGTTGTGAAAAATGACCTAAAAACATATATTTATAGGCATCAATACCTAATTGTCCATTATTTAGACCTAAGAGGTTGACATCCATTGAAATTTTTGATTAAGTCGGTGATTTTCCCACTCAAAATTGAAAATTCCCCCAAAAGGGACTAAGTCGCCACCCTGGGCGACTTAGTCCCACGAGGGTTTTTTGAGGTGGGTTTTCTAGAATTTGAATAATTTTAATGTTTGTTAGGATTTGTATGATTTATGGTTGGAATAAGCCTTAAGGTCCAAACTAATGAGTCTTAGGGGCATATAATTTTTTTTTTAAGGGGTGATTGATGCAAGGGTGTCTAAAATAGGACCAAATTAGGCACAAAATTGGCTCTTTCTTCAAGAGTATATAATTTTTGGTGAAAAATTTAGCCCCCACTTAGCACCCATATGACTTTATGTGCATATGCAAGCTAAAGGACTCTAAACAATACACTTTACTTTATAAAAGGATACTCATTCAAAAGATGGGAGAATGAAGCCCCCAGTGTAGTTATTTGTAAAACCACAACATTAGGAACTGCATCCTACAACATGAATTCATTAGTTGTCCAAAAATCCTCTTATGCAAAATCTAGAAATCAAATTTGAGGGTAGATGTATGCCCCCCTTGATTTCACTTGCTTTACAAAGGTGGAATCAAGGTAGCAATCTAGCCACATCGAATAAGGAAAATCATATCAGATGGAATTTCCAAGTACCATGCCACATAATGATAGACAATTGATGATGTAGGGTGTAGAAGCATGATTTTTATGCAACAAACGGTGTCAAAAATGGAGTTCACTAGCACCTACTATGTTGTTTTGAATAAAAAGAACTTTATTATCTCTAAGATAGGAAAAACCCTAATTTCATACATGAGAGTGAAGAAGAGTTAAAAGAGATAACAAAAAGTGACATATGAGGATAAGGCTACTTAACCTCTTACCCCCACTTAGCCCATGATAAAGGTGAGCCTGGAATGTATTATGATATTCCGCTCCTTGCAATAGTGAATATGTTATGATCCTAGAACTATTACATGGCAAGGAGTAGCAACTAATGTTATTTATGTTGATAAATAAATAAAGTTTCGGCTTGATACATATTTAATGAGATATCTATCAGTTTTAGATGTACCAAGGTTAAATTTTTCATGGAGGAATTGTTTGTGATGGTGTTGACCTTGATTGAAGGTTTTTGTTTGGAGGGACAATAACCAATATCATTAGTCATTTCTTGTGTTTTCGACATTATGTGGACATGGATACCTTGTTCTATAGCACCATAGCCTGTCCCAAGTTGCTTCATAGGTTCAAAATGTTTTCCAAAAAAATTTGTCACTTGTTTTTGATTTGGTGGTTGTTCAATTTATTCAAAGTTTGTCTTGGATGTTGTCTTTACTTGTAAGGTGGTTGAAGTGGATGTTTGTGACATGACCTCATTTTCTCTTCCCTTTGTAGATTCTTTTGTTATGATCATGTATTCCCCCATGGATATAGGTATGAAATCACAGGTTTTCGAAGCCTCTTCTAATAACTTTGTGGCTTCTTCAATTTTCTTTTGTAGTTTGATATCATTTTGCTTGGTATTGATCATAGCAGATGTAACCTTTGTCGTTTGAGGAGTAGAAGGTGACTTGTCATAAGCTCCTAACATTTGGTTGAAGGGTTGATCCATATCAAGCAATTCGGGATGCTTCAAAGTGAGGTTGATTTTTTGTTTGCACATGATAATGTTGATGTTTGCTTGCACCATGATACCTTCCCTGTTAGGAGAGTGTTTAGGATAAATACAAACAAGATGACATTCAATGTTTGTTTCTTCAATATTAACTTCATAAAAAGTAAGGGAATGATCCATGGTTTGATTTTATTGATTGGAAATGATGGTGTTTCTTTGTTCAATAATGTTTTCCTTGTGATTCTCATCAATGGGACCTTGTAACATTCTTTACCAATAGGAGAGATATTAGGAGAGGTGAAAATTTGAGTGTTGTCCATAATGTCAGATTTTTTCTCTAAGGTCTCATTCTCTTGTGCCATATATTTACCCTAGTAGGAGAGCTTTTAGGAAAGTGATAAGCAATAGGTTCATCGCACTTCATGATTGGATTTGATAATGCAAATTCATCACTCATAGGAGAGGCATTAAGAGAAGGATAACTAGGAGTTTTATGGTTACCAATGATTGGAATTATTTGTTCAAATAGGTCTTCCCAAATAGTAGGGGCATTAGGAAAGGGAGGAATAAGATTCTCATGAGTCTCAATAAGAATATATTCTAACACTAGACTATCTTCTTCATGTCTAGAGAAGATATTAAGAGAAGAAAAGGTTTGATTGTCATGATTCTCTACATTTACATCCCCATGTCCTATAATGTCTTCTTGAGTAGGAGAGGTAGGATTATCATAGCTCTCAACTATCAAAATATCCTCCACACTAGTGTGTTTGTCAGGATTGTTCACGATTGTATTCTTATTCACTAAATCATTTTCACAAGTAGGGAAGGTGTTGGGAAATGAATGAAGACTAGGTAAGGTAGTGGACATTATTTTAGCTTCATGTGTCATAATTTCTTTGCAAGGGGTAGGAGGAGGAAGAAAAGAAAGAATTTCATGATCTTCAATGATTGTGTCTTCGTTCACCAAGATACCTTCATCACCAATGGGAGAGATATTAGGAGAAGAAAAAATATGATTATCATGATTATCAGTGCTTGCATCCTTTCGTGTTAAAGCTTTAGTGGATGATTTTAGTGAGAGGAAGTCCTTAAGGGCTTCATCTAACATGTCTAAGTAATCACTACTAAAGGGCTTGGATGATATGATTTTTCTAAATTGAATCATTTTTTGAATTGTTTCTTTTGATGTTTTTTGTTTTCATTTTCTAATGAATTTGATCTAAATGAACTAGGAACTAATGCTGAAAATGAAAATTGAAAAATTCTAAGGCTATCTATAATTGCCATGAATGTAAACAATGCTTATTTCTAATAATTTAAATGTAATAGAAGTTATGCAAACTTAAAATGCAATGTAGAGACATAGGATGAAATGTAACTTTTCAGATTTCACACAAGGTAATGTACTGATTGTATTATGCACTGATCTAAAAATAAAATGTTGTGAATGTAAAATTGAGATGAAGTAATGCATGAAATGGACCAATTTAAGCTAGATTTAGTAAAATGCATGTAACAAAAAGTCAACCCACTGATACAAATAGTTAATGGCAGCAAACAAAAGCTAAAAAACAAGGTTTTCAGTCTTGTAAAAGGCAGTTTCAGGGGTGAAAAAGGACTAAGTCACCCAAGGTGGATAATTAGTGCCAGTCGAGATTTTTTTTCAGAATTCTCATATTTTTTTGATTGATTTTTTAATGTTTTCTATGATGTATGATGCAAACCTAAGATGCAAGTGCAATTTTTAGGTGTTTTCTAATGGTTTGAGATGCAAAAATACAACCTATATGCACTTTCACTAATGCAAAAATTTAGAAACCCTAGAATGAAAATTAAAAAATGCAAGATGCAATGCAATGTTAATGTAAGCTATTCCTAGGATGTAAATGCACTCCAAATAAAAAATATGATGCTCTAAATGTAGGTTCACCAAAATGAACCACACATTTTTGTAGAGGGTTGCTCTCTTACACTTCCAAGGTTTTTCACCTAAAAGGAGAAAGGTATTCCACAAAAACTTGGAGGTTCATCAAGACTAATGCAAATATTATTGAAACATGAAATTCCCTAAATGCAAAGAATGGATAAAAGAGATTGAACACTTTAGTACAAAACTAATGAAATACAAATTGTTTGAAACCACATAGTGATATGCAGAAAGATAGATTAAATGTAATATAGAACAAGATAGAAGTGATAAACAAAAAGAGTGCACCTGGAAACAAAAAGAGGTTGAAATGAAGACTCCAAATGTCTCAAATTATGGAAAATTTTATTTTCTAGTCAACTGGGACACTTACGCCAAGTTGGGTGACTTAGTCCCAGATCTGGGAAATTGCTCTAGAGCTCGTTTCAGCCAAATGGGTATCCAAATCTACAAAAAAAATTGACAAACATGTGCAGTGGGACTAAGTCACCACTATTGGTGACTTAGTCCACTCTAGCTTTTTTGAAAATCTAAAAGTGGAAATGGAAGCCTACAGCCTGCACTTTGTTCTCCAACTAAAATCTAGATCCAAACCTATGAAATCACCTACAAAACATAATATAATTTGGTTTCTTATGGGGGTTTTCCTTGGTCAAACCCACATTTGGTATTTAAACCTTGAAAGAGATAAATAAATTTGCATAGAACCCTAGCCCCAAGTGTATCTAAGACTAGAAAATCTGAAGTAAGATGCAACCCTATCCTAATATGCAAGAATAAGATGCATAAATGAAACTATAATAATGTAAGACTCATTCCAAGAGACCCTAAATCAAATTAGAAATGAATCTTAATGACATGAAAACCTTCCTTAGGTTGAAGATAGAGAGAAAATGGAAGATGGAATCACTTTGAAAACAAGTCTTTAGGATTGATTTGATGGCTAGTTGCATCTCCTCAACCTAGATTTCTCCATGATTCTCCATAGGAATCCATAATCAACCCTTTTCAATGTGAGATCTTGGAAAAAAAGTGAGCTTGAAGACCTACAAAAACCCTATCTTGCTGCTCTACATTTCAACTTTGTTGTAGATAGACTAATGAATCTTCTTGTGAAAGATATTCAACACTTGACTCTTGAATTTGTTTGTTAAAATGACTAAATGTTGTGAAAAATGACCCAAAAACATATATTTATAGGCATCAATACCTAATTGTCCTTTATTTAGACCTAAGAGGCTGACATCCATCAATTTTTTTGATTAGGTCGGTGATTTTCTCGCTCAAAATTGAAAATTCCCCCAAAAGGGACACGAGGGGTTTTTGAGACATGTTTTCTAGAATTTGAATAATTTGAATGTTGTTTGTCAGGATTTGTATGATTTATGGGTGGAATAAGTCTCAAGGTCCAAAATAATGAGTCTTGGAGGCCTATAGATGTTGTTTTAAGGGGTGATTGATGCAAGGGTGTCTAAAATCGGACCAAATTAGGCACAAAATTGCCTCTTTCTTCAAGTGTATACAATTTTTGGCGACACAGTTATGATCTAGAATAGGGTTCTTGTATATTTTAAGATATTGATTCCCAACCGCTACTTCAATAGATATGGTGTCGTTCTCTATGAGATCTTGGATGATATTCTTGAGTCATGCAATTTTCCATTTTGTGTTGATTTTGTGAAAGTCACAGAGATTGTTCTCATTATACCAGGATGGTTTCTCTTATAGTTATTGGTAGTTTTCAAAGTTGGGAAGTGTTATCAGATTTGAGTCTACCAACTTCTTTATGATGGTTTCGATAGGTTCTGATAACTGTGTGTACTTTCACTTGGGATAGTTGTTCTTGTTGGTAGTTCGCCTTTGTTGCATCTCGGTGTTGTTGATTTGATTATTCTGAGGGGGTGTTGTTTGTTGCACAGTTGGTTGAATGTTAGAAACTTGATTGTTGTTGGGTATAGGAGCACTTAGGACCACGTTAGCATCTACCATGCCATCATTTTTCACATTTTTGTTTTTAGCCCAAACACAAGGCTTTTCATTTGAACTAGTTGATGGGAGGTTGTAAGCTTGATTATTTCCCTGTGAGATTAGAGCTTGTTCGATGTTAAGGGCTCTAAGGAAAATCTCGCCATAGGATGTGATGCACTACATTTTCAAGTGGAAAGAGAGATCGAGATCCAGGTTGGCTATGATGATTCCCACTTGTTGTTTGTCGGGAAGGGTCCAATTTCTTTTACTAGCTCTTTGTCTCCATCGTTACAAGAAATTGGTGAATGATTCTCCTTTGGTTTGTTTGATAGTTTACAAATCTTCTAGACTAATGTCCATGTCAAGGTTGATGGAGAAGTGATTGATGAATTTATTAGTGATTTTTTGGAAAGTTTTGATGCTGGGAGATAGATGAGAAACCAATCCATAGTAGGACCTGTCAAGCTTCGAGGAAAGAGATGCATTAAATAAGAATCATTGTAGGCCACCTCCATACATATGATGTTGAATTCTTTTACATGGTCCACGAGACTCCCTCTCCATTTGTATTTATCGAATTTGAGGATTTAGAATCCGAGAGGGAATGGCACCATTGTGATGTTTCAATCAAATGGATAAGGACATAGATTCTTTGTATGGGGCTTCTTTGTCTTGCCAATTTGAAGGTCCTGCATTTCTTGGGACAACACCTTGAATTGCGATGCTAGATCATCCTGCAGGTTTGGTGGAGGAACATATGATGGGATGATGGATGCATTGTATATGGGATTTTGATATGATGATGCATTGTATGAGGTGTATGGTGGAGTGGGGTTATGTGAAGGTGATTGAGGTGTTGATGTATATGTTCCTAACACGTTTGTATTGATGATGTTTTGTTGATGATTATAGTAGGAACTTTGATGTTGTTATTATTGTTGATGTTTGGCATACTGTTGAGCTAGTAAGGCTTATTGTTGTTGTTGCGCCACAAGGGCTTGTTGTTGGGCCTATTGTTGTTGTTATGCCATTAGGGCTTGTTGTTGGGCTTGATGTTGTTGTTGCACTAGGAGGGCTTGTTGTTGGTTTTGATGTTGTTGTTGCACCACGAAGGCTTGTTGTTGGGCATGATGTTGTTGTTGTGTACTAAGGATGCTTGATAGTTTTGTTGTTGTTGTTGTGCTACTAAGGATGCTTGATAAGATTGTTGTTGTTGTTGTTGTGTGGCTAAGCTACCTATTGTTGTTTCTATTATTTTTGTTGTTATTGTTATGTAGCTAAGGTTGCTTTCGATTGTTGCTATTGTTGGATGACCTGTTGATAAGTTTGTTGTGCCTGCTATAAGGCTAAGGTATGAGTTTGAAATGTATGACCAACTGGTTGTTGAGACACTTGTGATGGATTGTGGGTACTGATATTTTGAATGGGTTGTGAGCTAGTAATGAGAGGTTGGGAGTTCCCTTGGTTTAACATACCTTGTAAGATGGTGAATTGAGGTGGGGGAATGTAAGTTTGAGGTCTCATTTGATTTTTCGTAGTGAATGGGATCATGGGGAAAGATGAGGATGGTGTCACTAGATTTTACAATGGTAATGACATATTAGAATCTTGATTCCGTTGATTGAAAAGGTTATATTATCCAATGTTTGGGGGATTTCCTTGTGCTTGGGATGCGGTCAAGGTATTTCCTTGATTGATGGGGTTGATAACCAAGGTGTTGTTTTGATTTGGGTCAATGATAGATGAGTTGTATGTGTTTTGTGACACCAATGGTATAGATGAACCCATGGGAGGATTGGGTAAAGATATCCCCATTTGCATTGAGGGTTGACTCTGTGATATAATATTGGCATTCCCTTGTGTACTATCTTGAGATACTTGATCCATACTACTTTGCGGGATGGTGGTCATACTTGTGGTACTCATGGATGAAGAGGGGTGTCCTCAATATGTGGAGGTTGTGGTGTAATAATGAAGGTCAAGAGGTTTAAATAGTTGCTTTGTATTTTTGGTGATGGGAGGAGCACCAAAGGTAGGTGTCCAAGTGGTTGTTGGAGGTGGAGGATTGGTATCAAGGGTACCCACAAGTGTGTTGCTTTCAAATGGAAGAGTTAGACCAAAGTCCTTGAGAAGGCTAGTTGCAAGGCTAGCAGTAGATGTTTGATTTATCCCTGATGGTGGAGTTGTAAAGCCTTGTGCCTAATTTTGTGCAACAAATGATGGGGAAATAAGAGCTATGTTTTCAAAGGCTTGATGTTCCATGATTTCCTCCCTAGCAAGTTCAAAGGGATTGTTTGTGATTTCACCAATATCATATGGTCCTGTTAAAGATGATGGTTGTTTTGATGGGGTGACTTGGCTTCTTGGATCAAACTCTAGAGGATTTGGATCACTTGAGTTAAATTTGACTTTAATTTTCTCCATGATTCTCTTGTATTGTGATCTTGTCTTTACCATACATTTTAGGTCACTTATCAAAACTATTTAGAGAGAAAGGAACGGGGCATTGATCATTATCTTTCATTTGTTGTACTTGTGGGTATTCTTGTAAAATAATCTTGGCACATACTTTCTTGGTTGTGTGTAGAAAGGTTGTTTAGAGTACGTTGTTGATTATTGTGTATGCTTTGGTCCAATCTATATTCTAAGATTCTAACCTACATTCCAACGATGTTTTTGTATGTCAAGATGAGAACAAGAACTATCCTATCTGTTTGTAGAGTCAAAGTCCATTACACTAGATACAATTCCATCCTGGTTATCAATACCTTGATGCATCGTGTCTATGTGTTAAATCAAACAATAAGGAACAATGAAAAATCCCAATCCCAAGATCTGAGCAAATCAACATCATGCATTCATCATCATTCTTCATTTCTCATCACCATCTCTAATAAAGTCTTGGTGGATCAAGGACTTGTTAGAATTTTTCAATCAATCTCAAAATAAATAGTCAATCCATTCATCTTATTCTTATTATTATTCTATCTTTATTCTATGGGTATGTTTAGGATCATGATGGGCTAAAAAGTGGCAATATTGTGGTATGTGGCTGATGACTTTTTTTTACCCAAAATTGATGAAACAAAAAGGGTTTTTAAAGGAGATTCCCAGCTTTACACCAATATAAATTATGCTTTGCTTTGAATTTAATAAATAATTATTATTCATTTTCTATTTAATTATGACTAAAGTCCCAATTTTTAGGCTGATTGAAAAACATCTATATCTTTCAAATGGTATCATATTTTTTGAATCCAAAACATGCGTCACATTCTATGCTTCACATAATATAATATTGAAAAAGAAAAAATTGAATTTCATGAAGTTTTGACCAAGTTAAGGTGGTCAGACATACGAGTCTTTATATTTTTTAAAAGTTGTCATAAATTTTTTATAATTAATTATTTACTTGGAAAAAAATTACAAAAAAATATGCATCACATCGGGACATGATTCCTCTACTTATATTTAAAATATTATAAAATAATATTATCATTTTAATATGGTTAGGGTGGTCAGACAAACACCTACTTCTTATTTTTTCCCTGAAATTTAAGTACTACTGTATTGAAATTTCAAATTTTCACCAAATAGAATTTATTTTTTTGTAAATAAACCTAGTAATTTAGAAACTAAATTCAATTTTATACAAATTCCATTCTTACATATTTTTGAAATAATATAGATAACTTATTCAATTTTTTATGTCAAGTTGCCTAACTCTTATTTTTTTGATTTTTTTGCCACTTAAGGGCCTGTTTTTTCCATGATGATCCTGCACATACCCCTATCCAAGCATCGAATCTATGTGATCCTCATCAAAATATACATGAGGCTACCCACAACCGATGACTACCTATACATCATGAAATCTATCTACATCAATATCTAAGCTAGCACAATAACAATCCCTCTTCTGCTGGGGCATAGTGGGGCATCTATATCATCTTTAGCTCAACAATCTAAAAAGTTATAGCTCTTTGATTCAAAAGTAACGTGAAATCTCAAGCATCTCAAGCATAAGTCTGATTTTTACCTATCGTGAGCCTGATCAGAACACTTTAATCCTCAATTGATCTCTTGAGGAGGAAACCAACCATATTTCAATCATATCGATATCAAATCATCTAATAGACTTTGTTCCTAGAATTTATAGCAAATATTGATCAAATTATCAAATCAATCATCATTGGTATATATCTTTCCCTACCAAATCTCGTGTTATTCAACACAATCCTTGCATTATTGTGAATCCTCAAAAATGTTATCAATCAATCAATCAGATCAATCAACTTTAGCTTGGCTGTCAACATTTGAAAGAGATCATCGATATCCATTTCTGCATCATCATCAAAATCAAAATCAACATCAACTTTTGAACCAATGCAGTGAGTACATTACCTCAAAGAGGGGAAAAATGTAAACACTTAAAAATGTCTTGATGGATCACATTGGCTAATTAACATCATTTCCTCCTCAAACCCATCCTCTTTTTGCTTAATTAATTAAATTAGCCTAGCTATTTAATTAATGCAAGCATCATTTGCATCTATTAACATAATTCATTTAATTAGGTTAATTCCCCCCTTTTATGCTAACATTTCCTCTCATTAAATTAAATAAATAAAAATATTTAATTTAATTCTCTAAATCTTCTTATTTAATTAAATAACGCTAATTTATTTAATTAAGTGTCATCACCTTTTCCCATTTTGATCAAACTATTTTAATTTAATGAATACCATCTTAATTCTTCTTAATTCCCCTAATTGTATGATTAACACTTTTTAATTAACAATTATTAACTAATCTAATTTCCCTCCCACTTGCATGGGAATATTCCAAGGGAATATTCCTCCTTTGAACATTCCTCCAAAATGGGAATATTTCCATGGAATATTCCTTCCCCTTTTGCACAATTAAACTTTGTTTTAATTTGCAAAATATCCTTTTTCCTCACCCATGAGAATATTCTCTCTCCTCCAATCATTTAAAAAATGGAATCTTCTCACTTAGCTTCATGTGCAAGTTAACTTGAAACTTATTGTGCAAGTTAACTTTTGACCTCTTGTATAGGTCAAAAGTGTGTCTGTTTCAAGGAATGAGAACCCTTGATTAAATCTCATCTTGCATTCTCACCTGTTGATGATAATTCATGATCCAGGCCTCCAATTTCCTCTATCCTTGACTGCTGATTAGATTTTTCAATCTCAACCCTCCATTTCTCATTTTCTCTCCTATAAATAGTTCACTATTTGGAGACAAATGGATCCATCTTTTTTCAGAGCAAACTTATGTTGTTGAAATCACTTACACTCACACTCACTTTTAACTCAAATTTAGCATATTTTAGTTCATTTTTAGTTGCATAAGTAGCTTAGCATCCATTAATGGCTTCCATAGTTTGCATCCATTTAGCTAATTAGATAATTAGGATTTGAATATTTTTAGTTTAAATCTCATTTAGATTAGCTTAGCAATTGCATATCTACATCTTTTAGTGTAAATTAATGTTAGATTAGCTTTTGCATCATGTTCATTTTAGCATAAATCATGTTTTCATTCACATCTCACAACTGTTTCATTGATTCTCTTCAATAGAATTGATTGAAACAAGCTCACTAATCATGGGATTGGGAAAGGGTCATCATTCCACATCAACACAATACCACTCCCAAAACGGGATAAGTTTCAAATGGGTTAGAGTAGACATTTTAATGTTTTCATATTTGGAATGTTTCATTTCAATAAATGTTTAGTTTATCTTTCATTTGAATGATCTTGTTTAAGATTGAGTATTAGTGGCATGAATATGCTTCGATTCTTCATGGATCAAGCGTAATCAGCCCATGCTAATATCCTCAATCACATTCTAGCACTAGGAGGGATTTACTAACTTTGTTTGATAGTTTTTTCTTAAAAAATATGAGTTATAGGTTTTTGGGCTAGAGTGACACTTTTGGAAGCTTCAATGATACTATTTTTCACTAGAGCGACGCTATTATTCACCAGAGTGATGCTATTATTCACCAGAGAGACACTTTTATTCACTAGAACGACACTATTATTCACCAGAGCGACATTATTATTCACTAGAGTGATGCTTTTGCAAAAATGTCATCATAATTGAAAAAAACATCACCATAATTGAAAAAAGTGTCACTATAATGTAAAAGCATTGCTATATTGCTATAGTGATGCTATCATTTTCTTGCTTTTATAGTCTATCTTAAAATGGTCATATCTTGGTCATACAAAGGTATTTTTTGAAGTTTTTTTAAAAAATAGGGTAAAATTTCATGCTCTACGCAATGGTATGCGTGTTTTTCAATTTTGGTGGAGTTAAATTTTCCTTTTTTGCACCTAAAGTTAGATCACATTACAACTTGGTCTAGGTTGTAGGGTTTTAATGCTTAATTGTTTATCTAACCCTAACATCTTATTTTCTTTACTTCATCTAACATTTGGAACATGGGTTGCAAGTTTGAAGAGGAGCATGGAGCACTTAATTGAAGAAAAAAGAATTTAAATATTATAATTGTAACAAGTAAATCGACACTTTTGGGGCAATTATAACCATTTTATCATGCTTTTCAGTTTATATTTTAGGACCACACTAGCTTTCATTTGGGTTTAAAAAAAATGCTCAAATGGGACTAAAATTGAACCCTCATTTTATCATTGTATTTTGGGTTTAAAATTGAACAAGGCAACTTAACATTTCATTTGGTGCATAAAATGAATTCATCTTAACTTTAGCGGTTAAAATGAATGAGTGCTTGCTTTTCTATGACACACTTTTAGTGTGTATCTAATCCCCTTGAGCTTTGTATGATCTTGGGTGAAGAGAAACACTTCAAGTGTACTTCATTGTTTGTGTGCACTTATAGTATGTATCCATTCCCCTTGTGCTTCATGCGATCTTGGGTGAAGAGAAACACTTCAAGTGTACTTTGTTGTTTGTGTACACTTATAGTACGTATCCACTCCCCTTGCACTTCATGCGATCTTGGGTGAAGATAAATATTTAAGTAAAATTTTATGCTTTGTGTCACCCTTAAGAGAGGACTTACTATGAGACACACCCCACAATGGGAAAATCATAGGAAATTTCTTGCAAGCATGTTTATCGGTGGGCTATATTAAAGGTTAAGAAATTGTGAGAAAGTACCTTCTATCCTAGACTGTATAACATATTGCACCTAGTACCATGCCTTAAGTGGAATGGGAATGCTAGTAAGAGCCTTAATTGGCAAAGCGAGTGCATATACAACTAGGTGTTCTCAGTTTATTACAAAGAACCAAATTATTTAGTTACCAAAAATCCTTAATGCTTGTTGGTGCAAGAACAATCATTTTGAAGTTGCCCCACATTTGTACTATTCATTGTTGAAATAGAAAAGTCCTTAGGATCTTAGGATCTTCAAGATTTTGAGATTTGGTGGTCCCGAGAAGTGTGTTCAATGGAGGGGAGCCAGTGTCACCAAATCTCTAACTGTTTGTAATGTCTTAGTGTTTGGAGAAATCCGAGTGGGGATTCAACTAGTATATTTTGAGCCTAAGATGGTAAATTCTTGTGAGTTAGTTTAATAGTTTGGTTGGTTCTAAAAAATTCCAACCAAACATTCACAATCTTTCTCAAAATTTCAAACCCTTTGGTCTAAGTATGGATACCTTTTGAAATAGCCTTGATATTAATGCTTGTCCTAAAGATTTCTATCTTTAGAGATTTCTAAATATCTTGACTTATATTTCAATCCATACTTCCCAAATTCAATATAAGAAACTATGGGTTGAACTTCATCCTTTCATGGGATGACATGAGCTTCAAACTTTGTCTTACAATAGTATTGCTAATAGGACACCAAGTTGTAAAGCTCATACAAGTTTTACAAAACTAGTGTGCAAACCCTAAATAGAAAAGGACAATGTAATGACCTACAATGAAATGCAAAATTCAGATTCTACATAATGAAATTTACTGATTACACAATGCAATAAATTGAAAATGAAATGTTTGAATACAATTTTTAATTTTGACAATGTACTGAAATGAAGCAAATTAAGCTAAATGCAATGAATTTGATGAAACAAAAAATTAGAAAACTAAAATAGGAAAGTAACAAAAACAATCATAAGCTTAAAACTAAGATTTTAATTTCTAGAAAATGCAAACCAGGATCTAATGGGGACTCATTTACCAGTAAGGGCGAATGGGTCCTAGTTAAGTATTTTTGAGATGTTTCTACTAATTTCAGAGTGATTTTTAATGCTTTTTAGATGCTAGAAGGTAAAAATCCAGCCTGATTAGGGACTCATTCACCAGTAAAGGTGAATGGGTCCTTGATAAGGATTTTTAAACTATTTTTGAATGATTTTTAGGCTTTCTATAATGTCTTTTAGCTCTAGGTCTGAGATAGTAACTTCTAGTTTCAAATTTTCTAGAAATGCAATTTGAAAATGAAATAGAAAGATGAATGCAAAGACCTAGGTTGAAATTTAATTTCGTTTTGATTTTTAAATGAAAATGTATGAGGTCTAAATGATATGCAAGATGACTAATTTATCTTTGGTATTTTTCAGATTTAAGAAATGCAAAACAATGTAAATCTAAACCTTAAATGAAATGCAATTTTGAATGCAAAGTAAGAAATCCTAAATGAGATCTAATTCAATATAAATGGGATGAAAATGAATGCAAGATCTAACCTAGGATGCAATGAAAGACTTAAAAATAAGAAATTTGCAATATCAATGAGTCGGGTTCACCAAAATGTTTGATGGAAAAAAGATGGGTTAATCAAAATGAATTGATCAAGATGATAAACCACTAAAATTTTCCACCACAAAAAAATCAATTATGAGAGACAAAACATGCAAATAAAAATCAGAAACTGAACCTAACTATTATATAAACGAAGAGGGAAGTTTTTAGAGTTTAGAATAATTTGTACTTTGTTGCAAGAAGGCTGTTTTTAGGGCACAAAGGACTCATTCACCTTTAGTGGAGAATGGGTCCCTGTTAGGGTTTTCTAAAACTAAGATCTGGGTTCTTTTATTCAATGTTTGCACTCTCAAATCCTCGATTGTTAACTCTTGAAATCCTGTAACCTATTTTGTAGCCTTCTTTATGTGTTCTTACACTTTGAATGACAACTTTGACAATTTTTCTTCAAATTGGTTCTCCACTTGATCTTCAACCTGTAAATATGCAAAAACACATTCAAAAGGAGAAAAACTTGTTGATTGTTAGTGAATAGGGGTTTGCCTAAGTCAAACCCCTTGTAGGTAATTAAACCAAATGATGAAATAATGAAATTGAAGCATGAACATGAAACTTGAAGTGATGTTGATACCTTGGAATTTGTCTCGGAATGTAAATCTACAAACTAACATGTAGTGGCCATAAAGAATGTAGATCTTGATCTTGAATATTATGTATAACAATGCTTTCAAGTAGATCTTCAATGCTACATCAACTATCTTAGCTCAACAACATGCATGAATGCACTATGCCTTAGACATGATGAAATGATCTTGAATTGTTGCAAGGAATCTTTAATAATCTTCCTTGAAATGACTTTCAAATTCTCTTGAAGTTCTCTATAAAGCTCTTGTAAAGTATAAGGATGCTCTCTCAAAGTTGCAAGGTGAAACTATGTGAATCAACCCCATATTTATACTAATATTGAGAATTAACCTCGAAATTCAAATAATTAAATTCAAAAAGGGGGGTCCTATTAATGGAGGACCCATTCACCACCTAGGGTGAATGGGTCCTTGCTCAACTTCCTAGGACCATGCCTCAGGGGATTGAAAGTACATCAAAAACCCATATAAAAAATGCATAGAAAGGGGTGTCCTATTTGGAGAGGACCCATTCACCCTTAGTGGAAAATGAGTCCTAACACCATTTTCTAGGACCTTGATTTTTCCAAATTAAATGATATGCAATTTGATTTATGGGTGTCGGGATAGATATCTCAAAAAATGCAATTAAGAGGGCTTAAATTTGAATTAAAGGGGCCGATTAGGCTCAATTAAATAATGAAAACCTATATAAGTGTGAAATTGTGTTACAACACTTTACAACACCTTAAGTAAGGTACAATTTAAGTACATTTAGTTAAAAAGGGGCCTAGATTAATGTGAATGTGTACAACACATTACAACATTAAATCAAGGCATTATTAAGTCAATTATGTATTAATTATTCCAAATTAAGTGAGGAAAAAGGAGCTACTTTTTTTGTCACCACAGATCTAGAGGTGTCTAGGTGCCCATTATGTCTACTGAAATATGTTTTAGTTGTCTAGCACAATCATCTTTTGATAGAAATATATTTTTGGTACATGATCCATTCCTCTTGAGATTTAGATATGATGTGCAGATGCCATTGTAGAATATATGTTCCAATTTGCAAGCCAAAATATTCTCCTACAAAGGAATGTAGAAGAATCCTTAGACCTAACCTTGTTCCGATGATGCAAGCTTGGGATGCTCCTCATGGTGATTTTTTGTCAGTGATAGCTTTTTGAAATCTAATCCTTCTCCCCAATCTTTGAATATGATGTGTGGTTATCAACATAGGTTCCATGTTCCAAATTGTAAGCTGAAATATGCACTAGCAAAGGAATCTAGAGAAATTCCTGGAATTGCTCCTATTTAGAATAGTCAACTTGGATTGACAAACTTTTGACAATGATGGATCCTAGCCTACTAAGCTAATCATCATGAAAAATGGGTAGTGCGTATAATAATCTTTGTAAATGTTTTTTCCATTATGTAAGCTAAATGGATGTTCTTAGATGAGATACGATAAGAATCCTAGATACCTCCCTGCAATATCTTTTCTAAAAAATAGGACATGACACATAAGCTTTTCAAAAATTATAAAAGGGGAATCTTTAAATTTAAAAGGTTAATGTTTATGGAAAAGTTAATTATTAATTAATGTTGAGTAATATATTTTTCTCTAATATATTAAATTTATATAATTATTCTAAGAGATTTATTTTTTCAATTGTATATTTTTTTATTTTATTTTATTTTTAAATAAAAGGGGTAAAAAATTTATTGAAAATCATAACAAAACCTTACAAAACATCAAAGGGCCAAACCCCCGAGACCAACAAAGAAAAATGACAAAAATCAACCGACCCCAATACCAATCCCATCCTCAGCAAGAATCCTCTCCAAAGCCAGACGATAATCTTGGGAAACCTATTCCCACCCCTCAATCTTCCAACCATCCACATTCTTTGAAGCCCATTTAGCTAGACAATTAGCGGCCCTATTCCATTCCCTTGGGATATGGACAAACGACACCATCTCCATCACATAACTAACTTGAATAATTTGTTGCACCACCTCAACCAAAGGCCAGCTAACATCAACAATCTTATGTTCCTTAAGCAAGTTGATCAAAACCTAAGAGTCAGATTCACAAATAACCTTGCCCCACCCTCGAGCATAAGCCTATTTCAAAGCGTAAAGGATAGCTAGACCTTCCATATTGTTGATAGTCTGAAGACCTTCATGAATAGAAAAGAGAAAAAAAATGATCCTAAAGAATCTCTGCCAACCCCTCCAATCCCAACGGGACCAGGATTCCCTCTAGAAGAACCATCCACGTTAATTTTCAAAATGCCAACCGAAGGAGGAACCCACCTCCCCACCCTTTGGACTCTTTGCTTCACACGCCATCCCCTTTTGACACAAGCAAAGATCAGAGAAAACCCCTGAATACCCAACCGATCAACCATCTCAACATCCCCTCTCTCCAAAGGCAACACAACCTCACATTTGGCCTCCATCGTCTCCTGGATCATACCCATTATTCGAAACCAAACCTGTTGAAACCACAAGTTTTCACCTCGAAAAATCCTCCTATTCCTTTACAACCAAACCTACGAAAACAAAAAGATGGGCCTAACATACCATACATCCTACAAGAAAGCAGCCGAGGAGGGGGTTCTCCCCAAGCTTTCCCAAAAGTCCACCAAGGAAGAAGCATGAACACAAGGGATTTTCCAAACACCCCACCAAAAATGCCAGAGCTGTAAAGTGAAGGAGCAACAAAAGAATAAGTGCTCAGAGTCCTCCTTGGCATCCCCATAAAGTACACACCTAGACAGACCCAAAAAACCTCTCTTCCAAATATTATCCCAAGTCAAGCACCTATTCCAAGCCAAAATCCAAATAAAGCAGTTACACTTCGGCCAAGAAATTTTATTCCAAACTTTCTTCCACCACTGAACCTCCCCCCTTCCAACCGCTGAGAGAGCAACACCTGATATCCAGAAGCAATAGAGTAAGCCCCTTTTGGGTTAGGAGACCAGGAGAGCACATCCTTACCTACAAGGGAACTACAACTCAGGCGAGAAAGAATGTTATGAAGCTCAACACACTCCTCACCATACCATTAATCAACACACTCCTCCACCATACCATTAATCGACCATTCTTCCGAAGACTTCCATTCCACCACCACCAGCTGCCCCTAATAGCAGAGGGATTTAAAGTCACTCACCTTGGACCAACCCCCTTCATAGAACCTCTGGCTCAAGGTCATCAAATATAGATATTGAGAGACAATGGGGGAGTATCCATCCCAATATTTAGGCCAGAAATGCGCCTGAGTCCCACTTTTAAAAATCCAGAATAAGCCATCTTTAACGAGCGCAACCCGTTTCCTAAGAGTATTCCAAATCGGCGATCCCTTCTCTATCAAAGAGTATCGAGGGATATCACACTGAGGGGACCCCATAAAGTATTTCTGTGTCAAAATCCTAGCCCACACACAATCGTGTTCCACACACCACCGCCAATACAGTTTAGCAGCTAGAGCCATACCAGACAATAGCAATTGCCTTACCCCCAGACCACCAAATTGCACTGGACTACACACAATATCCCATATGACAAGGCTCCATTTAGAAGACAATAAGCTACCAGCCCATAAAAATTGTCTTGCCAAGGAATCCAATTCCCTGACAAAGCTCATAGGTGCCACAAGAACCATACACCAATAGACAGGGAGAGCCTAAACCACAGACTTAATCAGCTGCACACTGCCCACAAAGGACAACCAATAATGGGTCCAATGAGTGACTTTAACCCAAAATTTATCCAAGATAGCCTACCAGGAATCCCAAGACTATCTACCAATCAAAATGGGAATCCACAAGTAGGTCAACGGAAGAGTCCCAATTTGAAATCTTAAAATGTGAGCAATCCTCCTTTGAATGGAGACATGATTATTGAAGAAGAGGATGGATGATTTTCCCTCATTAAATAATTGGCCAGAAGCAACAAGGTAAACATCTAGCACCCTACGCACGTTTGTAGCCTCCTTAATGGTGGTTGTACCCATCAAAGCAGTGGCATCCACAAACTGTAAATGAGATTGCAGGGGTAATCCACCTCCCCATTGCCATCCTTGAATGAGACCCATCTCAACATTCCTTTTTATCAATCAACCCAAACCTTTAGCCAAAAGAAGAAACAAGTAGGGGGAGAGGGGGTCGCCCTGTCGTAAACCCCGAGAAGCACCAAAAAGCTCAAAATGCTCCCCATTAATTAAAACAAAAAAGGAAATTGAAGTCACACAGGTCATAACCCATCAAATCCACTCCTCCTCAAAGCCAAAAGCAACCAGAACCTTTCAGAGGAAAGACCATCGAATCCTGTCGTAAGCCTTAGCCATATCCAGCTTAATGAACATAGCCTTTTCTTTAGAATTATCCATAGAATGAATGGTCTCCATAGCAATAACAAATCCATCCAAAATCTGACGACCTGCCACAAAACCGCTATGTTCCTCAGATTTCAGCATCGAAAGCCACTTCTTCAATCTATCAGCAATCAATTTAGAGATAATTTTATAAATAACGTTACAAAGAGAGATGGGGTGAAAGAGGCTTAACCTATCTGCATCATCAAATTTGGGAATAAGAGCAAGAAAGGTAGAATTTAAGGCCCGTAACATTTGCTTATTCTTCTGAGACTCCTGAACAACAACTAATAAATCCAGGTTGATAATCTCCCAAAATTCTTGGAAGAACTCAATCGGGAAACCATTCGGACCCGGATCTTTCCCCTTCTTCATCTGAAAAATATTCCTCTCCAACTCCTCCAGCATAATATCCCTCATCAAATGCTCCTTCATCTCCTCAGAGACCAAAGAAGGAATACAAGAAAGAACCTGGGCTTCCTCATTAGAGTTCCCCTACGATTCCTCCTTGAATAAGGAAGAAAAATACTACACAACTTCATTTGTGATATCCTGAGTAGAAGAAAGAGTCTCTCCCCTGTCATTAACCAAAGTAGAGATAGAATTTCCATGACGTCTAGCCTTCATCGAATTAAAGAAAAAGGCAGTGTTCTTATCTCCCGCTTGAATCCAATCGATCTGAGCTTTTTGTTTCCAGAAGACTTCTTCCCTCAACTCCCACTCTTCCAGAGATTTCAAGGCTCTAGCCTCTTCTTGCAATGAATTCTCAGACACCCCATTCTCTTGGATCAGCCTAGTAATACCATCCAGCTCCACCTGAGCAACATTCTTCTCGAAGAAAATGTTACCAAAGTAATGACGATTCCAACGTTTGAGCTGATACTTGACATATTGAAGCAGCTTAGCAAAAGTATACATTGCAGTACCATAGGTAGGTCTACCATACCTCCACCATTCAACAACATAGCCATGGAGGTTAGGGTCACGCAACCACATTAATTGAAACTTGAAGGAAAAAGTTCGAGGCACCCTAGCAAATGAAACCACGAGCTGTATAGGCCAATGATCCGAACCCCTCCAATCTAAAATCTATGAGCTAGAAGACTACATACCCCCAACCCAGTAACAGGACACCAAGAACCGATCCAAGCATTCTGTAATGCAGTTGTCTCCCACCCTTTTGATGTTCCACATAAATTGACCATTGCTAGGCTTGATGCCAACAAGATTAAGAGCCACTATATTATCCTACAAGAACAACGCAAAAGCCTCCAATCTTGCAATACCCCTCCTTTTCTCAACAAACTCAGTAATAACATTAAAGTCTCCTGCTATAATCCAAGGCTGGTAAGGAGCCAAGCTATGAACCAGATGAATATTGGACCATAAAATTTGTTTACCTTGGAACTCAACTGGCGCATAAACATTAAAGAGTAAAACAGACTCCCTCATTTCGAACCACACAGCCACCATGGAGAGAAGATTTAAAGGAGAGCCACCACAGAGGCTGAATCTTTCGAGTGTTCCAAAAATAAGCCATGGCCCCCGAGGATCCCTGGGCCCTAATACACTGGAATTCACTAGTCCTCCACAACTTAGGAACTAAACCCAACATACATTCAATAGATACATTGGTCTCCTGCAAGAAGAGAACATCAGGAGAATGACGTCTAACCAACTCACGAACAATTTTTTTTTGAGGGCCACTATTCAGACCCCTTACATTCCATGAAATAACAATCATTTCAAAGGAGTCAAAAAATGAGAATCCAAGGTCTTTACCGACCCTGACTCCACCAAAGTCTCCCTTGTCATTTTAATCTTTTCCAAATCTTTCTTTCGACCAAGTTTAGAGGCTTTTTCCAAATCCCCCTTCTTGCCATCTTTTTGCAAAATGCCTAGGTGAGGGGAGGGATTGATGCCCTTGACCCCATCTGAGCCCACCCTCCGAGCAGGATAAGCAGGATCCCCAACCGCCTTCATGCACTCAACATTTGGACCCGATAGCTCCTGAGCCCCCACCTACAAATCAGTGTCCATATGCAAAGAAGAATCAACCTGAGGAACAAAAGGGGTACCAGAAATGTGATCCTCCGTGCCATAACCCACCACTCCCTGATCCACATTCAATAACCCTGGATTAACCTCTTGCTGACCAAGATCATCTAAGATTTTGAACCTATTAAAAGTATCCTCATCCCGTCTTTCGTTCAAATTCCTCTTTTGACCTCTATTCCAGTTGCGATCCTTAACAGGAACAAAAACCTCAGACCCAACCACCTCATCTGAAGCATGATTCTTCCCCTTATCAACACTAGGATGATTGCGACGAGGTGGTGGAGGCTAAGGCTCCATAGGCTTGGCCCTCGGACATCTACGCTGCAAGTGACCATATTCATGACAAAGGCGACAATGAAAGGGAAGGGTCTCACAATCTAGTTGCTACACCCAAGAATGAGGACCCACACACATATACAAAGAATATGGCAAAGGCTTACTCAAATCAATTTCTACACAAATTCGAGCAAAAGTCATTACTTTCTTACCCAGGGTTTGTGTCGAAGACCCCACCGGTTTCTCGAGCATTGAGGCAAGCAGGTGCAAAACATCCTCTCGATAAAATTTAACTGGGAACCTAGGCAGCCAAACCCACACCAAAACAAGATTCGAGAGCTTCTCTGATGGATTAAATCCTGCATGCCAAGGCTTGATGAGCAACCCCACTTGATTATGAAAATAGGGCCCTCCCTCAAAGACCCTATTGCGATCAGCTAAGTAGTTAAATATAACCATGAAGTAGTTATTTGCAAGCAACGTAACATCCATTTCACCTTCCATCTCCCAAGTCCTTCAGGCCCAAGATTCCAAGAATTGCAAAGAAACTCTCATTCCCAAAAATTTGCAATAAAGAGAGTGTCGTGAATAATATTCAATATCATCAACAATCATTTCAATCGGAATCACCAATTTGGGTCTCTCCTTGCAGCATTCGAGGCATCTGTTAATCTTTGAAATACAAGATCCCCCTGTCAAGTTAGTCCCCACAAATCCCGTATCCAGGGAAAAAAGATTATTATCAAAAAAGATTCCTTGGGTTGGCAATCTCGAGCCAACCGCAGCACAAAAATCCATATCGATCGAAGCCCAAGATGTCTCCCCACAAGGCATAGCTGCCACATTGCCCAAGACGGGTATGCAAGGGGAACAAATGGTTTACCCAGCCACCAGACCCACTCCCCACCACTGTCTGTGTGTAGGTCCACACCAAAATGGAGACAAAGCCCCATGAAGACAGAGGAAAGCAATCTTCACCACCCCTCAACACACTACCACAGACCCAAACCACCGCACTAGTCCACATAGCCATTCACAGTGGTCAAAGGAAGCGCCCTAAACACCCCCACACGCAGCAAGTAAACGACCCAAACAAACTAGGCCGCAACAACCAGACACTACAACAGGAAAAGGAGCCCCCCCTCAATGCGATTCAACACCCCACCCAGCCAATGCAACAAATAGAAAGGAGGTCGCTTCACAAGTTAGGAATCAAATGCCCTAGCTCGGTATCAAGCATATGTGAACAAATCCATCCCCTCTTCAACTGTATTGTAATCTAATTGTATACAAACTTTACTTGTTCACAAGCATGCAAGATTGTCTCAATGGTGTAGATTAAATCTTGCAAGCTAAGATGAAGGTGTGGGACAAATGAGGATACATCAAATGTTTGATATATAAATATTAATTAATAATTAATCATATAGAAAAGTGAAATAATAAATATGATAAAATTATAAATATTAAATAATTATTGATATACAAAACCATTAGCGATATACCCAAGTGGATTTTATGATCCAATTGCAAAAAGGAAAAGCTATAGTAGAACTAATTATATTTCACTGAAGAAATTCTTGGACATGTGGCCTTTATTATTTCATACACTACGTGTCAATTATTAACAACTATTGGTACTCTGAATAATCATGAATTTTAAATATTGTTCTTTTAAAGAGTTTCAAAAGCTTGCGCAATAAAGCCATGTGTATTTTCTCATTCAATGGTGGACAGGAAAAGCTCTAGCAAAAGTGATCACATTCCAAAGTTGTGCTATGTAGACAATTGGAACTTTTGGAAAATACCACACAAGAAAAAAGTATATGTTAGAGTAATCATGCATTAGCTAATAATTAATTAACCTTTAACTAATTATTAGTCTAATTTATTCTCATAGACTTAAGCTAAACTTATGAGTTCTTTTATGATTTTAGGGATTTTCTCATATATAGTACTCAACCCTCATTGTAATTAACTCTCGAGCTTTCATATATTTTTTGATATTCTCTTGCATTTTGTATTTTTTTCTTGTTAAGGAATATTGCATATATTGTTTGCAAATCTCTTACGTAGAAGGTGTATTTGTTTGTTGTTTGATCTTGAGGCTCATGTTTTTCACAATTCTAATAGTGTAGAAAATATTGAGAATGAAAATAGATATGAGAATGATGCATCCTATTTTTTACTTGAATATTTTCTGATGGAAGCAAGATCATAAGAGTAACAATATTAATTATTATTAACAATAAATCTAGTATAGAAGTTACATAAATATATTATATGTAGTGTAGGAAAATGTACTCCTTTACATTTTCACAATATGTGTGGGGCCTCTTCATTAATTGGACTTAATTAAGCTTCTAATTGACCAATTTGTGCATTCCTAAGCCTTATTATTCCCATTTCCCAAAAGGGAAACTGACATTAAATAGTTTCCAACAGTAAATTAATTGCCTTGGAAATTGAGTGTCCTAGATTTAGGTCCTAGGATCCATTCGCCCAAGGCCGAATGGGTCCTCCTTAAGTCCCAAGTCCCAATTTTTAATATGTTTTTGGTGGCCTTTTAATGATTCAAATTCAAGTTTCAAATGTTGGATTATGGAATCTAATTTTCAGTAAATTAGATAAACACTTCTAAATACATAGTTATTTTATCAATTCAAACTTAACATGCATAATCAAGAGATCATATGAGAAAATATTACTGTCAAGAGCATTGAATGGAAAATTTATCAAGCATATACAACAACATTAAATATCATATCATCATGTCAAAGTTATGTGTGTTCATATTATGTTTTCGAGCAAACATTATGGTGTAGGTTTCAAGAATTCAAGTGCCAAATCAAGAAATCATTCAAGCCAACTCAAGAAAGATCCAATCCTTAGAGAGATGTGTTGGAATTTACTCCTCTAAGGGTATCCATTGAAGGTTTGATGATTTGTAACATATCCTTTTTTCATTCATAAATATTTGTCATTATCTTTCACTATCTAGGTTTAATTGTACCAAAATGGGGTTTGACCAAGGAAAACCCCTATTCACCCAAAAACAAATAATTTTTCCCTCTTTTTGTGTGTGCAGATTCATAGGTGAAGAAGGTTTGAAGATTGATCAAAAGTGTAATTTTACAAAGTTTTCATTGAATTTTTCAAGCCACAATCCAACCTTAGCCAATAAGTCAATGGTTATATAATCCAACCTCAACAACTATTTATGTCTTTGGATTTATAGAAAAAATGTTTTCATGAAACCTACACTAAGGGGTACTACATAAACCAAACATCTTAAAAGTATGAGCTCACTAAACCATGATCCCAAATTAAATATTTGGTCCTAATTTTTTCTAATATTAAATATTTTCCTAAATGTGACACTCACATTAAATATTTATCCCAATGTCTGATATAACAAAAATTGTTCATAGAATTCACATCTCTAAAAAGTGCCATATTTAAAAACTATTTTAAAATTATTAAAAAAATGTTTTATTGTAGACATGCAAAATATACAATTCGATCAGACACATTGGATCCTGATTTACTAACACCATTTCATCCTGAATCATCTCCTTAATTAAATAAATCAACTTTATCTAATTAAGTCATCATCGCTTGTTAATTAAATAAATCAATTTTATTTATTTAATTATGTAATCCCCCTTTTAATTAAATAAATCATTTTATTTAATTAATCCCTAAAGTCATCTCATTTAAATTAAATAAATCTTTATTTGTTTTAAATCCCATATCATCCCTCTTTAATTAAATAAATCAAATCTTTATCTAATTAAGTATTTAATCATTTTCCTCTCATTTTGATTTAAATCAATCCTAAAATTTGAGTCAAAATTGTCAAATCACCTAATCTCTCATTAAATTGATCAAATCTTGATTAATTTAATCCTAATCACTACAATCCTCTAGATTTTGCAGCTTGCACAATAAATCAATTTATTTGATTTATTAAATCATTATTTTCCTTTCAAAAGGGCATCTTTTGTGGAATATTCTTCCAATTCAAAAATCCATCCAAAAGGGGATGGGTACTTCCAACAAGGCATTTAAGGCCTCTTACATGTCTTTTGCATTGAGCCAAGTGACATTAACTCCATTTCCTTCTCCTTCCAACATGTCACATTCAAATTTCAAATTTGAATCTCATAGCATTTATCATGCACATTGACCAAAATGTGCTTATTCCTCAACCATTCACATCTTGACAAGTGGCACTTGGCCATTGGATGTTGAATGATCCCACATTGCTCCATTAAACTCTCTCTTCCATTTTGGAAATCTATAAATGAGAGACTCTTCCTCTCATTCTAACATCCAAAATTTGAGTAAACTTATTATACTCAATTTCATCTTCAAGCATAGCCATTTTCATCTATTTTTATCAAGTTTTATGTAGGAATTCAGCCATCAAGTGGATCAAATCATCAAAACTTACAAAGGAGTTGGGAAAGGGCCAATTTCGACACACCAATTGACACCAAATCCCCCATGGGATCAAGAGTTTGTTTGGTTAATTAGGATTTCCTTTGTCTTTCATGTTTGTTCTTTGTTTTTCCTAGTATTAAGCATTTTAAATGGATTTCATGGGGAATCCTTAATTTATCTTGCATATGAACTTAACTATATGTTTGTTTGTTGTGTTTGTGCAGGAATAGGATTGAGGTTCACATTTTGGCGCTAGAAGGAGGGCTGATTGGAGAAATTCATCACATTTTTTCAAAAATCCGTGGTTTTTGACATTTCTTTATGCCTACAGGAAATTGCACCGCTCACATTCCCATGACGCTATATTGCACTGCTTCTAGATAGGCGGCGCTATATTGCACCGCACAAAACTCCAAACTCTGTCGCATCTGCTTTCTCGCCTACAAATTTCAAAATTCTAAACTGCGTCGCTCTCCAAATTGCATCGCATGTTGAAATAGTGTCACATTTGTGCTCTCTATCTGTTGTAGAGCACCACACTCAGTCAACATGCATCGCTATATTGCACTGCTGGATTTCTAAACTTAATCGCATTTGCGGATTACGTTGCTGGAGTTGGGTAAAAGACAAATTTCTGATTTTTTTTAACATTTTTTGTGATGTAGGAACTTCTCGAGGTCATAACTTTTGACTCAGATGTGGGTTTTGGCTGAAATTTTACAAGCGGTTTCATTAGGAAGGGGCATGTGATTTTCCACCCGATCTTGGATGGGTCGGTGGCCATTTTGATACATTTCCGGGGCTTGAAACTTTTATCTTGGCCCTCAAAATGATAATTTAGTGTTTTTTCCTAGTTTTTTAAAAGTTGTTTTTGTTAATAACTCGAAGTTCATGTTTCGAATTTAGGATGTTAGTTGGAAATTCATCCTATCTTAGTTTTAGAAATTTTTTGGGAAAAAATAAGACTCTCAAAGTCATGCATGCAGAATTACCAAAAATGGAAAAATCTAACAATTGTTAAAATCTGCCAAAAAAGGAATTTTCTTGATCAAAAATGAAGGAAGGAAAACAAAGGCCAAAGGTTCTTTATGATGTTATCATATCATTGTATTCAGTGTTTTTAAACACTTTTGGGAGAACTTATAATCCATTTCTAAGGATTTGATTATTTTCATGCTCTTAGGACACTAAAATTTCTTTTGGGCTCTAAAAAGAACAATACAAATTTTCTTTCAAAGTTTGCAAACAAAAGGATTAAAAATAACCTTAGAAATTTTTTACTAGATTTGGTTTGAGGTTTAATAATTGAACAATGAAAATTCCACATTTGATTTAGTGCTTTAAAAAGAATTCACTTTTGCTTTGTAGACTTCAAATGAATAAGTGTTGTTTTGTTTTGTAATTATTTATTCAAAATAATATCATCAAAAGGACCTATGCACTTGTCTTGAACCTCATGATGATCTTGAGAATCAAAATCTCTTTTGGTGATCTTAAGTTGAGTAAAATAATTGCCTCCACATTTCATTTTGGGATTAAAATTGAACCAATCTTGAGAGTGTGAGTGTGGCATATTGCGAGTGTTCTCCATTTGTTTTTCAACGAAGGTCGATTGAACTATGGGATATGCTTGCTCACTTTTTTTTATCTTAGAGGGCCTGCCTTGTGGGAAAAAGTAATCACCCAAGGGAATGACCCAATCGGGAACATGCTAAAGCCAAGCGACTTCCAACTGGTATATAAGTGTGGATTCTCGAGGAAAGTTTGAGAATCACGAGGATTATTTCGACGAGAAGGGCATCAATGGTCTCTCACCATACAGGATAGTCCCCCAAGAACGAAATGCTCACATTAAAACCCCTTATTTAGAAAATGCCAAAATCCTATCTATTTGTTGGTGCAGAAGGTCATGTTCTTTGAAGCCGTCTCATGTATACATGTGGTTTTGTTGTGGAGATGAAAAGTATGCCATGGGAGATTCATGGGTACTGATGCTTGGCTGACCCGAGAAGTGAGTGCACTGTAAGGGGGAGCCTATGTGGTCAAGCATCTAATCATCCACATTGAATATGCGTAGCTTGATTTATCCAAGTGGGAACCCAACAAATATTGTATCATCATCCTAGGATTGTACATGTTCTTGGAAACAAAACACTTTGCTTGGATCTAAAATAGTGGAAAACAAACATTCAATGAATCATCAAAATTTCAAACCCTTTGGAAGAACAAATACTTTGCAGGTGTGACCTACACGTTACTACTTGTACCTAGGGGTTCTTATCTCTAGAAGGCTTCTAAACATTCAGACATCTCAATTTGTTTCTCCCAAAGTCAACACTAGGAAACCTTTGCCTTGATTTCCTTGATTCCCACATAATGCATTTTGTGGGATGAAACAAAATTAGGATATTAAACATTTAGTTTGAAAAACTAAGTAAGAAGTGTTTGTGGTAAAAAGACCCAAATATAAGCAAGATAATAGACAATTGAACCACACATGTGCTTAGTCCCTTTTGAGTCATTTGGTTTTCATGGGTGATCTCACAATACTGGTGTACAAGTTTTGGGCAAACTAGACATTCAATTGATTTTTTTAACTAAATATTGACTTTCAAGCTCCTATAGCGGCCAAACCGTGAGGAATTTGAAGATGATGCAAACTAGTGATTTGTGATGTTTTGTCTATATATTCTAAATATATTTTTTTCAAAATTTTTGGAATGAGATTGCACTTCTTTTTCCATCTCCTTTGAAATATAGCTTTTTAAAAAACATAGCATTTTTAAGGAGTGACACTCACCGTATACAACATAATTTTTTTTGCATGAAAGATAAAATTCTAATTTTTTCAAATTTAGATTTGTAACTACGATATCTAGCACTTTCATTTGGTTTCATAGCGTTTTATTAAATATTTTTTCCTGAATCAAGTTTTGAAGTCAAACCAATTATAATTGAAACATAAGAGGACTGTATACAACATAACTTTTTCTGTATGTATCAAAATTCAATTTTATTTTTTTTAATGGATCAAGAACATCAATACCCAGCTTGAACATATTTTTTAAAATTTTATTTTGATAATTTTTTATTTTTCCACATGTGAAGAACAAAGAGCTTGATTTTCGGTGAAAAACCTAAGTTTAATAAAACTAAAAAAACACATACATAATAAAACTAAAACATATTAAAATTATATTCTTTGGATAGATCATTCTAAGGACTACCATGATCATTTGAAATAAATTTTAAATGAATTCATTTCATCCCCCAAAAGGTAAATCAAAAGTTATTTTTTATCATCATTTTGATAGGTGTAAAGGAGACTCCGTTGTAGGTATGATTTAAAACTAGCAAGGTTCTATCCAAGGGGGTTTGATCTAAGGTGGTTTGATCAAACCCTCTTCAATTGAAATCCTTAAAATGGAAATTTTAAAGGCTTAAATCATTATATTTTCTAAAAATATGTGATTTTAGTAAAAATCAGAATCTCCCATAAATTGTAAACCAGCTTTGTGGGATCACCCTCATGCAAACATTGGTCTTTTGGTTTGAACCACTCTTAGGAAAAAAAATGTTCTTCAATACCTTGGTCTTGTAAGCAGGTCCTCATAGGGTCATTTAGGATAAAAAATAAAACACTCCATCCCTCAACCATCAAAATCAAATTCCATTTCACCAACAAATTCTTGGGAACCTTGAAAACATCACTTATGCTAGACTTTAGGAAAAATCAACATCATCTTGTTTGACTTAACACACTTAGTCAAATTATCAATCGTCTTGAGTGAATTTACCTCAAGGATAACACAACTTCCTAAGGTTTACAAGTTCAACATCACCTTGTTTAGCTTAACACACTTGGCCAAATTATCCTTTTGTGTACGAGTTTACTTTAGGATAACACAACTTCCTAGAGTTTACAAGTGCATTATCACCTTGTTTGACTTAACATGCTTAGTCAAATAATCCTTAATCAAAATCAAAATCAAAATCAAATCAAGTCCTAAAGTCTAGCATTGATCCAAAGTTTCTAAAAGTTTAAACACCCATATCATTCACCCCTTTCAGCCTTCATCTCATCATTGGTCCTAAATCCCTTAAGAGATCAACAAGTTCAAAACACAAGAAGAACATGGAATATAAACTTGATTCATACATCATGAGTAGTCCAATTCAACCAAACTATCAGAGCCTTACAATACCAATTGATTTGCAAAATTTGCATTTGTACAATCCATACATGGGATGATTATCTCCTACAAACCTCAATGGTACAACAAATGTGAGTTTTCACAATTTAAATTTTGGAACATCTTTTCCTATGGTATATTTAAATCAAAGTCAAAACTTACAAATATATCAACCAAATAATCAAGGCATGAGCCTTCCCCCTTTACCAACCATCAATCAACCGAATATGAGAAACACCCCAATCATAAATCAAAACATCATACCAAATCCTCTCATCTTGCCATTGATATCACAACAATAGATGGAAACCATCCAAGCAACCCCAACAGTTAACGCATCCACCATTCCCCAAATCTCTCAAAGCATAGTTTCCTAAGGACCAAGCACCTCAATCACACTATCCACAACTCAAGCCCTGCTCATCAACACAACCGTTCCGCTCATCACAATGGTCCACGCCCTTTCCAATCCATCACCAAAACACAACATGGAAAATTCATTCTCCATCATGTTGCAAGTTGCTCAACAAGCCACCCAACAAAAATCACTCCAAAACTAACAAGCTACACAGTTAGCTTCTCAGCAAGCGCAAGCACAATTAGCCGCCCAACAAGCAACACAAGTTGCACAAGCTACACAAGCCACATAAGTTACACAAGCTGCACAAGCCGCACAAGCCACACAAGCTACGCAAGCAACACAAGTAGCCCAACAAGCATAGGCTCAAGCTCAAGCCCAACACCAAACTCGACAAACACAAGCACAATACTGGGTGCAATCACAAGAAATCCATCAACAAGTGTATCAACAAGTCTTGTAAGATTTTCAGGCACAACAACAAGTAGCTCAACAGCAAGCCCAACAAAAAGCATTGTTGGCACAACAAAAACATGACCAACAACAAGCATTGTTGGCTCAACAAAAAACACATGCATTACTTGCTCAACAAAGCTTGCAACAAATTCCCACCATAATTGTTGAAAACAATGATCAAGATCTATCCATCGATGAACACCTTGAAGATGTTTCCATCTCATCTGATGATCAAATCAATGCACATCAAGAGCCATTTTTTAGTTATGATCAAAACCCCTCCTACAAAGATCTATTTCAAGGAGTGTTGACATTATTTGATCCTATTGACATAATCCATGATACATCGACCAATGATCATATTGAAAATGTCTCTACCTCGCCTTATGAGTTAGAGGATATATCTCAAGAAATTATTCCAAAGCATGATCAACATCTATCACCAAGGTCTAGCAATGGTCCTTCCCAAGACATTTTGACATCCATCGACCTCATGATTGTGGATAGTGAAGGAATCCTCAAAGATCAACATGATATTGATCCACTTCCCATTCCTAATAACAATGTCCAAGTATCCCTTGTAGATAATCCATCCTTTGAAATTGACCCATGTCAAGAACTTGATCCAAAGCATGTTGAAAGAAATTGCAGAATTAACCAATATCAAGAATTTGTATATCCAAGATACTACAATAAGATAATGGGAACTCTCCTATCTATACAAGATATCACAAATGATGATCATATCCATATAGCACATACTCCTCCATCTACCCATGAAATGCTTTCTTTGTATGGACACGCAAATGATCTTCATTCAAAACAAGAGTCTCATACTCTTAACATCATTACCAGGAAACAAGAGTCTCCTACTCTTAAAATTTGTACACATGATCAAGGTATATTAAAATCTAGAGACATACCAAAAGTGGATCATGAAGAAGGCTTCTATAGAAGTGGTGAATCAAAAAAATCTTGTGGAAACATATCCGAAATAGATCATGAGGAAGTATCCTACATAAGTCATGAATTATAAACATCTTATGAAATGAATCATGAGGAAGACTTTTATGTGGGTAGTGAACCATTGACACTTCTTGAAGAAGCATTAAAATATGATATTTCACAAGCTCAAACCAAAGATATCAATCAAGAATTTATCCCACAAATTGAGGATCCTATCACCTATAAACTTGGATCACTTACCTTTTTTAGGGCAAGCTATTTCATCAATAAAGAATTTTTCACCATTGAAGATCCACAAAAAAGTAGAGAAGGATTGCCACCTTGTTTCCAAGGTAAATCATATCCTATTGCAAGTAAAAAATTTCAACAGATGAATTATCAAGGCAGAGGATTAGGCCTACATGAATAGGGTATCTTAAAACCAATGTAGATTGTTGGCAATCCTAAGCATCAAGGTCTTGGTTATTAGACAATTAAGGGATCTAAACATGTAAGTGATACCTCTATAAAATAGGGGGCAACTTCATCTCAAGCAAGCATCAACATAGGGAGCACGAAGAATCGTTATGGTGAAACCAATGCCAATCCTACAACCAGTCATGTCATGAATCTTCATCCACCCATCACCCCATCCACGAATTGGGACCAAAATCAAAAGGGATACTTGAATCAAAGAAAAGAAGCTAAGAAGCACGAAGGACAAATCAAATACATATGGATACCAAAAAATACAAAGAAAAATTATCCCTATCACACTCCATTAGTCAAAGAAACTATGGGGTAAAATAAAAAAGGGAAAAGTATCCATCAAATATGTCCACAAAGGAAAAAGCATGCTTCTCAAGAGACATACAAAGTGTATTGATCTGTTGGTCCTAATTCCATGCACACTTCTGTATCCACCCATCATTGCTCATCTTCCCAATTTTGGAGAGTCAAAGGCTCCAAACTGTCAACCAATCCATCTTATATTCCTAAAAACACAACTCCATCCATGCTTCCATGCATGATATCCAATTCTCACATTGACCATGTGTTGGCAATGACCCTTCATCATAAGGATTCAGAAGGCACTCTATCGCGATGTGTGCACAAAGATAAAGTTAAGTCTGGTATCAGCAAAGCAGACCAGGGATATCAAAAGTTGCATTCAAGTGCATGAATCTTGGAAAATCAACTTATTCAAGCAGGATATCAATGACACATTATGAAAAAAGAATCTACATCGACACCACTAGATGGCTCAACATGAGCTTAAAATCTTTCACAGAAAAATACAAAAAAATAAAAAAATATAAAAAATCCAAAAAAAATAAAAATAAGGAAAAGGATTAAAATAGTAAAGAGAAAAATCATCCTCTAGTGAAAACCACTATGATGGCGCTTTGGGAAATTACCATGATAAAAACCTGGTAAACAAGCGTCATGTGTAGAATCGAGCATCTGCATGCATTAGTTCAGTTGAAAGCATCTTATCACATCCATAATAAAGATAGTATTCCATCTATAATAAATCCATTCATCCATGAACCATTTATCCAATCTATTTTCATCCATCTGCATCCATACTCCAAGTTATCTTAATCTTGATGAAACTTTGGTGCACACTTTACACTTGTTTATGGTGAACATCTTGACATGGGTCATTTTCATTGATCCTATCCTATCCAATATTATCTAAGCCATGAACCACTATCCAAATAAGCATCCTCTATTTGAACACCTTATCGTGTCTCAAGATAATCCTTGGCATCCTTTGCATGCTTATCCATCCATCTAAGAATCCACCCATGGAATTCCATACATTGCTAGACATTGGGAGCATATATTTGCATCTTGCTTCAGGAATAAATCTTGATCTATATCCTCCAACTTATGTGGTGATCCAAACATTGGAAAACGTGAAATCAAATTGGTCAAAGAATTTGTGATCCAAAATGCCAAATCACTAGCCCATGGCATATTTTAAAAATAATATGTTCCTTATCAAGCTTTATCTTTCATCAAACGTTGATCAAAACAATCAATATTAGTTGCATCTAATGCATACGTCAATGTCACATCAAATCAAGCTATCAACCAATCAATCCATCATCATCTCAAGATATCCTTGTTGATGGTCCTTGTGTTGCTTAATACTATCCTTGCATTGTTGTGTATCCTCAACAATGTTATCATCATCAATCCCAAAATCCTTGTGTTGTTTAACACTATCCTTGCCTTGTTGTGTATCCTCAACAATGTTATAATCATCAATCCATCAATCTGATCAATCAACCCTAGCTTGGTTTTCAAAAAAAATCCCAAAATAGAGCATTGATATCATCACATATCCATATCCAAATCGTCAAAATCATATCAAAAATCCAAAAACATCTCAAAAATTCAGAAAAGTAAAAAACATGGAGTCGAACTATGTCGTCTTTGAGCTTGAACATAGGCAAGGTTGATCTTTGATCATCCCCCGAGACATTTTAGGTCAGTCCTTAGGCATCTATCACAATGGCAATTCGTTTGCTCATCTATTTCACATTTGAGGTCAGTCTTTTAGGCGTTCGTCGCAATGGCAATTTGTTTTCCCATCTATTTCACATTTTAGGTCAATCCTTTAGGCGTCCATCGCAATAATTTGGTAATTCGTTTGCCCATCTTTCTCATTATCTAATCGAGTCTGTCGTCAGTAAAACTACATGGTCTCTGCGTGTATAACGTAGGAAAGGATAATCTACATCAGCTCCTGAGACCCCTAGGATAGGTCTTTAGGTTAGTCTCTTCATTGTAAATCCCAAAAATACCAAAAATAGCCTCAAAATATCTGTAAAATCCAAAATGGTGCTTTCATCTCATCTCACTTTCACTCATGATTAACATCACTCATAATAAAATCAATCATCACCTTCATCCTTTGGTGAGTCAGTCAGAAGCAAGTCTAGCAGGTTCAAAAGTGAACACCTAATCATAAAAGTCTCAAGTCTAGGTCAATAAGCAAGCAAGTTGATCAAATCGGAGTATCAATAGCTTATCACCCAATCAATCTCATTAAAACCCTAATCAAAACATGTCCTAGGATGTATCCTTCCGACGATAGACATAAGCATCAGGTACCTCACCTTCGTTTAGCTTTGGCTAGCGGTATGGAGAACATTGGCTTGTTTGTTTTCTTTATCTTAGTCTTTTGGCCTTACCTTATTTGCACTCATTCCAAGGACCTCTCGATGATGTCTAAACAAAATAGGTTTTAGAGAGAAAGGAATGGGGCAACAATCATTATCTTTTTTATCTGCTATTTTTGTTGGATGTTCTTGTAAAATAACTTGGCGAACACTTTCTTTGTTAGGTCCGTCCTAGCAAGGCTTCTATATGTCAAGTGTGAACAAGAACACTCCTATCTGATTTTTGAGTCAAAGTCCATCACACTAGGTACCACATCATCCTAGTTATTTATACCTTGATGCATCATACCTATGTGTATTATCAAACATAAAGTAATTGGCCATTTGAAAATCCCAACTCCTGGTAAGAAAATCATCATCATCATTATCACCATTCATAGTGTAGGCTTGTGGATCCTCCTTTCATCATCTTATTCTTCTATCTTTACTAACATTTCTATCTAAAATTGGTTTGTTGTATCAAAATATACACGAGGCTACCCATGGCCGATGACTGTCTATACATCATCAAAAATTGTCTACGTCAAAAGTCTGATCTTTCTAAAAGAATTATCTTTCGTCCTTTGATCAATACAACCACTCTTCTCGCATTTTATCACGATCTCGATTGGAAAATTGAACATTTCCACTCGATCTCTTGAGGGGGCAATATACCAACATAATCCTTCTCGCTGGGGCAATGGTGGGGCATTCAGAAAATTGGTAAATTTTTGAACTTTGATCACATCACCTTATTCTTTGAACCAATGCAACAAGTACATTGCTTCAAAGAGGGGAAAAATGTAGACATGGAAAATATACAATTTGATCCGACACACTGGATCCTGATTTACTAACACCATTTCATCCTGAATCATCTCCTTTGCTAGTCATTTAATCGAATAATCTATATTTGATTAAATTCATCACTCGTCATATTTTAATTAAATAAATCAACTTTATCTAATTAATTCATCATCTCCTGTTAATTAAATAAATAAATTTTATTTAATTAATTCTATAATCCCCCTTTTAATTAAATAAATCATTTTATTTAATTAATCCCTAAAGTCATCTCATTTAAATTAAATAAATCTTTATTTGTTTTAAATCCAATATCATCCCTCTTTAATTAAATAAATCAAATCTTTATTTAATTAAGTCTTTAATCATTTCCCTCTCATTTTGATTTAAATCAATCCTAAAATTTGAGTCAAAATTGTCAAATCACCTAATCTCTCATTAAATTGATCAAATCTTGATTAATTTAATCCTAATCACTACAATCCTCTAGATTTTTCAACTTGCACAATAAATCAATTTATTTGATTTATTAAATCATCATTTTCCTTTCAAAAGGGCATCTTTTGTGGAATATTCTTCCAATTCAAAAATATGTCCAAAAGGGGATGGGTACTTCCAACAAGGAATTTAAGGCCTCTTACATGTCCTTTGCATTGATCCAAGTGACATTAACTCCATTTCCTTCTCCCTCCAACATGTCACATTCAAATTTCAAATTTGAATCTCATAGCATTTATCATGCACATTGACCAAAATGTGTTCATTCCTCAACCATTCACATCTTGACAAGTGGCACTTGGCCATTGGATGTTGAATGATCCCACATTGCTCCATTAGACTCTCTCTTCCATTTTGGAAATCTATAAATGAGAGACTCTTCCTCTCAGTCTAACATCCAAAATTTGAGTAAACTTATTAAATTTGAGTAAATTTAAGTTCATCTTCAAGCATAGCCATTTTCATCTATTTTTATCAAGTTTTTAGCTAGGTTATGCAGGAAGTCAACCATCAAGTGGATCAAATCATCAAAGCTTACAAAGGAGTTAGGAAAGGGCCAATTTCGACACACCAATTGGCACCAACTCCCCAATGGGATCAAGAGTTTTCTTGGTTAATTATTAGGATTTCCTTTGTCTTTCATGTTTGTTCTTCGTTTTTCCTAGTATTAAGCATTTTAAATGGATTTCATGGGGAATCCTTGTTTTATCTTGCATATGAACTTAAATATATGTTTGTTTGTTGTGTTTGTGCAGGAATAGGATTGGGGTTCAAATTTATTATGCAATATTTACAAAACACCTTACCAAACACAAATAAGAGATGTGACTCTATAACTTTTTTTACAAAGCGAATTTGACTCATCTACAAGTTTAGCTAATTTGAAATTGTATTTCTACTAAAAATAATTTATGTAAGATATGTCTTTACTCAACCATTGGATATTTCCAGAGGCATTTAAGGGGTGATGAAATTCCAACTTGAGAAAATATTTTGATATTACCTTTATGCTATACAAATAATAAATTCTTTGCAACACATCACTCTAAACTAGTTAGAAATTGCTTTGCATAATTAATAATTTCCTTTTGGTGGACTTTAATAGATTGATGTAAAAGAGGAGATTTACTACTCCCAAGTGTCTAGGATAGAGAAGAGTCTATAGGGAGCATAACCTCAACTACCTAAAAGGTTAAGATCAAGAAATAAAGGATGAAAAAGGGAGTTTTTTGTAATATTTTATGTAAATTATGGATGATTTTGGAAAGAGGTCTTTAGAAGCTAAAAGAGCAGGCCTTAGAGGTCTCGAGAGCAAGCTAACTAGCTCTCAACTAGAGGATGACATCGTGACATGTGGACATCCTTACAATGTGTTGTGGTTTCGTACGGACCACAAATAGATTAAGCTTACCAAAACACATAGAGCCAACTGATGAATTGAGAACTAAAATATGACTATTTAACTAAGCTAACAAAATTATAGAATGATAAAACAAGTATAAGAATAATACTGAATGTAAAAGAATCTAAACTAAATAAAATAGAATGAAAAAAGACAAGAGAGAGAAATAGACTCACGAGAGGTCTAATGCTATGCAACCTTTCACAAATCTCCACACAAACAACTCATTCACACAAAAACAAGGGAAAAGGTTGGGGCTATTTTGGGGCTTGCCTTAGTCAAAACCCAATTTTGGTGTTTCCACCTCTATAAACAACTAAGAAGACAAATAGATAATGAAATAGATGATAGAAAAGAGATATTTCCAAGATAAATAAAATAAACACAATAGATATCAATATGCTACTAAACAAATATGATAAAGGCAAGTAAAAGAGTGTTTAGCCTCCCTTCAACAATCTTGAGAAGTTGAAAGAGAGTGCAACACTTGAGAGAGCTAAAACAATGATGTAGAAGTCAAGAATTTGTAAGAGATCTTGAGAAAAATGGTGTAGAAGTGAAGCAAAATGAGAGTGATAGAATGAAATAGTTAATGAATGAATGAAACTATAACATGTAAAAAGGCTATTTTTTAGCATGTTTTCAATCACAAATGCATTACACTCTGTGAGCAGGTAGAAGTGTAACATCCCAATGACCAAAAACTCAAGAATCTTGTCAAGACGTTCACGTGATGCACAAATGCCTATGCATTGTGGAAGTGTCCTCGACAAAAATTCCCTCAAGGACTAAAAACCAAGGGTTTAAGGATGAATTTGAAGGCAAGGAAAAAGGGCGAATTTGCATCATTGTCTTTATTAAGCTAAAGGGAGGATTTTGTAATGTGAAATTACACGAGGTGCAATTTTACAACATTACATTTTTCTTCCACTTTAGTGAGCATATATATTATAAACATGTGTAATCTAAAGTAGAAAGAGTTCAAGAAGAGAATTTACCCAAGATGAAGAGGACACAGGTCTTTGATTTGGTATATGTGAGGTAGAGAAGCTAAGCCAGAATGCAAAGAGGACAATATTCTTCCATCCTAAAAAATTGACTATAATCTCACCACAACATGTTAACTATAGATAAAAACATTAGGTGAAAAAGTGAAAACTAGATATGAGACATAGCATGACATAATCTAATAAGATAAAAGACAACATTGATAGGTATGGCTAGCAAGGCTAGATTTCGTACAACAAGAGAATATGCATGCGGCTGCTACAAACAATGTTGTAGGACAGTCACATAAAATATAGAAAAGCCAAGTCTAGTCAGGTTTTCCCCAAGCTAGATGACAAGATCATAAGACATCAAGACATTCTTTTAAGAATTTTTTAAAAAAAAATTAAGAATAAGTAGTTATGATAGCCCCCCTTAGAATTATGTGTGCTACACAGAGAAGCACATGTCATTCTGAGGAGAAGAGAAAAGATAGAGAGATTTTGTGGCATGACATAAATAACGAGATGTATTCATGGGATTTTGTCACATAGAAGGGACAACACATAGAATCCACAAAATTAAGAAAAATAGAGATAAATAAATCAATAGCATAGGAAGATCCAATTATTTGAGGTTAGAATTGATCAAAGATATAGATAGATAAATATAGTATAATATGTATGAATTGTCATCACCCCCCCCATATATATTGGAACAAGAAGAAGAGCACATAAAGATAAAATAAAAAATAAAAATCAGATCAACATGGAAGAGGCCTAAATGCCCCAACGCTTTGCATCATTCTCGACATGAAAGAAAAAATATATGATATATAGAAGAATGATGAGAAAAATAGAAGACTTTTGATGACATATTTTCTCTCCTATATCCAAGTTCCTATAAGGGTATCAAGGGTGCTCTAGGTGAGAGAACAAACATAAATAAACAAGCATGAGGGAGCACAACCAAATAGAAAAATCTAATCTAAAGATAAAAATGAGGTACCGTTCTAGTCTGACACCTCCAGCAAGTCATCTTGCTCCCAATCTAGATCATCATAGGGGGTGGGAAGAAAAGCCTATAGGAAAGATATCAAGGGAAGTTCCTACTAAATCACCTACAACACAAGCTAAGGAGGATTTTTCTTCAACTTCCTCATTACCAAGGTATTGTGAGGCTAATTTCATAGATTTAGAAAAAATAGAAGAGTAGGAATATACTCCATCAAGTTGAAAATGCTCTTGTCTAGGGTGAAGAGTTGTAATTGAATAGGAGGAAGAACTAGAGATTCATTTTCAACCTCGGGAAGAGGGGTAGTAAAAAACTCTAGGGAAGGAGGTGATGTACTTGTCATGATGACAACACAAGCTAAAGTAGAATAAGACAAAGGAGGTGAAGATGAATTTTTGTGACCATCGTCTAGAATGAGGTCATTCTCTAACTTTCGCTTAAGTAGAGGATGTGAAGTCCTTGTAATGAAAGTAGGAGGAGAAGAAAAAGGAGCAAAAGCCACAATAAACACAACCTTTGTGTGAGGCATGTCAATGGGCTTAGGGAAAGGAAGAAGATTTGGTAAAGAAGTAATCAGAGGTGGATCCATAGAATGAGAAATGAAAACTTACACCCTTTTAGGGTGAGGCTCATCGAGATCCTCAAAGGAAGCTATAAACAACTCAAAAGTGATGGGACCAAAAGTATAAATGAAAGAAGAAGAAGAGACAAGAACATAAGTAGGAGGAATGTGAGGCTCCCATTTGGTCCTTTACAAGGCTTCATGTTCCTGAGCCAAGGCCCATTGGTGACACTTAAACTCATGCACAAGATGGTTGCGATGACTATGGGCACCAAAAGGAAAATCATGAGAAGACTTTGGGGGATCTTATTCCACTGAGGGAGTGATCTCCATAGCCATTCTTGATGGAAGAGATGACTCTTGAGGGTTCTATTTCACCAAAGGAGTACTCTCCATAGTCATTGTTGATAAAAGCGTGGACTTCTAAGTAGTGACAAGAGGAGGAATAGAGATAGACACAAGCATCTTGATGACATGCCCCTTTACCTTGTCTACCTTAGAGGTAGGTGGTGGAATAGGAAGAGGCCACAAAGGTTGAGAACCAAGAAAAACCCCATGTGAATGCTTCCACTTGCCATATAGGGTGGGTCAAGGTACTATGGGTAAGATAGGAAGCTGGAACACCTGTGGTTTAAACCTCCACAACATGGGAACCTTCCTCTTTCCTATGCTAGTAGGAGGAATTGTGGACACCACCAAGGGTTGTGAAGCCACATAAGAAGATGAAGAATAAAGAGAAGGCCCAAGGGCTAGATCTTTCTTATCCTTAGCCTTTGAAGAAGAAGGCACAAAGGAAAAGGCATGTTGTTGTGTTTACATAGAAGCCTTTAGAGAAATAGCTTGAGAAGAAGGTGCAAAGACACCATTAGAGATTGAATCTTTAGTCTTATACCAAAATTAGGACTTCTAAAGTAAGTCCCCTCTAGGCGGAAAGAGTCCAACTAAAGCAAGCCAAAAATGGTCTAAAGAGAAACACCATGTGATACCAATGGACTATATCCAATGTCATAGATAGTACACACCATGCCATCATGAGGAAACTTCAAACATTTATGGATGACATAGGTGAATCCATTCATGGAGACTGGCCATGAAATGCCTAGAATCACCTTGAATAGGTCAAACTTTGGTATCATAACAAATGGGACCTCTAGAGACTTAGATCCAACAAGGAGCGATAAAGAGATAGAACAAATAGGCGCAATAGAAAGGCCATCATGAGTATAGAGAATGGTTTGTGACTCATCATATTTCTCATTGTGTATATTATTTATGACAAGGGTCTCCTCCGTGATGACATTGACTTGACTCGTAGGGTCAACCATAATGCTAGTCATGACATATCATTGACTTGAGTCGATATGTACAATGGAGAATGTTCCTTATTTAATGAAAAGTCACGTGGTGTGAATGTTGTATCAAGTGTTTTATCTGTGTGACCTGAAGGAGGAACATGAGTCAATGAAACCATGTTCACATACTCAGATGGATTGGGATCAACAACTAAATAAGAAGCATTTGTGATCAAATTAATAAAATTTACAATGGGAAATTATCTTTATATATTTGTAGCTAGTTTTTAGGCTTTGCTATAGTTTTTTTTTCAAATTTTACATTTTACCATCAAGTTGGATGGTACCATTGTTGGTGTGGTCTTGGATACCATGCTTGGGATGCATGCACCATTCAATATCATGACTTGATACTCGACGGTATAAGAAAAATTCATGCACATCATACCATTGAGGATAGGGCTTGGATAGTGGTCTTATCTCTAGAAGAGAAATTACAACATTTTTTAACAATATCTAAAGGAAATTTGTATAGGATTCAAACAATTTTATAAAAATTCTATTTCATCTTGTGAAAGTTTTGTTTGTAGGAACAAATACCATTTTCACTCTAGCTTAATGCTTTTTTGAATCTCTAGAGATAGACATAGTTGACCGGCCATCTAGATGGGAGGACAAGGAGGGACTCTCGTATTGAGTCATTTTTTGTTGATACTCACATAGTGCAACACACATATGAGAAAAAATAAGGATATTTCATTAAAAGGAATTTATCTTGTAATTTTGATAATAGGTTTCCAATGAACACATGTATGTCAGAATCTGGAAGGGAATAACAAATTTTAGAAAAAAATATTGATAATGGGCAAGAAAATTAGTTACTTTTTCATGAGCCCCCTTCTTACATCAGACAAGACTAATAAAGGTGACCTTCAATTTGATGTTTGCTTGAAACTATTGCAAAAAATGATTAACCAACTGATCAAAACAAAAGATAGAATTATCTAAAAGTGAGCAATACCATTCCAAAGTAGCGTCCTTAAGGGAACATGGGAATATTTTTGCTAATAAAGTATCATGGTGAAAGAAATCGGTACATATGGCATTGAAATACGAGACATGCCTCTGTAGATCTCTTTTGTCACTGTACTTTTCAAAATTTGGAATTTCCATAACTTGAGGAATAGGGGTGTTCAAAATAGAAAAATATAAAGGGATACAATGATAATTCAATTGAAACATGGGTTGAGAGCTAGAACTAGCCAAGCTCACCAACTAAGATTACATCTACCTCATCTTTTGTAAAAGAGAAGGAAGAATGTGTTGATGGAGGTTAAAAATTTAAAATGCTAGCGGTGGGGATTTGGTTTTTAGACCCAGAGGCTTTAAATCCCAAAGGAACATGGTTCAATTTAATAGTAGGAATATCCTCGAGTATAGTAATAGTGTTATCAGCAACAACAATAGACGTAACAATAGGACTCCTATCAACCATATGCACAAACACTCCTGACATCAAAACATGTAGCTAGTGGCCAATAATTTACAATTAAACATCTTGAGGATTACCTACGATGGAAGTGTATGAAGGGACACGGGTTTCCACTATATTTGTAATTGCTCAAAGAAACTCCAAGCCTCTATGATTTGTCATAAGAAAATTCCTCAGACCACCAAGAGAGGAGTGGCTTGAGAGTATGAGTCTTATTTGTTCAAGAAATATTCAAACTCTCCTAGTCTTACTTCTAAAGAATGAAAATGATCAACAAGAACCTTGAGAGAAACTTCCTTGGCTAAGGAAGAGAAAGAGATAGAAAGTCAGGCTAGTGGGGTATGCATTTCAACTTTAGCATGGGGAAGGGAGAATCTGGTAGTGAGTCTTGTAGAGAACTCCTTAGACTTTGGACCTTGATGGGGAGGACTAAACCATCTCCTAGAATCCATTATCTAAATTTTGGTAACTCCTTACTACATACTCGAAGGTAGTGGACTGGGTCGTGAAACTCATAAAAGGGTGTCACAACACTCTATCCAATACATGTCTTGACAAGATAGAAGAAAAAAATTCAATAAAAAGATAAAGCCAAGAATAGGTTCACATCAGACTCACAAAAATGTAGAGGAAAATATTTTCTACTCTTGAGTCTTTAGGACATAGAAGAGTCTACTGGGAGAAAATTATCTTCAACTACCTTAAAGGCTAAGCTCAAGTGACAAAGTATGAAAAAGGGGAGTTTTATACAATATTTTATGTTTTATGTTTAATTTTAGAAAGAGGACTTTAGAAGATAAAAGAGAAGGCCTTAGAGGTGTCGGGAGCAAGTTGACTAGCTCTCGATCAAAGGACAACAACATGGTGTGGAGACCTCCCTATGACACACTATGGTATTGTATAGATCGAAAATAGAGTGAGCTTACCAAAACACACAAAGCCTAATAACAACTCAAGAATTGAAATCTTATTTTTTAACCAATCTAACATAATGCTAGAATGATAAAACACGTATAAAAAGAAGAATACTAAACATGGAAGAATATAAACTAAATAAAATAGAATGATGAAAGACAAGAGAGAGAAATAGACTCATGAGAGGTCCAACACTATGTAGCCCCCCACCATGCTCCACACAAAAAAAAAAGGGAAAAGGTTGGGGCTATTTCAAGGCTTGCCTTAGTCAAACCCTTATTTTGGTGTTTCACCTCCATGAACAAACAAGAAGACAAATAGATAACGAAATAGATGATAGACAAGAGATAAAAATAGACACATTAGATATCGATACATGATACTAAAAAAATATGATAAATGGAAGTAAAAGATAATTTACCCTCCCTTCAACAATCTTGAGAAGTTGAAAGAGTGTAACACCTAAGAGAGCATAGATGGCGATCTAGAAGCCAAATTGCAAGAGGGCTTGAGAAAAGTGATGTAGAAGTGGTGCAGAATGAGAAAGTGAAAGCTTGAGAGAGTGAGAATGTAAGAATGAGAGTGATAGAATGAAATGGTGAAAGAATGAATTGAAGAATGGGAGGATATCATACAAAAAGGTGATTTTCAAGCACGTTTTTGACCACAAAGGTGTTACACTTCACGAGCAGGAAAAAGTGTAACATCCCAATGTCCAAAAACTCGAGAATATTTTTAGGATGTTCATGTAGCATGCAAACGTCTATGTGTCATGGAAGCGTCCTTGACAAAAATTACCCAAAGGATTGAAAACAAAGGGTTTAAGGATGAATTTAAAGGCAAGGAAAAGAGAGAATTTTCCTTATCGTCTTATTAAGTTAAAGGGAGGATTATGTTATGTGAAATTGCACAGGGTGCAATTTTATGACATCACAATTAACAATTAAAAAATAAGGTTAAGAAAATTTCCTTCTATAATCATGGCACAATATAATAGCTTGAGAACATGATATATCCCACTATATAAGTCTATTTAACATCATAAAAATTAGTACAACTAACATCTTTTAAGCAATTTTAACTTCCATCTAAATGGAAATTGGATGTGGAATTAGTTTTCCTAGAATTAATCATGTGAACATTTTTTAATTAATTAGAGGCCATGCTATGAATGTTTGTTTGTTAAAACTATTTTATTTTATGGAATTATTATTTCATCATTAATATTTAAATGATTTGATTAAATATGATTATGATATTATTAAAAATATGGTGTAAACTTGTCATGTTTTATAGTCATAATGGGGGTGGCGTATGTAGTATCAAAAAATTTATAATGTGAATCATTGTGTGTTAAAAGAGTGTGTATCATAAGATGAATTATAAAAAGAGAGTCATTAACCACATCATAATAAGATAACAAACTATCACTAGGCTAATCACTAAATATATCATTAACAGACCTTGATAAAAAAACATAGAGGAAGGAATAATAATCATATGTGGAGGTGGGATATGTGTATCAACATTAGAATAATTCTCAAGGAAAGTTGAAAAAATGGTATGTTTTGGTGAGAAATGAAATCAAATATGAAATATAGAAAGGATAGACTCAATAATCATATCAAATTTACATGAATGGAGATCCCAAGATGAATCATGAGAGGCTAAGGTAAAACTTGTATCATCAATATAGAAATGAGAGGTGTTCAAAGGTAATATAGCATCATGCTAATGCACATGGACACATAAATAATAGGAAGAGTAGGAGAAACATGAAGCTCATGGACAAGTGAGGTAAGTATGTCCAAGATACAAACATAAGTACCAAGGACTATGATGGATGAAAAATCACACACATGATGAAACAACACCTCTATAGACGAAACACTTCCATCTATTAGATATAAAGACATAAATAACAAGGATGAAGGAATCATAAACAACAAAGAATAAAAAAATATCAAGTTATATAGTATATGCATGTATAGAAGCTAAGGCTAATGGACTTTGAATATCCATGAAAAATATGTATCAAATAGGGATAAATAAGAGTGTTTGGTAGGGAGAAATATAAATAAAAACCTAAGAAATATGAAAGTGAGTGATAAAAGAAAAATTATGTTAGATCTGAAACCCTAAGAATAATAATAGTATATCCCTTTAAGTTCAACCCTGGAGGATGTAAGAGTAGATAGGTTCATGAAAATGTAAGGAAAAATAACTTTTCCCCGAGCTTAATCTAAGTTAATTAAATAAGATGCATACATATCAATATGAATCAACCCAAATTAGTTAAAGTGGTAGTTGGAGAAAGATAACTCAAATGATTAATGGTAATTACAAGATTAAATAAAAAAGAGATTATGATAATCTACAATAAGACCAAATTGGTGAATGAATATATATGGTGTTGAATGGAGATCCATATATCACATGGCTAGAAATGAATATTATTTGTTTGGAAAATGCATAAAATAATAATAGCTTAAAAAATATATAAAGGGTAAAATATGTGACTTTAGGTTAATTCCACGCACATAGTTCTATCTTGTAACCCTTCTAGATTTGATAGTAAAAAATGCACATTCATACTTTTTTATTTGTGAAATTTCCTACCTTGCATTGATTGTCAAGGATTAATGATATTTAAAACACAATTGGGAGATAATAAAATTACAAGGTTTATTTTCTCCTAATTTGACTCGATAAAACTAATTTTATAGTTGTGAAAATAATAAAATACAACATTCTTCAATCATATAAATTCTTTGGAATGATGTAAATTTAAATTCATTTTAGTGCTCCAAATCAAATGACAATGTATATTGATAAGGACTATGAAGGATGGAAAGTTACATGCATGATAAAACAACACCTCCAAAGAGTAAAGATTTCCATCTATAGGATGCAAGGATAACACTATAAATGATGTGGAAATAATAAATAGAGAATAAAAATATATTAATATCTCTAACATGTGCATGGATAGAATCTAAGGACAATGAAATTTGAATATCCATAAGAAATTGTATCAATTATGGGTTAAAAAAATGGTAGATAGGGAGAAATATGAGTTTAAAATCTAATAAATATGAAAGTGAATGATAAAGTAAAAATTAAATTAGAATAAACTCCAAAAGGAATAATGATATAGCCTTTTAAGGTCAAACTCTAAGGGATGCAAGAGTAGATAGACTCAAAAAAATATAAGGGAAAATTACACTTCCCCAATATTAATCTAGGTCAATTTAACATGAATCAACTTAAATTAATTAAAGAGGTCATTACAAATGGTAATTAAAATATCAAATTATTGTCCATTAATGCAATTATACTCAATACCTTTGTGCGTGAAGTCAGGTTTAACATATTTTCTAAATAAAAACTTTTCTTTTTCTTGTTTTTGAAAAATAATTAATAGAGATTAATTAAAAAAAAGGATTAGTGTATACATATGATTTTGAAAAACAAAGATTCCATCACATTATAAGAGCAACTAAAATTTATTCCTTAGGTAAAAATATGTTTGGAATAATCAAAAGCAAGTTCAAGCCAATATAATTGTGATTATAATTAACATAAAATTTTAGTAGCTAAAGTAATACAACCTTTAAGAGGCTAGGGATCCTCATAATTAACTTGGATCTCTATTTTGAAATGTCTTGATTGTTTGGAATTGACATCCAACTAGTAAGATAATTTTCCTCTATAGGACACTAGTTTCTAGATTTAGCATCCAAATTCGCATGACAAATCAAAATTACAAGTTCACTAATTTCTAGATCATACAATTATATATCTATTAATACTTATTTATAAAAGAAATAAAAAGTTCTAGGCATATAAATTTTCCATCCTACCCAAGAGGATGGCCTCACTTGCATTACTATGGAGATGATGAGGAAGGGGAACCAAACTATGGAGTATGCTTTTCTGTAAGTTGAAATTTTGTATTATAAAAAAGGTTCAATCTCATAATTGTATAAGTTATATATTTTAATAATTTATGGAGAGATCTAAGTTAAATACACTAGAAAATGGTTATAATTTTGTGTGTGTTACAAAAATTATGATCCACATTATTATTGCAAAAAAATCTTGTGTTCTAGACAAGTCTTCTTTGAGCACCTTATGCAACTAACTTTTAACTAGAAAATGTATATGATTTAAATATGGGCTTGTTTCTTTTCAGAATGATCATTTGCTAGTCCACCTATCACCTCATTCATGCATAGAGTGGTAAATATTTAACATTTTAAAAATTAAAAAAATTATGATTGTTCAACCATTTGATTGTTAAGAAAGGACTCCATGCATAATATCCACCAATTTTGGTTATCATAGTCATTTATTCTATCAAACTTAAATTTCACATGCATTTGCAAGAAAAGAATGTGTAGCATATATAATAATCCAAAGGTAACAATGCGTGCTAGATATATTTACTGTGTTGTTATCTATGGACTATATGATTTTATTATATTTTTAAAATTATGCAAGTTTATACCAAACAAGTAATAATGTAATACATTATTACTAATTCAGTGTAAATGTGTGTGATCTTTAAATTGCATTGGATAGGGACTTAGGAGAGGAATATTTTCATACTCCACACAAGATAAGGTTCACAAGAGAAGGAAAGTGATTAGAAATATATAGCCCAATTAATTTTTATTGTATTTTTGCTCTATTTCCATAAATGATGATCTTAAAAGTGAGCACAAAGCTATATAATCAAAGGAGATTAAATTTTTGAAAGGGAATATGAATGAAGATTTAATTGTCATTGACAACAAATAGGAGGTTGTATAGTATGGTATATATAATTTAGGTCCATATATCCATTATATAACACTTAAATAGCCTTAAATACACCATAATATGCCTATATGTTATAAAAGAGTAAAATATCATGTAAAGAAGGAGGAAAATTAGTGGGAAGAAAATAACATAGAGTTATTATGGAAGGATATAAGGAAAATGCATGATGAAGAGACATAAAGAGGTTATGTAAGGAAGGGAAAAGTGAAATATAAATGAATTATATATGTTAGAATAAGGAAGTCTGGAACATATAAGAGATATATTTGAAAATAATGTAGACAATGATAACACAATAGTAAAGAATGAGGAATGAATTATAAGATATGTATAAGACATTGTATAAGACACCATGAGTTATATTGATATATGATTTTATGTATATCAATGTACATATGTGTGGATATAATTTCTTATATTTTTGTTTTTTCTTGTTTCATATATAAGTTATATATTTTTCTTGTATCACATTAGGACTTAGTACATACAACAAAGTATAAAACCTTAGACTCTAGTCTAGGTTTTTCTATCAACATTTGGTTATGTTGTGGGACCTTGATTGTTGTTGCTTAAGGAGATCATACCAAAGAAATAAATTCCTCTACTGCTGCCAAACAAAGGTTTCCCTTAGCAACTTCATCAATATTTGGTTTCGTCCAACCCTTTTTAGGCCGAGCCTCTAGGAAGTGAGTAATGTATAAGTTTTTGAACTATTAGCTCTAAGATAGGAACTTGATAAAATTACCAAACCCTTTTATCCTTTCCTCTAAAAAAATTTAGGATATTTTTAAATTCTCATTTGCACAATCTTCACATTTTTAGAGAGAATTTATTATAACATGATAGAGTTGTTCTAATTTCAACTCTTTTTCCATTTTGTTATTTCTTTATTTTCATATGTTCCATACCACATGAGGTTCATTCAATTTCCATAAATAATTAACCAAAGCACACTTGTAAGGAGGGGACCAACTCAGAGACATATTGAAACATAGGAAATAGGGATTCTAAGCCCTAAGTACAAATAACCTAGGATCAATTCCACTTTTCCTAGGATTTCATTAGGATGCAAATCAATAAGGTACAAAGATTGAATTTCAACCTCAAAGGTCAACCAATAAGACCTATATTTGATCATTTTGAGTCTTAGAAATGAATTGGAAATGATTTGGAATGATTAACCTAATTTGACTATATGACCTAATATGAAAAATGTAATATCCCAAAGATGAGCAAACAAAAATAATAATTTTCAGGTGGATATAGGGGTGGTAGAGTGATGTGTACCTATCAAAAAAATCTAGATCTGACATGTGCAAAGGGACTTAGTCTCCCATGGGTGAATGGGTCTTTGTAAACCTTACCAAAACTTCAAAATGTGATCTTGTAGTCTTTTGTTTGTTCTTTGTTCCTTTACCTACAAATCTCCATTTTTGGATCTAAACCTGTGATAATTCTACAAAAGAAATTGTTTGGGTGGCCATATGGGAGTTTTCCTCATTCAAAACCTATTTTGGTAATTAAACCTCAATATAAGCCAAAGATCTAATAGAAAATAGGGTGTGGGATCTAACCTTATGTGTGTCTAAGGTTGTTATAAGCTAAAAATATAGAGAAACCCTACTCAAGCACATTAGAGTGAGATTCCTACATAAAAATGATAAGATCTAATTAGGGAGAAGCCAAAAACTCTATGTAAATTATATGAAATATAATTATACCTTGCTTTAGGATGCAAGAGGAAGGAAGCTTGAAGATGAGAAAAATTAGGAAACAAGTCATTAGGTTGAGGGAAGTGGCCAAATGCATCTCCAAAACCTAAAATACATAATGCTCTTCCATAGACATCAACCTTAAATCATGTGATAAAGCTTTCAATAAAATCTGCAAATGGGCTTGAAGATTTATAATTTCAAATAATTTTTCTCCAAGACTTCAAATTATGCTTTCTTGAATGTTATCTCTTATGTTATTTTTTTGAAATGGTGTAAAGACTAGGTATTTATAGGTGTTTCTCTAATTTCCCAAAGATTAAATCTAGGGAATGTTAAAATGTTGTCAACAATATATTAAAAATTAGTCCCCGATAATATAGGGGGACCCATTCATGTTAGAATTATGAAAACATGAGCCATTGGATCAAAAAACAAACAAAGACACCTTCCATGCAAGAGAGTTGCAAAGAATAATATGCAATATTCCTCAACAAGAAAAAACTACATAATACAAGAGTTCAAGAGAAGAGAAAATCTCAAGAGTAGAAGAATTAAAAGGAATACAATGAGGGTTGAGTGCTATATAGGAGAAACCCTAAATGATAGAGGAATTAGATCATGACAAGTGTCAAAATCACATGTGATGAGATAAAATGATATAATAATAGCTCACTTTAGTTAACATAAAAAACACTTAGTTAACTGAACAAAGAAGTTCTACATTTAGATTAAGTGCATGAAATCAATTAGACAAATAATTAATTAAATATTAATTATTTATTAGCTAATTCATTATTACTCTAATATCCCCCTTAAGATTAACTTAGGGAGTAGCTAAAAACCCTCTCAAAAAACAAGGCCTAGTGAGGTACCCATGTACAAACAAAAGAATCTCTCACAACTAGAGAAAAGGAGATAACCATGTCATGGGAAAAAATCCTATCCAAAAGAGAGAAAGGAATATGAAGGATTGAAGAAGCCTCCAAGTCAAGGTGAAGGACTAAGAAGCCTCCAACCAAAACAATTTCCCAAATAAAGAGGAACATGTAGAACATCACTGAAATACAAAGAAGTTGTAGATTATTATTGAATGATGAATAATATAGTGTTGAAATGAAGAACCTATAGAAATATGAATGCAAGAGTTTCCATATGGTAAATGATCCATCTCAACAAAATGCATGGGTAATCAACCGCTAATGTACCCTACATCCGACTAGTACATAGGTACAAGAACTAGATAGATAGATCACTCCAAACCACGAAAGCAAGGAAGCATTAGCAACAATAGTAGAAACCCCCCATAATGCTAAAAAGGGAGAGCCAATATAGGTACACTAAAACTTTGTGTCACAAAGAAGTGCATGTAGGATCAAAACAACCTACAAATAAAAGGGTGTGCAAACTAAGGCACATGCATGAGTCAAGAATTATTGGGATTCATGATTGTCATGGAAGGGACAATCACTTGAAAAAGGTGTGATGGAAAAATAAAGGAAAAAGTCAACCCCCATGACACTTTATATCATAGTACGAGTACAAATGGCATAACAAGATACGTGAAATCCACAAAAAGTATACACTAGAATAACACTTTATTTCAATACATTTACAAAAGAGAAAGTGCATGAAAAGAATGTTTACAATAGCTAAATAGGATAGAATACTAGAAATACATGAAGAACAATAAAAAAAATTCATCCCACACAAATGAAAAGTTTCGAGGAGCTAAGATGTCTAAATAATTCACCAAAATGTGAAAACACAAAAAATTGAATAAAATGTACCTGGAGAGAAATATAGAAAAAGTGCATAGATTGTTGTGAAGAGATTTGAAAGACCATCCTAATTTCACTAGAATCATAGAAAAGGAGAAATAGTTCAAAATTTATAAGCTTGAGACTGAAAATGACACCTCTAACTTCAATAAGCTATAGAATACACTAGTAGAAAAAACAAGTGATGAGACCCACACCACTAGGAAGTTGGTAGAACTATATTTTTGACAATATCTAGTTTGCCAAAATTTGAAATTGTACGTCCAAGTTATGGCCAAAATAAAAAAAACACCTCCTTTAGGGCACAAAGAGGATTTCAAGGTGCCATGTTTTGCATCCATACCACTGATGTCATGTTGATGTCAACTGAATATTTTGGGAATATTCCTAGACATCGAAAAAAATATCCGACCCCTTGTAAAGAGAAAAAAGCTAGAATATTCCTTGCCTAAAATGGAATATTCTATATGAAACCCAAAAAATTATTTTAGAAAACATTGATGAAAAATGTTGCCTGAAAAGAGGTTGCCGCCAAAAAGTTTTTAAACAACACTTGTAATTTTTTTTAGGGAAGTGGAAAATAATTTTGAGTTGTTGGAGTTTTTTGACCACTGGTTGGTAGTTTGAAAACTACTTCCATTGGCTTTAAAAGTCACCATGGGGTTTTTAAACCCTTCTAGCGATGGAGTAGGTACCACCAATGGTGGTGATATGACCATTACTAGAGTACTGAACATGCAATACCTTGCACAACATGTTTTAAAAATATATATATAAATATATATTTTTAAAAATATTAAATAAAAGAATTTAAAAAAAAACCGACATGCAATTTTTTAGCTCATTTTTTTTGAAATGTGTGCATAGGTCGTACATGGATCACATGTAATAACCCATTCCAAATTATTACTTAATTAATATTACTGTAAATGACACATGAATATACACCAAATTAAAAAGACATATCTAGTGGCTAAAGTCAATCATAGCTACACATGCCCATTTAAAATGAGTCAAAGATTCTTATATTCACTTCAAAAGTCAAATTATAATATCAAGTTTTACTTGGCTCCTAAGGCCACAATGTCATTTCATAGTGAATTTATCATCAAGTACATGAATGAATTACATCAAGTTACATCATAGACTATAATATTCTAGTGAACAACTAAGGTTCTTCTTCAATGCTCACCTCCATTGGTGGATGAGAACATGGTTGAAGCACTTTACTACCCAACCACAAAGCTTATGGTTCCCGGGTATTCTTCCAACTTGAAGAATGCTCAAACCTACATGAAAAGTTTAGCAAGAGAAAAATCTACAAGGTGGAATTTGGTGCATGCCCATACATCAACATGCAATTTCTATCTACAAGTTAGAAAAGAAAGTGTAATATCTATGCTAGGAATGGTAGAGAGTGAATTCACAGAGTTCTTTCATACATACATAATGAGCTACATTGCTTGGCCAAGCATAATAAGTGTGTTGCAACAACAACAAATAATAGTTTTATGCCTTGCATAACCATCCCATATTTTTTCCTTGGTCAAAATGGGCCCCCCTTTGTTGTTTTTTGTCCTTGGTTTTTTTTCAACAAAGTTTGGAGTTATTCTTTCTTCCAACACTTTTTTTTCCCTTTTTTGTTGTTCTGTCAGAATCGGAACCAGAATGGAATCTAGGTTGAAATTTGTTTTGAGGATTCCATTCCGATCTCGGTCTCGTTTGTCTTTTCATTGGTCTCTTTGTTTGTATTTGTCGGAGCCAAAGCCGAAGTGGGTAACAAGTTCGAGATTTATATATAGTATCAAACTTGTTTCCATTCCACCTCCGCCTTCGCCTTTTGGTTTGTTCGTTTGGACTTGAGATCGGTGATGGGTTTTCTTGTTTCGGTCTTGTTGTTTTTCTTTTGGTTCTTTCTTTCCTTTTCCTCTTTGTTGGCGGAGCCAGAATTGGAAATAGAAAAAAACTTGAAACTTTGAAAAAGTTTGTAAATCAGCTCTCATTTCGACTCCGGTCCCGCCTTTCTTTCTTTTGTTGTCTGACTCTACTTCAGTCACACAACAGTCTTGTGCCTGTTCCCTCTATGGTTTCGACTTAGATCTGCCACATTTATGGCATTAATTACAGGTGCCTTACACGTATGAAGCTGGGTTCTTAACCTTAATTAAGGTTAATTCAATGGTTATTATCACTATTTAAAGAGTAAGAATGAACCAGAGCTACGGTGGAGCATTTGGGAGCGCGATTCAATCGAAAGTAGGACCTTGTCGCGTGGATTCACATCAAAAGACTAACTTGTTGGATTGCGTTTGGAGGTAGGGTTTTTGTTCTTTATTTTTTTGTTCATTGTATTTTGTTTAGCCTCTTGTTCTTCACGTGGGTTCGTAGCTCTTTGTTTTCTTTCGAATCCTTGCTATTTTTTTTTTGCCTGTCTTCTCTTTTGTTCTGCTTTGTTTTTCTTGTTTTTGGTTTGTCTTTTATTTTAATGTTTGTCATTTTCTTCTTTGTTTGTTTTTCCACGGTCATTTTCATGTTTTCTTCATGCCTGTATCATGGTGCCCTAGTTTTTTTTAGAGGGTGTTGATCGTGTGCTACTTTATGTTTATGGTGTTCTTTGATTCATTTGTTTACCTACTATTTCTTTTGTGTATCGACTCATTGGTTTCGAATAGGGTTAAGTTTTTGCCCTAATTATTTAAGTCGAAGGGTTTTTATAAACTAGGTTTTTTATGCGCGACTCTATTTAAATTAGAAAATAATTCCCTAGTTACTATATTTTCCTATCGGTCGTATGGGGATGGTTTCGGGCTGTCATTTTTAAGCCCCTTTATTTTTGTTGGGTTACCTCATTTCTTAGGTTATGACATCATTCGTTATTCTGTTGAAATTCCTAAAATGATGTCATGGTTGTTTAAACCGAGGTTGGAGCCGGGATTGATTTCCTTTTCAGAACATGGTTTGTAATAAATGTTCGACTTCGGCTCTAGTCCCGCTTCTGATGGGTTATAGGTTATCAAAAGGATGTTCAACAAAGGTAGAATCAGAGGCAAACCAGGATATAAGTTTGAAATTTATTCATTGTACCAAATCAATGTTCATTCCGATCCCGGTTCCGATTACCATGCTGACTTCGGCTCCGATCCCGCCATATGGTTTATTGAGAACTCAATGTCCATTTCGGTCCTGACCCCGATAATGTTTTAAAAGAGATTTTTAAGGATGTCTTCTAGCTGGTTCCGCCTCTGGTGTATATGAAGGGTAAGATCTCTAACCATGTTTTTGTTATACTTCTTGTGGATCTAATATGGGGTTTTTATTGTAGAAACTAAAGAATGTCAGGAGCATTGGGTGAGGCTTCTTAGAGGAGTCAACCTGCAGAAACTTTAAAAGCAGCAGCTAAGCCTAAAAATTTTAAACTTGAACAACTCCCTTATAACTTGAGGTATAATCATCGGGGTCCTATTGTCACTGCTAGCAAGGTGGATTCCGATTGGGCAGATATAACTGATACAAATCTGGGTCCGTTCCATTATGAGGAGTTGTACTCTGAAACATTTATGGAAGAGGTAACAAGGATAACCCAAAGGATAGTGGAGTCAAGATTGGATCATATCACTATTTTTCCTCTATCAATTCAATTCCCTGAACTAATAATGATAGCAACTGGAGCCTATAATCCGACTACTAGACAGTGCGTGGATTCACAAGGAAATGCTATCATTGATTTGACTCCCCAAATGTTCCAATTTATGTTCAATGTCCCCAATCCAAGGAATCCTAACCAACTCAATGAGTTGGAGGCTTTGAAAATGTATAGTAACCATAAGGAAGCCAACAAATTTTATTTGAATAAGAAATGGTTGAGAACTGAGAAGAAGTCTCTGATAAAGCTTCCAGATCAGCCTAAAAGGGTAGAGTTCTACAAAGAGGTAGGGGACATAATAATGATGTTATCCAGAGTCTTTGGAAAGAGAGATGATTTTCACTTTAAGGAATTGATGTTTCCATTCATTTAAATAATCTTGGATGGAAGGAAGCAGTTTGATTGGCCCATGATTATGTCTGAAAGTATACATAATCAAATGGTTAGGGTAAGAGAAACCAAGAGTTTCTTTATGGCCTCTTATGTCATTTATGCAACAACAAGGAGAGGAATTTTTCTAGGGTTAAACAGAGTGGGAGCATTGGGCGAAGCTAATGGACATAATAAAGTATGGAACTATTATGACCAACTATCCTTACAAATCTCTGAACTACATTATAGAAGAGTTAATGATGCATTTTTTTATGTTATTATTAACCAACTTAATGGAGATGCAGGGTATAGACTGAGCCGGGAGGCCATGTTGTTTATTACAGAGTGGGGATATTAGTTTATCCAATACCCCAAGTTTACTTATTTCAGGCTGGCTGGGTTTGAGGGTCATCCTCACTTACTCCCTAGATTCTGCAGCAATAGAATGGTCTTAATGGAGTTTTTTTACCAAGCCTTGGGGGTCAATACTAAATTTGGAATAAAGCATAAGACTGGCTGTCACAAGTTCCCCATGCAGTTGGGTGAGTACAACTTCCCACACCTTGTGGGAGCTAAGGTTGTTTGCAATGAATTAGTGCATTTGAAATTGGGCCTATATACTACTAGGAAGCATTTTGATCCAAAGAAGAAGATGAATGTTTTGCTTGCTTTCGTTTTTGATAAAAAATTCAATATGTTGGAGGACTTCTGAAGTGATCTTTAGAATGAATATGATTTGAGGAAGAGGAACTATGAAAGATTTCCTATCCCACTCATGGTGGAATATGGAGTTAAAGTAGACATTCTTGAAACACTATCAAATGATGGTGTAGTTTTGGATCCTGTATATGAAGCACAAGATGTAGGTACTAAGAGTTTGGATCCTATAGATTGGGATGTGGAGGAGACTATTGATATTAAACAGATAGAAAGACCAATGTTGGATAGAAGTATCCAATGGGTTGTACTCATAACCAAAATGCCTGGGGGTCAAACTTCAAAGAAAGGAAGAGGGTACAAGAGAACAAAGAGAAGAATGCCTCCAAAGGACCCTTGGAATTCTTCCCTCCTAACATAGAATAATTTGAACTCGAAGCTTCAACTCAAGATTTTCCTGAAGCACATGAGGAGGAAGTCCCAATAGGACCTATGGCTTCAACATCAGTTGTGGGTGAGTCACCATCTCAACTCCCTCCTATAGAGCAACAAAGTGAAGAAATGCCTAAGGGGACTCTCCATGAAGAAGTTGAGATGAAAATTCATGATACTTTGTCGGATAAGGGGACACAAGAGGAGATGCCTCTAGATGAAACTAAGCATGCTTTGACAGAAGATGATTAGTGGTAATTATTTGAAGAAGCTAAGAAAGCCTCAGATGCAAAGGAACATGCTGAAGCTGTAGCAAAAAAAAAAAAATAGATACAAAGGCACAAGCTGATGCAGTACTCCAGCAATAACAGCTGGAGGCCAAGCAGAAAGTTGATGAATTGATCAAGCAACAACAACAAAAGGAGCATGAGCTCAAGGAAAAGGATGAAAATGAAAAATTAGAGATGGTGCAAAAGATACATGAGTTGGAAGAAGAGAAGGCCAAACAAAGAAGAGAAAGGGAGGCCCTTGAGGCTAAGTTTAAAATGATTGAAGAGGCCTACAAGAAAAGAGAAGAATAATAATGCTTGTAGAAAGAAAAGGATGTTGAAGAGCTTGTTAAGCAGCAACATAAGGAGAAGGAAGCGTGGGAAAAGCTCAAGAACTTGGAAAGAGAAAGAGACAAACTGCTTGAAGAGAAGAAGTTGGAGGAAGAACGATTGAAAAAAGAGCAAGAAGATAAAAGGTTATAGGAGAAGAAGGATAGGGAAGAGGTTGAGAAACTTGCACAAGAGAATGCAGAAAAAGAACAAAAAAATGTGCAGGAGGTTGATTCTCAACCTAATGTTAATTTATTACAGCCACTATCTTCTACAACTGCTACCTCTTCCTCTACCGTAATGGCTACCACTCCTAGTGATCCTACTTGGTTGAAGCTTGATCTTGAAAAGAAACAAATAGCTCCCACCGCAACCTCTTAATTTGGAAGAGATGATGAAGGAGATATAAAAGGAGAGACCCAAGAAGAGTGCCAAAATTCTTCATTCCACAAGACTCACTGAAGTAGGGGAGATTATTGCAGAATGTGCAATTCCAGTAGTGGATAAGAATAGGGGAGACATGAAGGTCACTGATTACCAATTGGGCACTGTCAATTTAGGGAAGCTTGCAAGGAATCAACAGATGAATTTGATTGATGTTGTAGCTTCATCCACCAAGTCCAAAATGATGAAAGACAAACAAAGAAAGGATGAGATCAAGGCTCAGTTGGATCAGATGCATACTTTCTTAAGGGATGTTTCCACTCCTAGGTCACAACAAGTTGCTGCCTTGGAAACACCAGTTTTTCTTAGAAAAAGAGAGGTTGATGATCTGGTGCAAATGAAGAATAAGTCTAGGATGATGGACAGGTGGATAGATAAACTTAACTAGGAAGTGGGTGAGGTGTTAGTAAGTAGTTTTGAGATTCATAAGATAGTGTTGGAATTGATAGAGGAAATGAGTCACCACACTGAAGCTTTGGGAAAGTAGGAGGAGGAATATAGGGGGTATGTCTAGAAAATAAAGGATATAAATAAATTGCCAAAGTCAACTCTTCTTGAGCAATCCATCCTCGAGGAAGACAATGCAGATTTCTTGGAAAAAGCCTCAAGCATAATCCGGTTTAGATCTGATTTTATATACAAGCATAGGAATGAAATTCAAGATGCTAGTAAGGACTTGAATGAGCAACTTGATGAACTAGAAGCTGTTGTAGCCATTCTAGTTAATGTGGATATATTGGTTAAGGAAGGTATGCCTCTAAATAAATTAAAAGAGAAATGGGACAATAGGTTTCAAGAGGTTATTCAGAAAGAGGATGATGGAGAGGATCTATTATTAGATAGATTAATGGATGTTAAGGAAGAAGTGAAAGATGCGAGGAAAGAGTTTCCTAAATTAAAAGAGATGAAGGAGTTTTCCTCTACAGAATTGAAGAGAATTAAATTTGAGCACAACTGGATTGATCGGCCGGATGTGGATATTCTTCAACAAGTCTTCGCCAGTTATGATGAATACCTTCTAGAGCAAACTACACAGGAATGAGTTGGCATCAAGATGGTCTATTTTGGGCACATGACTCCCCCCCTTTTTCTCTCCTATTTCACAGGGAAATCAGCGTTGGAACTAGAGATCAACTAGTCTAATTTTTTGAGGAGGTTCTGATTCCTTGATTAGTGGATCTCAAATTTTGATTGAGAGGGATTTGTGCTTAGCATGCCTATATGTATTTTTGAATTCCATATTGTAAAGGTCAGCTGATGAAAGTAGAATTAGCCACCTGATGATAGCAGATAGGAATTTTTTAGCTTTAAGTAAAGACACTTTGTTTTAAGTTCAGTTGAATTTAGATACACCTTTTATACAGTGTTATGTTGGAATAGAGTTTCTCGGATAAGGTTAATGAATCATAATCGGTCTGTATGCTAGTGAGTTTGTTGTGCATAAATGTTTCTTATTTGATGTGAATCAATAGGAGAAACTAGATTTCAAAGATTATTTCATTAAATTGTCTATGGATGGAATTGTTACATGTATGTTGATCTATGTTATTAGCAATGAATGAAGAGTTTGTTCTTTTAAATCTTAGGGTATTGTGATGAATGATTGTGATGGTTAAACTAAGAACTACAAATATATGCAATAGTATGGATTGTTCTGTAATTGCATCATGTTATGGTTTTCTTGATCTGTTAAAGAAGCATTTGTTGTTAAGAATATATTTCTGGATGTTAGAGAATTTTGTTCAGATTTTATTGATTTATGCCTTGATATATATTTTTCTATTTATTTTAAACCCCCCCATTAAACATAGATTGATGAATTTTTTGTTGCTTGCATTCCTTATCACCATCAAAGGCCCCTTGAATATTACAGTTACATGGGCCAATTGAGTGACATCAAAAAGTTGAGAACCAACTACTAGGACCTTGGGAGTTAGGCTACTATATGTTGTCTTTCTTTTTCAAGAGGAATAGAGTAGAAACATTCCTTTTAACGTTGTTTGTGTCATTTTCACCCTCAACAGATCTGGTGCTAGAAGGAGGGCCTGAAGGAACAAGCTGGCTTGGATTGGGTCATTCTCACCAGAAAAGTATGGGAGGATTCTTAGATCCTCTACCGACCTTGATCCATTAATTGAACTTCGAACCCCAGTTAGACATAGACCCCAAGCTCATAGAATTTCTGTCCCACCATTGTCACCACCACTTACTCCACCTGGATTTCTACCAAATCCATCTTTACCACCCCAACAACCTAATCTACCAGTCCAACCTGTGTCACCACCGGTTCGGGCTATATCACCACCAGTCCAACCTACTTAACCAATCCCACCACCACCCATGTCTTACTTCACAAATAACCCCTCTCCATTATGGACTATTGCTAGGGGTATCCATGATCTACCAAAGAATCCAAAAAGGGTTTTCCCCAAGTACATGCATGGAGAATCATGAAGCGTTGAGGAACATATACAAGCATTCAAGGATGCCTATACCCGTGCTCAAGTGGATCACCAGGACATGGTATGTAGGTTATTTCCTTATTGTCTGGGGGATATGGCATACAACTGGTATCTAAATCTGCCCCAGGCATCTATTCTGAGCTGGGAAGATTTAAAAAATGCCTTCATTAATCAATTCTGACTCTAGGTAGACCCAACCATCTTATATCATCAATTCTCTACCATAAGAAAGGAACATCATGAAACATTGCCTTTATTCAACACTAGATTCCAAAGAATGTTCCACAGGTTACAAGACCCCTACTTAGTGGCTGAAAATATTGCCATTCTGGCATATTTAAGAGCTGTGGATCCCTTGATTGGCCTATTCTTGTAGAGAACCTATACTGCCAATGAGATTGACTCTTTGTCTAAGGTTTATCATCTCACCATTAAATTGCAACAATAGATAAGTCTGTAATCAGGAAGTTTAGGACCAACCCTCCCTCCCATGGGTTATCAGATGCCTAACCCATCATTGTTCAACATGGTCCCAGGGATGTCTTAATCCCAATATGGACTTGCTTCTGAGTTACAAGCCTTACCTACCATGCCTTTTTTTGCTAATGACATGCAGGATTCTTCCCAACCATCTAAAAACCACCAGCAGCAAGGGGGAGGGTCAACTCATGTTCATTCTCCATTTGTAGGGTAGATTGTGCAAAATGAACAAATTGTTCAACTAACCAATGAGGTAGTGACTCTCAAAAAGACTCTATCTCAAATGTCCAACGACATGGCAAAAATTTGACATAACCCCCCTTAGAACCAAAACTAGAATTATCAGAATCAGGGAGGTTATAACAACTAGGGTAGTTACCCTAACCAGAATGCAAATCAGAACACCAATAGGAACTTCTAGAATAAAAAATCCTCTAACCAAAATTATCAAAATTAGAACAAAGGATACAATTAGAGGTCCAACAATAACAATAGGTAGTGGAACATTGGACCCAACAATGAGAGAGTTCCCCATAATTATCAATCTGGTGAGGATAAACCACACACTGCTAATGTGGAAGACCTCAATTTCATGACTAATTGGTGTAGGCTACATGATACTGTAGCACATTGTGAGGTCAATTGCCCAGAGATGGAAAAAATGGTGAAGATTGCACAAGTTGATTCCCACCCTCCACAAGGAAATTCCAATCAAGATGGTGGGTCAGTAAGTACTGCCATGACTTATGAGACCATTGAGGAAAAATATCAATTTCCCATGCAGGGAGACAATGAACAAGAAGAAGATGTGTATGATGCCCAAGCCTTCTAGTCTAAGGGTGGTCACTTCTTGAGAAATGAGAATAAGGGCCCATTCACTACATCTGCACCTCCAAACAACATGGTCCCACCTAATCAGAATGTAGATAATAACCCACCACCACCAAAGGGACCTCCTAACTCTTATAATAAAGGTAATCCACATTCTTTTCCTAAATATCAAGTTAGGAATGATTTGGAGTTTGATTTTATTGCAGAATTGCAGAGACAAAAGACATCATTGTCATTCTTCGACATTATGAAGTGGTGCCTAGCTCAATGGGAGGTTATGTTGAAAGACCTGGTGGAGGCAAATCATTCAAAAGGAAAAGGTAAAGTGACTCCAATGATGGAGACAATTGCAACCATCTATAAAGGTAAGACCAGTACCACACCTTTCCTTTTAAGTTTAAGGATATTTAGAAAGAATCTGCATAAATGTCTGTTTGACTCTGGGGCATCAGGTAATGTTATGCCCTTTTCAATTTGCAAGAAGCTAGGATTAAGTCCTACCTAGAATAATAAGAATGTAATTCAGTTGGAAAAAATTGAGGTTAATGTGGTAGGAGAACTAAAGAACATGCATGTACAGGTTGGATCGGATCCAAGGATCCAAACTTACATAGACATCCAAGTGGCTGACATCCCAAAAACATATGGTATGCTCCTAATTCAAAAGCTAATGAAGAGTATTGGGGGATATTTTTCTTTGAATTTCTCTCACATGTGGCTACCTTGGAAAGGGATAGCAACACAGATTAGGATTGAGAGTGAACCTAGGCTCAAACACATGATTACAAAATATGATTCTCTAAATGAAGTAGCATACTTCGAGACTGAAATAGGAGTTTACAAGCAAGAGGAAGTCATGAAATTATCAGTACTCAATCCTGATGATGCACTGCCCCTAGAATAGAGTGACCCAATGATTTCGGTCAAACAACAAGTTCTAATAAGAAAATTGCAACAAGATAGGCTGGTATTAGGAGGAGACTGATTTGAGTAGTTTGTTGCTTCCTAATTGGTGTAGGGTACATTATCACAATCATTTTGAGTTGACATGCCAACCTTTCCTAGATATCTTAAATGATATAGGCTAGCCTTAAATAATTTGTCAAGATCAACCTCAAACGCCCACCAATGAGTTTTCTTTTAAAGCTAAGGATGCTACCATTCTCACTAGAACTAGTCTTTGTCAAAATGAAATTCCTCATGGTTTGAGCAGACTCAGGCTCTATGCTCTAAGTGTCAAGAGGAGATTGAGGTGTCTCAACCTTTCTCCAATACACCTACCTTGGATACCCTACCAATGAATAAGGCATTGATAAAATATGAATCGGATTGCAACTTGATCCAAGAAGTTGTTCAGGAAGTGATTCTTGAGAAATATTTAGATATAGAAAAACCTTTAAATGAGCCTTGCCCCCAGTCACTTTCAACTCCTGATGGCCAACAAAAGTTTGAGCCGCCACACATATTAAGCAAGTCATCCACTGTTATCCCTAAAAAGAAAGAGCTCCTAGCTAAAGACCAATTGTGGAGTCTTAAATTCGATGGCTCCAAATCCAAAGTAGGAAGTGGAGCAAGGATTGAGCTGACCAACCCGAAAGGGAAGACTTAATTTGCATCTTATAGGTTACAGTTTGGCTGCACAATTAATGTGGCTAAATATGAAGCACTTTCTCACAGACTTATGTTTTCCCATCAAAAGAAGGTCACTGTTCTAATGGTAATGGGGGATTCTGAAGTAATTGTAAAGTAGGTACATAACCAATATACTTGACATAACCAAAGATTGGTTGTGTACAAAAATAGAATTTGGAATCTGATTGAAGACTTCGATGCTTTTGGGATCACTCTGATCCCTAGAGAAGCTAATGAAATTGCAGATTCCCTTTCCGTTACTGCTAGCACCTTGGAGCCTATGCAATACTCTAAGCTAATGATATTTTCAGTTGAATTAGTCTCAGTCCCAACTGTCCCAGACAATGTCTGGAATTTTTAGGTATTCGATGATGACAAGCATATATTGGCCTTTTTGGCAAGCTTAGATGTCTTTGAAGGATAGATAATAGATGAATCTGAAAGAGATCAGGGAGATTGGGATCCTGAGAATGGTGATGCAGAAGGGATATTGGACTTGAAAAGAAATAGTATTCCAAAGGGGATGGTAGCTTTGGAGAGAATATTTGATTCTGACACACGGGCTTGTCAAAGGGTGCCCATAGAGAGTGATGGAGGGAAATATGAATCTGTTAATCTGACTCACTTGGGCCCTGAAAGGAATGTTCTCATAGGAAAAACTTGTCTTGAAGAAATTAAGAAGAAGATAGTTAAAGTTTTGGAGCAGAACATTGCAACCATTGCTTGGGGGTATGATGACTTAAAGACCTTTGAAACTTTTGGTGATCACCAACATACCCATACCATACCTCTTAAGCTAGAATCCAAGCCCTTCTATAAAAAACAACGCCCGGTCAATGCTTTGATTGAGCCCCTGATTCAGAAGGAGGTGCAAAAGCTCCTATCTGCAAGAATAATCTTCCTAGTCAGACATTCTACCTAGGTTGCAAACTTAGCTCTTGTGTGTAAGAAAAATGGTGAAATCAGGTTATGTGTTGATTTCAAGAATTTAAATAAGGCCTCTGAGAAGGATAATTATCCACTACCTTCTCTTGATGAGGTATTACAAACAATCAATGGGTCTCAGATGATGTCATTTATGGATGGCTATTCCGGGCATAATCAGGTCCTTGTCAGTCATGAGGATATAATGAAAATTTCCTTCACCACCAAATGGGGCACATTTTCTTATCGGAGGATGTCGTTCAGTATTATCAACATTGGGGAAACCTTTCATCATGCAATGGACATAGAATTCAAGGATCTAATAGCTAAGTGTATCATTATTTACATGGATGACTTAACTATCTTCTCCAAGAGCCAAGGACGCCATGTTGCAAATCTGGAAAAGGTCCTCAAAAGGTGTATAAGCTATGGTGTCTCCCTCAATCCAAAAAAATGTGTGTTTGGAGTGTCTGAAGGGAATCTCCTAGGCCACATCATATAAAAAGAAGGGATATCCATAGATCCTAATAGAGTGGAGGCTATCTTGAAATTGACAAGGCTAGAAAGTAAGAAAGAAATGAGGTCCTTCTTCAGAAGGATTAATTTTGTCAAAACATTTATAACAGGGTTTGCGGAAATCATTAGACCCCTTAATGAGATGATGAAGAAAGAGGTGAAAATAGAATGGAGTAATGAGGCAAAATATTCTTTCTTGCAGATCAAACAATTAATATCTGAGGCACCTATTTTGACTAGCCCAGATTATCTAAAGCCTTTTTATATCAATTCTTTTGTGTCTGACCATTCGTGTGTAACTGTTTTAACGTAATGAAGAGGGGAGGGAGAGGAAAGACATATCGCCTTTATGAGCTCTCCATTCAAGAATGTAGAAGTTAGGTACTCGGCCCCTAGAAAAACAAGCCTTTGCATTAGTTAGAGCGGTAAAGAAATTCAGGCATTACATTCTTTGAAGTCGGGTAATGGTCACAGTTCCCGATCCTGCTATAAAATCTCTCCTAATGCAAAGCAAATTGGGAGAGTGGAGAGGAAAGTGGATGGATATTCTACAAGAGTTGGACTTAGAGATTCACCCAATGAAACTCGTCTGAGGGCATGGTTTATCAAAGGTGATGGTAGATGTGGACAAGAATATCACATGTCAGCAGTTCACTGTGCAATCATTTACTAAAGATCCTTGGTACACAGATTTGATCTTCTTCCTCCTCAACAATAGATGTCCAGAAGGGATGAATGCTACTCAAAGGAGAGAATTGAGGATGAAGAGTTCTCATTATATGCTTAAAGGGGGATCAATCTATAAAAGGAACTTTCAAGGAATTTACCTGCATTGTTTGGATCAGCAAGAGGCTAAGCACGCCATTTCTGAGTTTCATGGAAGACATGGTACAAGACATGGATCTACGGATGCTTTGGCCCATCAAATTCTTAGATCAAGCTATTATTGGCCTTATGTATTTTGGGATGGACACCAACATGTCAGGATGTGTCATGTATGCCATACCTCTGCACCCAGGGAAAGAAATCCAACAATGCCTTTGCAACTAGTGTATAAGGTAAGACCGTTTGCTCAGTGGGCACTGGACTTTGTAGATGTCATTAACCCAACCTCTTCTACAGGTCACAAGTTCATCTTGACTGCAACTAAATATTTTACCCACTGGACCAAGGCTCAGCCCTGCAAAAATAATACCATAGAGGTGGTTATCAAGTTTTTAACTAAGAACATCACCACCTGGTTTGGAGTACCATTTTCCTTGGTATGTGATAATGGCCGTGCTTTTTCTTCAGCTGAATTTATTCAATGGGCTTCTGAACATAAAATCATTTTTAAATATTCATCTAATTACTACCCTCAAGGAAATGGAGTGGTTGAGTCCACTAATAAAAATTTGTTGGAAGTAATAAGGAAATTGTTAGAAAACAATCCTAGGGACTGGCACACCCAGTTGAGATTTTCCCTATGGGCATATTGAACCCGAATCAAAGCTGCCCTAGGAAATTCACCATTTAAGTTGGTCTACGGTGAAGACCCAGTCTTCCTGATCCATTTGCAAATACCTTTCCTTAATTTTAAGCAAAAAAATTATACAAAGGATGATAAGATTGAGGTCAGACTAATCAATTTGCTCAACATAGAGGAACAAAGAGATGTTGCTTTGCAACAATTCTCTAAGCATTAGGTTGTCATCAAACACTAGTTTGACACAAGGGCCAAGGTAAAGGCTTTTAGGATATCAAACCTTGTGTTACTATGGGACAAAGCTAGAGAGAAGAAGGGAGAACACTAGAAATTTGATAGACTCTGGTTAGGTTCATATCAAGTAGATGAGATACTAGGAAAGAATTATTTTTGTTTGAGTACCTTGACAGGAGAAATTGTTCCATTGCCAATTAATGGTTAGTTTCTCAAGCACTACTTTGGTTCATGAAGGTCTGATGTTTTGGAATAATTGTACTATACTATATCATATGTATTTAAGTTTTTTTTTGTTGTTTTGTTTTTGTTTGTTCTTTTTTTTTCGCTTTGTTTCTTTTTCTTCATTTTCTTTTGTCTTGTATTGTCTTGTTTCGTTGGGGATCTTCATTTCTATCCATCCCAAGAAAGGGGGTTGTTATTCAAAGTATGCTATAGGCACTAGGAGAGAAATTGATTTAGGTATTTTCAATGAGCATCTTTTGAAGGATTTCGTTCTAAAACTCATGCCTTATGACAATTTTAATGTTGGTTTGAAAAGTTATTAAGGGTAAAAGGTACATTGTGAATGCCTATTTATTTTAGGGTAGCTTTATCTTTGATTCAAGTGAAAAATCCGATTCCAAGACTGTCATGAAATTCATTGTATTTCTCAACCCACATTTCAGACTGATTGCATCTGAGTATTGAGAAAAGTTCATAAAAGGTTTCTACAAGTGAAGCTTTAGTGAAAAAAAAGAAGAGAAGAGAATCAGAGAAAAAGGAAAACTCAATATCAAATGGGTGAATCAAGTATCTCTATCGGGGCTATGGACGTCTGTCTGGCAGCAGAGCAATGCCTAGGATTTCATTAGACGATAGTTAAAGGACTCAACCTATGTAGCTTGAATCTTAGGTATAGTTGTTCAGGAGTGGAGAAAGTGTCTATAAAGAATGATGCACAAAATATGCACACACTTAGATTCATAAAGTTTCATGAGCACATACATCTGAGATTCCAGCTCAATATTATTCTATATATCCTGATCTTATTCAAGTTAACATGCTTCATATGCCAAGTATTTTTTGGGTGACTGAATTTTTTTTTGGGTATCTTGAAAATAGGTAAACCATTTTCCCAACCGAGTCGCCATTTGTTATGCCTTGCATAACCACCCCATATTTTTGCCTTGGTCAAAATGGGTCCCCCTTTGTTGTTTTCTATCCTTTGTTTTTCTTCAACAAAGTTTGGAGTTATTCTTTCTTCCAACACTTTGTTTATCTTTTTGTTGTTGTTCTATCAGAACCGGAACCAGAATGGAATCTAGGTTGAAACTTTTTTTGAGGATTCCATTCCGATCCCGGTCCCGTTTGTCTTTTTGTTGGTCTCTTTGTTTGTATTTTTCGGAGCCAAAGCCAGAGTGGGTAACAAGTCTAAGATTTATATATAGTCTCGAACTTATTTCCATGCCACCTCCACCTCTACCTTTTGGTTCGTTCATTTGGACTTGAGATCGGTGATGAGTTTTCTTGTTTCAGTCTTGGTGTTTTTCTTTTGGTTCTTTCTTTCCTTTTCCTCTTTGTTGGCGGAATCGGAATCGAAATTAGAAAAAAACTCGAAACTTTGACAAAGTTTCTTAATCAACTCTCATTCTGATTCTGGTCCCACCTTTCTTTCTTTAGTTGTCTGACTCTACTTCGGTCACACAATAGTGTTGTGCCTATTCGCTTCGTGGTTCCAACTCCGATCTTTCACATTTATGGCATTAATTACAAGTGCCTTACATGTATGAATCTAGGTTCTTAACCTTAATTAAGGTTAATTCGATGGTTATTATCACTGTTTAAAGAGTAAGGATGAACCAGAGTTGTAGTGGAGCATTTGGGAGCGCGATTCAATCGATAGTAGGACATTGTCGCACGGATTTGCATCAAAAGACTAACCTGTTGGATTGCGTTTGGAGGTGAAGTTTATGTTCTTCATTTTTTTGTTCATTGTATTTTGTTTAGCCTCTTGTTCTTCGCATGGGTTTGTAGCCCTTTGTTTTCTTTTGAATCCTTGTTGTTTTTTTTTGCATGTCTTCTCTTTTGTTCTACTTTGTTTTTCTTGTTTTCAGTTTATCTTTTATTTTACTATTTTCCATTTTCTTCTTTGTTTGTTCTTCTGCGGTCATTTTCATGTTTTCTTCGTGCACGTACCGTGCTGCCCTAGTTTTTTTTAGAGGGTGTTGAGTGTCTGCTATTTTATGTTTATGGTGTTCTTTGATTCATTTATTTACCTACCGTTTCTTCAGTGTATCGGCTCATTGGTTTTGAATAGGGTTAAGTTTGTGCCCTAATTATTTAAGTCAATGAGTTTTTATAAACTAGGGTTTTTATGCGCGGCTCTGTTCAAATTAGAAAATAATTCCCTAGTTACTGTATTTTCCTGTCGGTCGTATGGGGATGGTTTCGGGCTGTCATTTTTAAGCCCCTCTATTTTTGTCGGGTTACCTCATTTCTTAGGTTATGATGTCATTCGTTATTATGTTGTTTTTTTAGTAAAAGTATTGTCTACAACTATCTTGTCTTTTCATTTCAAACAAAACAGTTTAATTTTCCTCTAAAAAATTAGGCTATCAGATTTTCTATTGTTCCATATAAATATTAATTAAAGTTCAAGAGTAGTCATATAAATATTATAATGACCTGTTTCAACATTCTGGTTGATTTTGAAACAACATCCATACTAAACCCTAAGGTTACCTGGGGTTTCTTTCTTAACCTGAGCCCCTTTCTATGGCCATTACAATCCTTCTTGGTCACACAAATATGACTGCCCTTTTTACATTACAAAATTCATTCTTTTCCCAAACTGACTATAGGTCATGTACAAGTTTACATAAAGAACTTAAAGGGTCTATATCATAAGTATGTTTGACATGCAAAATGTTTTCTATATCTGCTACAAGAGAAAAGATGTTCGATCATGGAGATCGAACCTTCATAATTTTAATTGAAAGTAGACCTTACATTTTCATAATCTCTTCTAATTGATGGCAACCTCTATAAGCTTACATTGATCACAATTTTAAGGAATAACTCAACTTTCTTACCAATTCAACCTAGCCGATAATGGTAGAGAAACATAATAAAAAATGAAAACAAAAATAATATGCATAAGGTAAACATGGGGTTTATACCACCCCCTTACTTGGGTTCAACATTTGAATCCCCTATGATACCAATCACAATGAGGGAATGAATCTGATCGAAATATAATCTAATCACCAGCATATGGCCAACTTAGCTGTGTGAGCTATCATGCCAGTCACACCTTAAAGGTGACAAGCTTCAATCTAGCCATTGAGGCTCCATTCAAGACACATCTTATGTAATGCATGTCAAGGCCATTGACCCCAAAGAGGTGGTCTATCATGCATTGTACTCAGCTCAAGGCTGAACACTTAGTGACAAGAATACATTTTGTGTGCTTAATGAATTTGCTTCAAAAAATGCAATGACTACAAAAATTATGACAATGAAAATCAACTAAATTCAAAGGGATTCCGACTACCTCAATATTCAAATTTTCAAAGAAAATCTTACCTTTGATTTTTCTTATCACTTCAAGCTTTCTCTGCTCTTTCCGTGTTGTTCGTCAATCTTCTTTTTCCTTTGTTCCTTTCTATCTCCTTCGCACTATGGTAGAGATCCTATTTTTTTTGAAAATTTGTGGTGTGTCTTGCTCTGTCACCATTCTATGCTTTTGTGCTTGGGGTTGGGCCTTAGGGTTTTAGGTTATAAACCCTCTCTTCAAAGTTTGTATTGATATCAAGGATGAATGTTATAATCCTTTGTTGACCTAGGTATCTGGTTACCAGTCACTTAAGTTGCATCTTTAGTTGTTAAAATAATTCTCCATACCAACCCCTTGGGTTAGCTTTGTTGGTCACCATCTACAAAATACTCATTTTTAATGTTCCCATGGTCAAGCTAAATAATTTCATGTTTAAAGACTTAAGCCTTAAGTCTCTACTTCTCAAGGGTCAAGTTGCGTCGACCTAGTGGTGTCCCCATTTTAAATGCTAACTATTTTGGCATGCACAAAAATGAAGGTTTATAACGGTCATTCAATTACTGAGAAAGGATCTCAATCATTCCTTGCACACTTGTTGGTGTTTATTATTCATGAAAATAATCTCATGGGCTAGCAGGTGGTCGTCGCATGCCAGGTCTAGTATTAGCAAGCAGAGATAAAGAAGAAAATCGACAGTCGATAGTGGGTGACATGGGTCAATCCTAAACACTCCCCACCATCTTGTGTGGGCCTCTCCTTCACTGAAAGGTTCTCAATGGGGTAGTGGGTGATTGCTCGTGTGGAATAACCCAAAGGACATGGAGGCATTAAAGCAAAGGGTGAATATCAATCAAATATTTTCACATGGGATTTGAAGATAAAGGATGTGATACTAATAAAGGTATGGTGAATGTGTTTTAAGATCTTTTAATCTAGATCATTGATGGTGTAGATGAAATAAGGCTGCAGGTAATTGGTTATGATTAAGGTGTGAAGCTGTGCGATTTAATCTCAACCCTTCCCTGTCTCTCTGCTAATGAAAGATGTGCATGGTTTAAGAACCAGGAGGGTGAGGGGAATGTGACACATGGTTTTTGGCTACATTGACAAAGGATTAGTGGGGCCCATGACACATTAGCAAGTGGTTCCATGTGGCTTAGTGACATTTAATGAATATTGTAGCTGCATATAATCAAGTTTTTCAAATCAGGATGATTAAATATGGATCATTTATCAACTAATCTATCCATGTGATCAATGGATAACATTCAAAACTCAGCTTGAGGGCAAGTGAGCCATTTTGGTTCATGCGAACGAGCCTTTATAATGGAAAGGACATTGAGTGACCAAGGTAAAAGATTGCATAGCTATTAAAACCTGTCTTAAAGGCACAACTAGGCATTGTGAAGGACATTCTACACACTTGGAGAGCTCATGCTATGGTATTCAGGCTTCTCAGATGTCAAGGCTAGGGTTACCAACCTTCAAAAGAACTAGTAAGTTAATTGCTGTTGCCTCATCAAAATTATTGATAATTGTGTTTTCCCAAGCCTCTAAGTCAATTAGGGTTTCTCTTGGTTCTGTATTTTAAGGTTTGACGTTCATTAAGAAGAATTGGTTAGTCTTGCATTATCATAATTAGTGTCAAACCCTTTTATAACTTGAAAAGTTTGTTCCAAGAAGCCAAAAACCCTATTGTATACTATCTTTTGTGTCATGGCTCCCAAAGCAGAGTCAAAGGCATCCTTGTCTAAAGGAGAGAATTATGTACCCGAAAGGCCTTTGAATAAAGACCTTACGAACCAATTGCCACCCTTAACCAGTGAAAAATCTAAGGGTTAGCTACTTCTCCGAGGTCCCCAAGTAGTTGAAGGTTTGATTGACAAGAATAATTCTATAATGGATGCCCAAGTACCTTACATGGGTTGGGAATTGTTCTTTGGATGGTTTAGAAATAGAAACATGGGTATTCTAGTGGGTAACCCTTGGAAGTGTGATCTCGAAAAGCTGATTGTCCCAAGTGTCTACATGGATGTTGACTTGCTCAAAGTAGTAGCCAAAAATTATGAACCAGTCACAAGGACAATAAGGACATATGATGGGAAATAAATGGTTAAAATTGCCAAGGAGGAATTTGCTCTTGTATTCAGACTCACTGAGTGGAATGATGAAATGCCTAAAATTAATGAGAGCCTCCTCAAGGAAAAATATGATAAGAATAAAATTTCATTCAAATTTCATGTCTTGTCAAGGTACCTAACTGAAATTGGGGGCCAAAGGATTACAATAAGGCAACATGATAAAGAGCCTTTCCCTATCAATTATTTTATTTCCTACTTCCAAAGAACCTTCTACTCCATTTGTCAAATAATTGGTTATGATCCTATCATGGGAATGCCTATGAAATGGATGTATATGAAATTCCATATTCAACACTTCTAATATTGTAATGTATATGATTATACAAGGTTTCTTGCAAAAAATATTCATCAGGGTTTGATCAGATTAAAGAAAGGATAAAATGGAGTAAAGTTTAGCTGGTATTCATTATTGATGCACATGTCTTTATTCAAGGGCATACCCTACTTTGGGTAGAATATGGTTTTGGATAGGAAAGAGGGTGATTTGGAGTTTCCCGTACAATGTTGGACTACTGTCCTAGACAAGGATGATAGGAAATATGATTATGCAAAATTTTAGAACTTGTTTGTTGTATAATTGAAGAGAGCACTAGTTGTGCATGTGCCTCAGATTCCCAAGGCCCTCCATGATTTTTTGAGACCCAAGGAAAGAAGGTTCGAGCTAGGGGTAGATCACAATTGGGGAGATGTTATCCCATAACCCGATTTCACTATTTTAAGAGTATATGGTTCTAATGTTTCACCCCATTTTATGCCAAGATATGTACCAAAAAGAATTAGTTTTCTAGAGGTAATATGGCAACTTGGAAGTGTGGAAAATAAGCATCTGTTAGATCAAGGAAAAGGAACATTATTTCCTTTGTATACATGCTTTTATGATTTTGTGATGACAAAAGGAGGCTGGAATAAAATAATTGTTATTCTTAAGACCTACCACATGCAAAGAGCAGTAAAGAGGGTCAGATATGACCCTGAAGGCTTCATGGCCTAATTGAAAGAAAAAAAAAAAGAGCTACAAATTTGTGCACATCTTCCAATTCCTAGAGGATGTGATTAGAAATGTGTTTGATCCACTGGAACAAGAAAGAAGAAAGGAAAAATGGATTGCTTTCAAAAAGATGTAGAGGAAGATAAAGAAGGAATATCCTAATTTTAATATTCTTCCAAAGGCTGAAAATGTTATACAAAGGGTGGAGCATGTGTCCCAAAATTTTGAGAAAATAGTGGGCCATCTTAAAGGAGAGGGAATAATTAAGAATAAGGGGAAAGCTCCCATTGAAGAAGAAACGGGTAAAGGAGACATCCCTACTGTTGAAGAGAAAACTACACCTTAGGCCCTTGATGAACCAAAAATAAAGTTCGTTGTGAGGAGGAAGAGTAAGGAAAAGGAAGATGATACTGTTCTTGCTTCCTCTCAACAAGAGGAGCAAAGACCCCCTTCTCTTGTGTCACAAATACCACTAAAATATCCTCCAAGGCCAACAAGGCCTGAAATCATAGATACTGATGCTCCATCATCAAGTACATCACCACCAAAGGAGCCCCCATTGAAGAAGAAAAATATTGAAGGAACAGGGTTGGTGGATTATGTTGATGAAGATTTCGATGATGCTATTTGGGTGTTAGAACAAGAAATACAAGAAGGAATTCCCACTGCACCAGTAGTGGGGGCTGCACAACAACTAAGCATGAGGATAAGTAAAGTTGACCTCATTGGGCTCAATGGAAAAGATGACATGCAGGTGGAGGCATGCACAAAGTTTTTAGATGATGATTCATTTGTAAAGACTCAAGATTTTTGGGAGTTTGCATATAATGCTAAAAGAGATGAATATGTTAATAGCCTGGCCATGGAAAGGAGTCTCCATCCAAAATTTCTCGAGGCTACCATTCAAGGAAAAGTTTTGAATGAAATGAAGGATAAGTTCCAAAAAATGACTGCAAAGGAAGGTAGAGAATTGGTCAGGAATAGTGGTATTATGTTTCTTCTAGAAAGGGATTTGGCTTCTACTATAGATTTTGATATAATAAAGAGGTGTGATAGGTCCCTATACAATTCAAAGGAAGAGGCTGCGATTGCATTGCAAGGGTCTACTTCTAGTGAATAATGGGATGCATTAGCAATTTGGTCTTTGGCCCAGAGTACAAGGAAACCTAATATTATCGATCTAACACCTAATTACCGAGGGGGATTCATAATAAAAATGGTTGCAGATATATCAGATTTGGAAGCATCCAATATATCTGGTATGTTGCAGAATTCACAAGGGCTATAGTGGAATCGGTTGCTATGGAAAAGGATAAGCTTAGGATTGAAAACTATAATTTTTTGGTTCAATATGGAAAGGTTGAACAATACAATATGCAGTTGCTAACAAAGATTTCATTATTAGAGGAGAAAATACAAAATTTGCAACCACAAAAGCATGAATTGGCTAGTGTTGACTCCCCTACCACTTCTCAAGAAGTTGCACCCCCTGAATTTACCACTGAAATAAGTTCCTCACGGGCTATTGTGCCATATAACATGGGAAATGCACCCATTTCAGTAATAGAGCCTAGTTGTGAACCCCAATCCTATACCTGCACAAACATGGAAAACAAGCACATTATTAGATTGAAATGCAAGAACAAGGATTCCCCATGAAATATATCTACAATATTCAAAATAGGAAATGAATGATGAACAAAACAAGCAACTAAGTTAAATCGTAATTCAAATAATGAAAAAACTTGATCCCATGGGGGAATTGGTGCCAATTATGTGTATAAATTGGCCCTTTCCGAACTCCTTTGTAAGATTTGTGATGATTTGATGAAGATTTGATCCACTTTGGTTCAATTCCTACATAACCTAGCTAAGAACTTGATAAAAATAGATAAAAATGGATATGCTTGAAGATGAAATTGAGTATAGTGAGTTTACTCAAATTTTGGATGATATTGCAATAGAGGAGGCCTCTATTTATAGATTTCAAAATTGGAAGAATGATCAATATTGAGCAATGTGGGATCATTCAACATACAATGGCCAAGTGCCACTTGTTAAGATGCGAATGGAGAAAGGTTGTGCACATTTTGATCAAAGTGCCAATAAATGATATTAGATTCAAATTTGAATTTAGTGAAATAACATGTTTAGAGGGAAGGGAAATTGAGTTAATGTCACTTGGCTCAAGCCTAAGGACACGTAAGAGGATTTTAATGCCTTGTTGGAAGTACCCATCCCTTTTGGAGGGATTTTTGATTTGAAAGAATATTCCACAAAAGATGCCCTTTTGAATGAAAATTGATAAATTAATAAATCAAATAAATTGATTTATTGTGCAAGTTGCAAAATTTAGAGGATTGGAGTGATTAAGATTAGCATTAATCATGATTTGATTGATTTAGATGAGGTTAGCTAATTTGACCATTTGATTTAGATTTTAGGATTTTAAAAAATCAAAGTTGAGAGGAATAATGATTTTAGATTTAATTAAATAAAGATTGATTGATTTAATTAAAGATGATGATGTCAGATTTAAACCAAATAAAATTTAATTTATTTAATTTAAAGAAATGACCCTAGAGGCTTAATTAAATAAAGTGAATTATTTAATTAAAAGAGAGACTATAGGATTAATTAAACAAACTAATTTATTTAATTAATAGAGGAGAATGACTTAATCAGATAAATTTGATTTATTTCATTAAGAGAGGAAATACAATGAATTTAATCAAATAAATATTATTCAATTAAATTAATTAGTAAAGGGGATGATTTTAGGAAGAAATGATGTTAGTAAGATCAAGATCAGGTGTGTAGGATCAATCTGTATATTTTCCATGTCTACATTTTCCCCCTCTCTGAAGCAAGACACTTGTTGCGTTGGTTCAAAGAATAAACTGAGCAGGCTATGATCAAAGTTCAAAAAATTTCTCAATTTTTTAGATGCCCCACTGCTGCCCCAGCGAAAGAATTAAGTTGGTATATTTCCCCCTCAAGAGATCGAGCAAAAATTTTAATTTTCTGATTGAGATCATGATAAAATGTGAGAGGAGTGGTTCTATTGATCAGAGGACGAAAGATAATTCTTTAGAAAGATCAGATATTTGACGTAGACAATTTTGATGATGTAATCAGCCATGGGTAGCCTCATGTATATTTTGATACAACACGCCAATTTTAAATAAAAATGTTAGTAAAGCTAGAAGAATAAGAAGAAAAGAATGATGACAAGAGGTTCCAACAAGTCTACTTTATTAGAGATGATGGTGATGATGATGATGATTTTCTTACTAGGAGTTGGGATTTTAAAAGGGCCAATTACTTTATTGTTTGATAATACACATAGGTATGATGTATCAAGGTATAAAGAACTAGGATGGCATTATACCTAGTGTGATGGACTTTGACTTGACAATCAGATAGGAGTATTCCTGTTCACACCTGACATACAAAAACCTTGCTAGGATGCACCTAACAAAAAAAGTATTCGCCAAGGTTATTTTACAAGAGTATCCAACAAGCATAGCAGATAAAAAAGATAATGATCGTTGCCCCATTCCTTTATTTCTAAACCTATTTTATTTAGGCATCATTGAGAGGTCCTTGGAATAAGTGAAAAATAAGATAAGTCAAAAAAGACCAAGATAAAGTAATCAAACAAGCTAATGTTCTTCATACTGCTAGCCAAGACTAAATTACAGTGTTACCTGATGCTGATGTCCATTGTGGGAAGGATTCATCCTAGGAAATTTTGTGATTGGGGTTTAATGAGATTGATTGGATGATAAACTATTGATACTTCAAGTTGATCAACTTTCTTGCTTACTGACCTAGACTTGAGACTTGAATGTTTAGTTGTTAACTTTTGAACTTGCTAGACTTGCTTCTGACTGACTTGCCAAAGGATGAAGGTGATGATGATTTATTATGAGTGATGATTATTGTGGGTGAAAGCGAGATGAGACGGGTGCACCATTTTGGGTTTTTCAAATATTTGGATGTTTTTGGTGTTTTTGAAATGTTTCAAGGCTGTTTTAATTTTCAGATTTTCCAATGTTTTTGGTTTTTTATGAGATTTTGACCAAGAGACTAACTTAAAGACCTATCCTAGGGGTCTCGGGAGCTGGTCAACAGATTATCCTTGCCTACGTTATACACGTAGAGACCACGTAGTTTTACTGACAACAAATTTGACTGAATGATGAGATAGATGTGCAAACAAATTGCCAAATTGCTGTGATGGACGCATGAAGTATTGACCTAAAATGTCTTAGGGGATGATTAAAGATCAACCTTGCCTACGTTCAAGCTCAAAGATGACGTAGTTTGGCCGAATGACTCTATTTTTATTTTTTCAGATTTTGACATGTTTTGGATTTTGATATGATTTGGATGATTTAGATACGGGTATGATATCAGTGCTCTGTTTTGAGATTTTGTTGAAAACCAAGCTAAGGTTGATTGATCTGATTGATGGATTTTCAATGATAACATTGTTGAGGATACACACCAATGCAAGGATAGTGTTAAACAACATGAGGATTTCAAGATTGATGATGATAACATTGTTGAGGATACACACTAATACAAGGATAGTGTTAAGAAACACAAGGATTGTGAAGGATATCTCGAGATGATGATGGATTGGTTTGATTTTGAAGCTTGAATTGGAATAAAAGTTGTTTGTTGAAGTACACATTAGATGCAACTGATATTGATTATTTGGATTGTTGTTTTGACAAAAGATAAAGCTTGATAAGGAACATCATCTTGTCAAAGTATGCCATGGACTAGTGATTTGGATTTTAGCTCATAAATGCTTTGACCAATTTGATTTCACAATTTCCAATGTTCGGATCACCACATAAGTTGGAAGATATAGATCAAGGTTTATTCTCAAAGAAAGATGCAAATATCTACCACCAGTGTCTAGCAATGTAGGGAAGGGCATGGGTGGATGCTTGGATTGGTATTTGAATGGATAGCCATGGGTGGATGCTTGGATCGGTATCTAAATGGATAGATACGGTAAGCCTACAAAGGATGCCAAGGATTATCTTGTGATAAGATAATGGGTTCAGATAGAGGATGTTTATTTGGATAATGCTTCCTGGCTCAAATAATGTTGGATTGGATAGGATCAATGAAAATGAACCATGTCAAGATGACTAACATAAGCCAGTGTAAAGTGTGCACCAAAATTTGGTCAAGATCAAGATAATTTGGGCTATGGATGTAGATGGATGAAAAATGGATTGGATAAATGGTTCATGGATGAATGGATTTATGATGGATAAGATGGATGGAATGTTGGCTGTATTATGAATGTGATGAGATGCTTCCAACTAAACTAGTGCACACAGATGCTTGATTCTACACATGATGCCTATTTTCCAGGTTTTCATCATGGTACCTGTCCAAAGTGCCACCGAAGTGGTTTTCACTAGAGGACGATTTTTCTCTTTATTGTTTTTAATCCTTTTTTTGGATTTTTCATAATTTTGGATTTTTTTGGATTTTTTCTGTGAAAGATTTTAAGCTCATGCTGAACTACCTGGTGGTGTTGATGTAGAATATTGTGACATAATGTGGCATCAGTATCCTACTTGAAGAATTTTCCTAGCCAAGATATGTGCACTTGAATACAAATTTTGAGATTCCTGATCTACTTTGTTGATACTGGAGTTAACTTTGTCTTTGTGCGCACATCGCGATAGAGTGCCTTTTGAATCCTTATGATGAAGGTTTTTTGCCAGCACATGGCTAATGTAAGAATTGGATATTATGCGTGGAGGCATGGATAAAGTGTGTTTAAGAATAAAATATGGATTGGTTGATAGTTTGGAACCTTTGACTCTCTAAACTTGGAAATATGAGCAATGATGGGTGGATACGAAAGTGTGTGTGGAATTAGGACCAACTGCTTGATATACTTTGTACATTACTTGAGAATCCTAATTTTGCCTTTGTGGAAATCTTTGATGGATACTTTTCCCTTTTTAGATTTTTTCCCATAGTTTCTTTGACTAATGGAGTATGATAGGGATCATCTTTCTTTGTATTTTTTGGTATCAATATGTATTTGATTTGCCTGATATGCTTCTTAGCTTCTTTTTCTTTGATGTCATTCTTTGTGCTTTGATTCAAATCTTTCTTTTGATGTTGGTACCAATTTGTGGATGGGGTGATGGGTGTGTGAAGATTCATGATGTGGATGGTTGTAGTATTGACATTGGTTTCATCATAAGGATCCTTCATGCCCCCTATGTTGATGTTTTCTTGAGATGAAGTTGCCCCCAGTATGGTGGTAGTAGCATATTTTTTCTTTGATTCTCCCTACTTTGAGATGTCTTGATCAAAATGCATTCTCTAACAAATGACCACTGCAGATGGCATCATCTCAATTTGCTGCTCTACTGACTCTGGAATATCCTATTTTGTGTGACATGTTCCCTTGAGTGGATAATACTAGATATCTTCATACATGATGTCCTCAGTTTGAATTTGGGATATATCTGATCCTGATGTTGATAACTGAGTTTGACTGTAGGAATCAATATCTTGCTCTTTTTGTGTAATAATGTCAGGAGTAAAAGAATCCTGTTTTGAATGAAAATCATCTACATGTCCATCCATGGGAAGCATCTCATGGGTAGATGGAGGGGTATGTTCTATGTGGATGTGGTCATCTTGTATAGATAGGAGAGTGTCCATTATATCATTGTAGTAGCTTGGAGATACAAATTCTTGATCTCGAATGATTTCGGAATTGCTTTCAACATGCTTTGGATGAAGTTCTTGACATGGGTCAATTTCAAAGAATGGATTGCTTATAAAAGTTTCTTGGATATCTTCATTAGGCATAGGAAGTTTCTCAAATGTCATGAAGTCAAAGGATGTCCATATGTTTTGGAAAGGATCATTGCTAGACCTTGGTGAAAGATGTTGATCATGCTTTGGAATAAATTCTTGAGATATGTCCTCTAACTCATTAGGTGATGTAGAGACATTTTCAACATTATCATTGGTTGAAGGATCTTGATCATTATTTTCAACAATTGTGGTGGGAATCTGTTGCAAGCTTTGCTGAGGGAGTAATGCTTGCATTTCCTACTGAGCCAACAATGCTTATTGTTGGGCTTTCTGTTGAGCTACTTGTTGTTGTGCTTGGAAATCTTGCAGGACTTGTTGATGGATTGCTTGCAATTGTGCCCGGTATTGTTCTTGCACTTGCCAACCTGGTGTTGGGCTTGAGCTTGAGTCTGTGCTTGTTGGGATTCTTGTGTTGCTTGTGCAGCTTGTGCAACTTGTTGGGTGGCTAATTGCGCTTGTGCTTGCTGAGCAGCTAGCTGTGTAGCTTGTTGGTTTTGGAGCAAATTTTGGTGGGTAGCTTGTTGAACAACTTGAAACACGATGGAGAATGAATTTTCCATGTGTTTTGGCGGTGGATTAGGAATGGTGTTGACCATTGTGATGAGTGGAACGGTCGCATTGATTGCCAGGGTTTGAGTGGTGAATGGTGTGATTGAGATTCTTAGTCCTTGAGACACTTGAGAGACGATGGTTGTGTTGATCGTTGGGGTTACTTGGATGGTTTCTATTTGTTGTTGCGATATCAATAGAAAAATGGGAGGATTTGATATGATGCTTTGACTTATTAAAGGGGTGTTGCTCGGATTCGATTGATTGATGGTTGGTAAAGGGGGAAGGCTCATGCCTTGATTGTTTGGTTGATAGATTTGTAAGTTTTGAATTTGATTTAAATCTACCAAAGGGAAAGGTGTTCCAAAATTTAGATTGGGCATGCTCACTTTTGTTATACCATTGAGGTTTGGAGGAGATAATGATCCCATGTATGGTTTGTACAAATGCAAGTTTTGCAAATCAATTGGCATCATAAGGCTTAGATAGTTTGGTTGAATTGGATTGCTCATGATGGATTAATCAAGTTAATATTGCATGTTTCTCTTGTGTTTTGACCTTTTTGACCTCTGAGGGGTTTAAGACCAATGATGAGATGAAAGATGAAAGGGGTGAATGATATGGGTGTTTAAAATTTTAGGACCTATTTTGATTTGATTTTGATTGAGGATAGTTTGACTGAGTGTGTTAAGTCAAACAAAGTGATAATGCACTTGTAAACTCTAGGAAGTTGTGTTATCCTAGAGTAAACTTGTATACAAGAGGATAGTTTGACTAAGTGTGTTAAGTCAAACAAAGTGATAATGGATTGGGTAATTTGAATTAGTGTGTTAAGACAAACAAAGTGATAATGAACTTGTAAACCCTAGGAAGTTGTGTTATCCTAGAGTAAACTTGTACACAAAAGGATAATTTGGCTAGGTGTGTTAAGCCAAACAAGGTGATGTTGATTTTTCCTAAAAGTATAGAATAAGTGAAGTTTTCCAAGGTCCCAAAATTTGTTGGTGAAATGGGATTTTGATAAATGTTTGGATGGGATGAAGTGTTTGACTTGATCCTAGATGAACCTAAGAGGAGTTGTTTACTAGACCAAGATATTGAAGAACATTCTTTTCCCTAAAAGTGGTTCAAACCAAAAGAGCAATGTTTGCATGAAAACCAAATGACTCAAAAGGGACTAAACACATGTGTGGTTCAATTGTCTGTTATCTTGCTTAGATTTGGTTCTTTTTACCTCAAACACTTTCTTGATTATTATTTTCAAATTGAATGTCTATGTCTCAATTCATTTTCATCCCACAAGGTCCACTATGTGGAAATCAAGAAAATCAAGGCAATAGTTTCCTATTTGTTGACTTTAGTAATGATGATTAAACCCAAGCACTTAGAAATCTCTAAGGATGGAATCCCTAGGGAAAGCAAGAGCACTTGGATTCATCAAGGGTATTTGTTTCCCCCAAAGGGTTTGAAATTTTGAAGCTTTTGTGAACATTTGTTTTCAATTGTTTTGAGACCTAAGCAAAGTGTTTTTTTGTTTGTTTCCAAGATCATGCACAATCCTAAGATGAAGAGACAATATTTGTTGGGTTCCCACTTGGATAAATCTAGCTGTGCATATTCAATGAGGATGATTAGATGTTTGACCACACATAGTCCCCCTTATAGTGCACTCACTTCTCGGGTCAACCAAGCATCAGTATCCATAAATCTTCCATGGCATACTTTTCATCTCTACAACAAAACCGCATGTACACATAGGGCGACCTCAAAGGACATGGCCTTTTGTAACAATAAATAGATTAGTATTTTTGGATTTTGCTAAATGAGGGTTTTAAAGCGGGTATTCCATTTGTGGGGGACCATCCATTCGGTGAGAGACCATTGCTTCCCTTCTCGTCGGAACAATAATCATGATTCTTGAACTTTCCTCGAGAATTCACACTTATATACCGGTTGGAAGTCATTTGGCTTTAGCATGTTCCTAGTTGGGTCATTCCCTTGGGTGATTACTTTTTCCCACAAGGCAGGCCTGCTAAGATAAACAAAAGCGAGCAAGCATATCCTGCACTTCAATCTTGAAAAATAAAGGGAGAACACTTGCAATATGCCACACTCACACTCGCAAGATTGGTTCAGTTTTAAGTACCCAAATTGAAATGTGGAGGTGATATCTTACACAACTTAAGATCACAAAAAAGACTTTTGATTCTCAAGATCGCAATAAAGTGCAAGAGAAGTGCATACGTCTTTTTAGTGATATTACCTTGGGTAAGTAATTACAAGACAAGAAAACACTTGTTCATTTTTATCCTTCAAAGCAATAGTGAATTCATTTTAAGCACCAAAGGAAGTATGAGATTTTCCTTGTTCAATTTTTAATCCTTAAACCAAATCTAGTGAGTTTCTCTAAAGTTCTTTTTAACCCTTTGTTGCAAAAATTGAAAAACTTTGTAGTGTTCTTTTTAGAGCCCAAAATAAATGTAGTGTTTCCTAAAAAAATGAAGGTAACAAATCCTTAGAAAGGGATTATAAGTTCTCCCAAAGTGTTTAAAAACACTTAATACAATGAGATAATAAAATCATAAAGAACCCTTGCCCTTCGTTTTCCTTCCTTCATTTTTGATCAAGAAATTTCCCTTTTTGACAGGTTTCAACAATTATTAGATTTTTCCATTTTTGGTAATTTTGCATGCATGACTTTGAGAGTCCTCTTTTTCCCCAAAAAAATTCTAAAACTAATATAGGATGAATTGCCAATTAACATCCTAAATTCGAAACATGAACATCGAGTTATTAACAAAAATGACTTTTAAAAAATTAGAAAAAAACACTAAATTGCCATTTTGAGGGCCAAGATGAAAGTTTCAAGCCCCGGAAATGTGCCAAAATGGCCACTAGCCCACCAATAGTGATTAGTAATCCACATGCCACCTCATAAAAAAACTGGTTGTAAAATTTCGGCCAAAACCCACATCCGAGTTAAAAGTTATGACCTCAAGAAGTTCTTGCATCACAAAAAATGTTAAAAAAAATCAGAAATTTGCCTTTTACCCAAATCCAGCGGTGCAATTTGCGGGTGCGGCGTTGTTTGGCAAGCGATGCAATTTGAAATTTGGAAAACCCGCAGTTGAGTTTGAAATTTGAATTTTGTGGGCGAGAAGACTTCATTGATGTAGTTTGGAGTTTAGAAGCAGTGCAATATAGCACTGTTGGACTGGTAGCAATGCAGTTTGGCGCCACTTGACAGTTAGCGGTTGAGTTTTCTGGAGCCTGCAAAAAAACACAAAAAACATGAAATTTCGTAAAAAAATATGATTAAAACTTGAGATTTGCCCTCGTAGCACCAAAATGTGAACCCCAATCCTATACTTGCACAAACATGGCAAACAAGCACATTATTAGATTGAAATGCAAGTAAGAACAAGGATTCCCCATGAAATCTATCTACAATATTCAAAATACGAAATTAATGAATAACAAAACAAGTAACTAAGTTAAACCTTAATTCAAATAATGCAAACACTTGATCCCATGGGGGAATTGGTGCCAATTATGTGTAGAAATTTTCCCTTTCCGAACTCCTTTGTAAGATTTGTTATGATTTGATGAAGATTTGATCTACTTTGGTTGAATTCCTGTATAACCTAGCTAAGAACTTGATAAAAATAGATAAAAATGGATATGCTTGAAGATGAAATTGAGTATAGTGAGTTTACTCAAATTATGGATGATATTGCAATAGAGGCCTTTATTTAAAGATTTCCAAATTGGAAGAATGAGAAATATTGAGCAATGTGGGATCATTCAACATCCAATGGCCAAATGACACTTGTCAAGATGTGAATGGAGAAAGATTGTGCACATTTTGATCAAATTGCCAATAAATGATATTAGATTCAAATTTGAATTTAGTGAAATGACATGTTTAGAGGGAAGGGAAATGGAGTTAATGTCACTTGGCTCAAGCCTAAGGACATGTAAGAGGCTTTTAATGCCTTGTTGGAAGTACCCATCCCTTTTGGAGGGATTTTTGAATTGGAAGAATATTCCACAAAAGACGCCCTTTTGAATGGAAATCGATAAATTAATAAATCAAATAAATTGATTTGTTGTGCAAGTTGCAAAATCTAGAGGATTGGAGTGATTAGGATTAACATTAATCATGATTTGATTAATTTAGATGAGCTTAGCTGATTTGACCATTCGATTTAGATTTTAGGATTTTAAAAAATCAAAGTTGAGAGGAATAATGATTTTAGATTTAATTAAATAAAGATTGATTTATTTAATTAAAGAGGATGATGTTAGATTTAAACCAAATAAAGTTTAATTTATTTAATTTAAAGAAATGACCCTAGAGGCTTAATTAAATAAAGTGAATTATTTAATTAAAAGAGAGACTATATGATTAATTAAACAAACTAATTTATTTAATTAGTAGAGGAGAATGACTTAATCTGATAAATTTGATTTATTTAATTAAGAGAGGAAATACAATGAATTCAATCAAATAAAGATTATTCAATTAAATTAATTAGTAAAGGGGATGATTTTAGGAAGAAATGATGTTAGTAAGATCAGGATTAGGTGTATTGGATGAATCTATATATTTTCCATGTCTACACTAGTACATTAGAAATGACACAGGTCGAAGGAGAAATCAACAGAGAGGAATTGCTCAAGTAGCTGAATGAATATAAAGGAAAATATGATAATCATGATAAGGATCTTTTTAATAGAAATATGAGGATTATCACTATAGTGTTGAAGCACCTGAACATATGGGTTAGCAACAGATTGAATAGTATTCATCACAAATATTCATCCATGGTGGCTGCAATGAATACTTTTGATAATGAAAGGGAAAGAGATATTCCACTTATGGAAAAATGGATCCCTAGGGTGAAAGAATTGAGGTTGATGTCAATTGGAGCTAAGCATGATGCTAACTCCCCTGAGAAATTCAATCCCACTAATAATCTTATATGTAAAATTGAAGGGTACAAGGGAAATATTGAACCTTTGGAGATCAAGATAAGGGATCTGGTGAAATCCTTTCATGAGTCACACAATGGTCTCCTTTTGTCCATTCTAAGGCATGATGGTAATATAAAATCCATGCAAGAATGGAGGGATGAAATTATAAAACCATTTCTGATCAAGTAGCTGTAATTTGTCAAAAGGGTGATATGGGCACATTAAGGAGCAATATGGATATGTTGGTTCATGTTGAAGTTGTCTTGTTAGAATTTGACAGAGAGGTCGACCAGATTTTTACCAAGTATGTGCCTTACAAAGAAAGAGAAAATGAAGTCATAAATTTTGATTGGCCTTCTGATGAAGAATTCAGGTAATGGATAACCAGATACTTGGAGGGGATGGTGGATTAGTATGAAAAGGCAGGGTGGTGATTTGAAATTTTGGTTTTGAACTCTGCTGTCATGATGAATAACAGATAGGTGAAAATGCACTGCATAGCCTGGATTTAGCATAGATTAGGATTTTTCTAAAGTACTGAAAATAGAGTGCATCTTCTACAAATTGGATTAATGAAATGTTAGCAGATGTGGACATTCTCTTTATCATTTCCTTTCTTTTCTCTCTTTTCTTTTGTTCTTTCACTCGGTGTGTGTGGGCACAAGTTTTGAGGAAATTGCTTGAAGATACCTTTTGGAAGGTGGACCAAATCTTCAACAACAAATGAAGATTATTCTTTCTAACATGTGCCTTTTGGAACACGTAGTGTTTTGCATTAAATAATGGAGGCTCTTGTCGTGATGATGAATATCCCATTAGTTTGTTGTAACTTCCTATAGGGGAATATTTGATATAGTGGTCAAATGAAAATGTGATAGGTGTACTTCTCACCCTGAAGCTTGTTTTGCTCCATTTTGGGCTGGTTGTATAGGTCTCTCATTGAATTCAAGATTTGAGGTATGCAAGTAAGAATACCGAGAGAACATATATGAAGTTTATATCTTAATTTTGGAATCTAGCACATAATTTTTTTTAATTGTATGGTTTCTAAGAATATTTTGAACAATAATGAATATCTCATGAGTCTATTGTCTCTCCAGTTTTACATTGTATCCAAATTATTAATAAAAATATTGATAAAAGATCATTTCATTAATCTTCATTGTCATTATACTTTGATGTATGTTTTAATTTAGGCTCTGATTCAATGGACCAGTTAAAATGTTTTGATTAAATCATGAATTCATATACATGTTTAGTAGGTTTGATAAGAAGTCATAGAGTCTAAGTATTGATATGTGAGCTGCGAGATAGTCTCACATAGATCATGAATATTTAGAATTAAATTCACCTTATAGTTTGATTTGTTTTGTTTTGACTCCTTTCCCAAAGATATAGAACTGGTCACGACTATTATTTGTATTTCTCATGGTTCTGGTTACCCAATTTGAGAACAATACTCTTAAATAATTTTCAAATATTTTTTCCTTTTGTAAGGTTAGTATTATATGGATTCTTAGATTTAAAGGTGTTATCTTTCAAAGGATTTTCTAGTTTATTTAAAGATTTCATTGATTCAACATCTGATTGAGAATGTATTTGTTAATTGTGCATTTCTTAATATAGTTGTGTAGAAAGATTATATAATTCACATTGTGGGATTACCCTCCATGGTCTTATAGAGCCTAAAGTGCAGGAGGAAAGCATCATAGTGTTTCCTCATTCATTGGCCAATCATCTCCTTAGTATTTGATAATTGAAGTTGGCAGGCTCATAGATACTTAGTGGGATCGACTTAGTTCTAAAAAAAAAATCAATAGATTAGCGACTCTATTGGGGATATAGTTTGATAAAATATTTGTTCTCCAGAGTTCCTTATTGAAGATTACTATGCTCCATAGTAATACTTATCCATAGAGTCGGTTTATTCAAAGTTTCTGTTAGTCACTGTTCATATTTTCTCCAAGTTTCCTGCCATTTTGTGTTTAAATATTTTGCTCAAAGTCTAACCAAAATTGTCAAAATATTTTTTGATTCTGTAAGGATCTTATTAAGTTTGTATAAATTGTAACACAATTGTTACAAAATTATCCCAATCAATTTGGGTGGCGACTCTAAAGTCTTTGCATCAATGCATGCCAATATTTGAAGATATCAAAGAATTGAAGAAGAGGAATAGAAGAAAGTTGTAGAAATTAATAAGAATGAAGAAGATACAATAAAAAATGCGAGGAACCCATGGCCAAATAAGGAAAAATATAGATAAAAAATTGGAGGGAGAACTGCCCAAGAATTCTCATGGAAAATGGGTGAAATCAAAAGATGTAGAAACAAGTAAGTCCACCCCTCATCCAACTCCTGAACGTGAATCTCATTCTAGTTCTAGCTTTGAACATGAAAGAATCTTATTAGTGTTTAGTAATAATACATCACCTGAAAGAGGAGAAGTTATAATGAAAAATATTATGAATGAGAAATGCTCAGATCAAGGCCTAATAACCATGAAGAGAAGGGAGAGAGATAGAATACGACAAGATAATATAAATGCCAAAAAAGCTAGGGTTGAGGGGCGTTTGGCCGCAACTTCTATCACCAATACCCCTCTTCCTCAAGATCTATTAACTAGTTTTGATGAGTATATTATTGAAAATACTCCTACTCATGCTAAAATTGTGATAACATCTTATGCTGATATTGCTCTACCAAAGGAGGAGGTTTTTAATGATATGCAACAACTTAGAGCTAGAGCATTAAAGTGTAATGGGAATAGGAGAAAGTGGGAGGAGGAAAGAGAAAAGAGGTTAAAGGAAGCCATAATTGAGAGAAATATGTTCTAAAGGAAAGTTGAGCAAATGGAGGAATTAGAAAGGTTAGCAACTAAATCTACCCAAACAAATGGTCCCACAGTTGAAGAAAATTTGTCTAGAGAACCTATAACTACTTAACTAAAAATTGTTGTGTAAACTCATGGACTAATCCTTTAGTAAAAGCCTCTTTTATAGCTAATTCTCCCCTAGTAAAAAGACTGCTGATCCTATTCCTCATAACAAACCTGTTGATCTTGTCCCTAGGAAGGCAAAGGAAAATCCCTAGAATAATGTGAAGGGGAAGAAACCACTTCGAAGGAGTCAAGATAAATGAAGGAGGTTCTTCTAAAAAGGATACATCACATGATGATTCTATTTCACTGGCTGATAAGTTGATTAAAGAGAGTGAAAATTTGCAAAGGAAAGTGCAAGAGAAGGAATTGCTTGTTGTAAACAATGAAATGAAACGAAAAATGGGATTCCTAGAATCTACTATGAAGAATTCTATCCCTGAAACTCAACCTCACCAAGCCCGTATGCCATCTTCAGATCCTTCAATCAGTGAAAATCCTTCCAATTCATCCCCACAGTCTGAGAGTAAAGCTAACACAACTCAACAATATGATTCCCAACCAAAGATACTTGACATTGTCAAGTATGAAAATAATTATGATAAAAGGAAGAATCATGATATTCAGAAGGAACATGAGGGACCTTTTGGGAGAAGATTATTACACATTGATAGATATAGATAGTTATGTTTTGATGAAATCCTAGGATATCCTAATCCTGTTCCTAATAATGCAAGAAAACATTTTCCTATGTTCACTGGAAACAATGCTTTCAATGGAGAATATCATCTAAAAAATTTCCAAAGTTTTGTTGAGGACTTTGAGCTCTGGGATGATCATATTGTAATGAAGTATTTTATGTAGTCATTAATCGAAGACACTAGAGATTGGTATAGAAGCTTGCCTTATGCAAGAATTGATTCAAAAGATGCATTCTATAGAATCTTCAGAGAACAATATGGAGACCAAACCGATCTTAGGTTTAGGTTAAATGATTTCAATAATATCACAAAGGGACAAAATGAAATGGAAACTGACTTCAATGCAAAGTTCCAAAAGGCCATGAATAGAGTCCCTGGCTATTTAAGGCCTAATGAAAATACATTCCTAGTAGTATACTATAATTCCTATGATTCAAAGATGTGTTACTTGCTTAAAGACAAAAATCCACAACATCTGCGAGAAGCTTATAGGATGGTAGTATACATAGAAAATAATAGGAGGGCTTCTGGTAAAGGTAGGAAAAAGAGATGATCCCAAACCTTTAAAGAATCCTAGACTTCAAAATGAGAAAGCCGGTAAAGCTACTTTTCATGAAGAAAAATTGGATCAAGTGCTTAGTCTGTTGCAAAAGGAAACAAAAAATGATAACCCACAGTTCTAGAGAAATGAAAGGAAACCAAGGTTGCAAGATTACCCTTATCAAACTAACTAGAATAATGGAAAGACAGTTTACAATAACCAAAGAAATGTCTAGGCACGGGCTACACCTGACCCATTGCAGAAGCAATCTGCCAATGTTACTGAAGATTTACCTTGGTGCATGGATTTCCAATCAACTTATTCACCACAACAATGTGTTGTGGCCAGATATGTGGAAGAAGATCAAGATGATCAAGTTGATTTTGAACCTCCTCAAGATTAAGATAAATTAACAAATGTGTTTATGACTCCATCAGATTTTTCTTGTGATGATTATTATTCCGATGATGAGCCTTGTAGGGGTGATGTTGATATGTAATGACAAGAAGTAGATGTGCATCATCAATAAGTGTTTTTAGATGAAGAAGGGGAGGATGATTGTCATGTTTATAATCTAGAATTGGATGATGTTATCTTGAGAAATCCCACAAATAAAGAAATTAAAGATCTGACTAATCAAGAAATAAATAATTATCATTTGAGAAATAGAGTTGTAAATGTTGATCAGGGTAAGCCAAGCAACATGTTCATTAAGGAAAAGAAGATAGTTGACAAATAATCTAAAGTAGAAGCTAAAAAAGAAGTGGTAAAAAACCCAAAGAGAACAAGGTAGCTGGAAATTAGGTTAAAAGGGATGATAGAGCCAAGAAAAATGATGCAGTTGTCTCTTCATCTAGAAAGGGTAAGGAGCAAGAGTGTAGTCCTGAAAAGGGAGAGAAACATGTTGATAAAACAAATTATAAGGAAGTAGTTTTTCTTGAATTACCAAAATACACTCTTATGGACATGTTTCAAGTATTGTCTCAGGTTAAGGTTATAGTCCCACTTTTAGAAATGATGAGGATTGATGAACACAAGGATAACACTATTTCCCTCATTAATAGTATAGTCACTACTCCTAGTAAAATAATGGTGATTGATTCTCTTGAGACAATTAGAAATCAAGAAAGGATAAATAAAATGGAAGAAGTAGTTGGTAAAAGTCCTGAGCTATACTTGGGGGCTATCACCAATGAATGCCCAAGTCATGTTAATACATGTTTTCTAAGTCTGATTATTGATGGAAAGTTGTTAGATAATTGCATGATTGATTAAGGAGCATCAAAAAATGTGATGCTAATAAAAATTATGGAGGAAATGGGTCTAAATATTGACAGTACTTATGGGAAATGCTATGCCATGGATTCAAGAGAAGTATCTATCATAGGGGTGATTAATAGAAACCTATATAAAATTGCATCCTTCCTTGAGAAGGAGTTGTACATGAGTATAATAGTGGTGGATATCCCACCAAATTGTGGGATGTTATTGTCAAGGCACTGGAGTGCATCCATGGGTGGAAGCATTCACTGTGATTTAACTTTTGCTACTTTATCCATTGACCAAAAGGATGTGAGAATTGCTAGAGAACCAAGAGCCTAACATATGATTGAACATCCAAGAAAGCCATAAGAACTAGTGATAATCAACTTTGTGGATACTGGTTTGGATACCTTTCGAGTCGAAGAATTAAAAAAAGAAGATGATGTTAAGCTTGTACCAATTCATAGGGAGGTCCTAGATGCACCACAAGAAGATACCTTGTGGAATATGTATTTTGATGGAGCTTGTTCCAAAGAAGGCTCTAGTGTAGGAATTATCCTCATCTCCTCACAAGGTAAAACTTTCAAATACTCTTTCTTGTTAAAGTTTTCTTGCACGAATTATTGGGAAATATGGGTCATCTCAGAAAGAAACATCCAAGATTAGAAGTGCCTTCGATAGGTTTTATTTCATCAGATTGCCTCAAAGACATGAACTACTATGCCACAAGGTGGAATCAGACATAGTTCATTTCCCACATTGACCCATAGAGAAAAATGAATGCTAATTAAACTAGTTCCAAACAACACCACTAAACAGATTCAATCATGTAGAACCATTAAACATGAAATATGGAACATAAAACATGAACACAGATTTATGTGGGGAAAACCCTTTCAGGTAAAAAATCACACACTCCAAAAGCCTAGATTTCCATTGTATTATTCAACAAAAAAATATAATACAAATACAATTTTGGCTCTAAGCCTTTATAGATTTTACATCTTATTCCATTTGGAGAGAATCCAAAAAAATAACCCTACTTCGATCTCACCTCTCTCTCTCTCTCTCATTGCAAAATGTTCTAGGGTTTTATAACACTTGTTCTTAACCCTAACCCTAGTTACAATATTCCAACAGGAAACAGCTCGGTTCAATCTTTCACAGATAAATGGTTACAATATAGTTCAAATATACTAAGTAGATCATCATTTAATCTGTCAATATTCAGCAACCAAAAATCACTTTCCAACTGTTAATTCTCCTTTGAATATACCACTTGTCATGGCCAGGGTCCACTAAGACACATGTACACCGCTTGTGTAATTATAGAGAATAAAAAAGGAATCTAAAATATTCACAAGTCTCCCTAAAAATACTTAAACATTTAACTCCCAACATGACATCATGTGATCACCACTATCCACCTCAACATCCATTGGGTACCACCTAGGTACTCTTCATATGTTACCAAGACAACCATCATACCACATAGCAACTTGGCACTGGTTGGGTCCACCACAAAACCTGTTTGAAGCCTGCACACCCACGGTAGTCACTCTAGACCCACCACAAGAGGCATCATCATTGATCATGTCAAAAGGTGTGAAATGGTCAGCCAATTCTACTCACTTCATAAGAGTCTATCGGTCCTCACCACAAAAGGGCGTGGAAAAAAATAAGCACCATTGGATTAATATAACTGTAACCGTCAATCAACAATATCAATACTTCATTGTGGTCCCCACTGCCTCCATGAAATCCAAGTCATTGCTGAAAAGCCAATGCCAGCTCAGGATCATTATGTCAGTAAAAACCTGAACTTCACAACCTCCATCAAAGGTTATGAAATTTCCAAAACCCATGACAAGTTGATAAGCATGAGAACCCCAATGTCGCTAAGTCAGAAATTTATGAAGATTCAAAACCCTGCGACATAGGTTTCAAAGTTTCAACTTTCTGCTATCTAGTGATAGGTCTATCAGAAAGTTATGAATTTCCAAAACCCTACGACATGAGTTCTAAAGTTAGGATTTTCAGCAATCTAGCAACATACAAGCTGAATAAGGGAAGAACATAACTGCTCCAAGAAGTCAATCAAGCCAATAAATTTGAGTCACATTTCTCAACATAAATAATGTAGCTAAATATGAGGCTTTGTTGCTTGGTCTAAAACTAGCTTCCAAGCATGGTATTAAGATGTTAAAAGTGTTGGGAGATTCTGAATTGGTTGTTTCCCAAGTAAGATCTAGGTTTGTCTCAAAAAATAAAAGGCTTAAACAATGTAGAAATGTTGTATGGGACACCATAGAGGTCTTTGATGCTTTTAACATTGATTGGATAGAAAGAGGACTGAATGTTAGGGCAGACTTATTAGCCAATATTTTTGTAAGGTTGGATGATGTCATTTTTGATGGTATCTCAAAAATAGAAGTGCAAACTCAGCCTGTAGTGCCTGACAACATTTGCAACTGGCAAGTGTTTGATAATGACAATGATATTATGAACTTCTTGCATTGTATAGATCAATACAAGAGCCAATAAATTGACTTCAATTCAATGGTGGTTGAGGTAGATGGTAAAGAAAATTTGTTTAGGAATGAAATAATTCAATTGAAAACTAACAAGATTCGCAAAGGATTAGTTGCACTAGAAAGGGTCTTTGATGGCCTTGATATATCAAATATTAAGCAAGCATCTTCCTATAAGTAAGATTTGGAGGAGATAAATCTAGGAATAGAGAATTCCTCAAAAAAGGTGTACATAGGTAGGAAAATGAAACCTCATGCCAGAACTATGTTGATTTCCTTACTAAGGAAGTATAGGCATGTGTTTGCTTAGTCCTATGATGACCCAAAATCCTATAGGGAGGATCTATTTCAACATGAGATACCTTTGAAGCCTAGTTTAAGGCCATTTAGGAAACAAAAGAGGCCAATCAACCCCACACAACAACACAAAATGCAAGAAGAGATGAAAACTGTAAGAGATGTTGGGATTATCAAGCCTATCAGGAATTCTTCATGGGTTTCAAACTTGGTTCTAGTTAGAAAAAAAATGGTGACCTGAGGATTTGTGTTGATTTTAAAAACCTAAATATTGCATCCTTAAAGGATAACTATCCTTTGCCTAATATGGAAGCTATATTACAAAAGGTGATAAGATGTGAACTATTATCTATGATGGATGGGTTCTCAGGCTACAATCAAGTTATGGTAAAATAATATGAACAATACAAAACAACATTCAGTACACCATGGGGAACATATGTGTATATAAGGATGCTATTTGGTCTGATGAATGCAAGTGCAACATTCCAAAGATCCATGGATGTGGCCTTTGTAGATTTTATAGATTTATTCCTCGCTATCTATCAGGATGAATCGATTGCTCATATTAAGAAATAAGAAGATCATTGTTCTCACTTGGAGAAAATATTTGTCAAAGCTCTTGAATATGGGATTTATTTAAATCCTAAGAAGTGCACTTTTGGAGTTAAGGAAAGTAAATTGTTGGGGAACATTGTGTCTAAAAAGGGGTCAGGATTGATCCTGAATGGGTAGTAACTATAGATAAAATCCCACAACCTAGACATACAAAAGGGATTCAATCATTCTTTGAGAAAATTAATATTCTGAGAAGGTTTTTCACTAACTTTGTTGAAATTACTAGGCCTATCTCTTAAATTTTAAAGAAAGGAGAAAAGGTAGCATGGACTCAAGAGCCTGCCAAAGCCTTTCAAGCTATAAAGGATGCCATAAAGGAAGCACCTGTGCTTAAATCCCCTAATTATTCAAAGACATTTCAGCTATTCACTTTTTCTTCATTCTATACTGTTGCAGGAGTGTTGTTACAAAAACATGAAGATGGATTCGAGCAACCTATTGCTTTCTTAGGAAACCTTTGTAGGTTGTTGAGCTCAAATATGATGCCACAAAGAAGCGGGACTATGCATTGGTCAAAGCTATAAAACATTTTAGAATATATTTAATGGGAGAAACTATAGTGGAATATGTTCCAAGTGTAGTAGTTAAATATATTTTCACTCAACAAGAAACCCTAGGAAGGTGATGTAGATGGATCAATAGGATCCAGGAGTTCAACATTGACATCCAGATTACAAAGCTGGTGAGAGGTCAGGGTCTAGCAAGATTGATGACTGAGACCAACTTGGAAGCCAATTAGACTAATTGGGTTGAACATGAAAATATTGCACCCATATGTGACATGCAAACCTATGGATGGTACAGGAGGATTGTAGAATACTTGCAAACAATGCAATGCCCTGAGAGTATGCCCAGAAATGAAAGGAGAAATCTCAAATTACAGGCTATCAAATACATTATTCTTGATGGAGAACTTTGGTGGGGAAGCCTACTCAGGTGTGTTGATGGAGATCAAGCAAAAGATATTTTGTTTGAAATGCATAAGCGAGCATGTGGAGGTCACTATATGACAACAATAACTACTCATAAAATATTGAGAGTAGGATTATGGTGGCCAACTGTATTCAAAGATGCTCATAGATTTTTCAAGAGATACTATTCTTTCCAAATGTTCACTGGTAAGTTAAAAAATTTGGGTAACGTTCCTCTTAGTTCAATTTTAGTTCAAACCCCCTTTCAATAGTGAGGCATTGATTTCATTGGAGAAATGTTAGAAAAATCAAGTGGAGGTCACTCCTAGGTTCTTGTTGCAATTGATTACCTCATGAAGTGGTTGGAAGAAATCTCCACAAGAAAAGCAACAAGCAAAGTAGTGATAGAATTTTTTATGAACAACATATTAAGCAGGTTTGGAGTCCCAAAAAGAATTGTTTTAGATAATGCCATGTGCTTTAGATATGAAGAGTTTACTAATTTCTTACTCTTCTCCTTATCACCCTCAAGGGAATGGACAAGTAGAGTCTAGCAATAACAGCTTGATGAAAATCATCAAACGGGTGATTGAGAAGAATAAGAAGGCATGGGATTCAAAATTGTAGCTTGCACTGTGGGCAGATACCTGACCATAGTAAATAAGGTTATTGGAAAATCACCATTTAACCTGGTCTATGGGGTAGAAGCAAGGATACCCCATAATAACTTGATAAAGATGTGTAAATTTGTTCAAGAATATGATGATGACAACTTTGATGAGATGTAACACAGGATGAAAGAGTTAATTGAGCTTGATGAAACTAGAAAAGAAATGAGAAGCTACAACTCCAAGTCAAACACCTGTTTGATAGAAATGCCATTGAAAGAAAATTTGAAGTTGGATGCATGGTATTAATGTGGAATACAAGGATGGAAGACAAAGGAAAACATGGGAAATTTGATCCCCTATGGCTTGGCTCATATCTAATTGCAAAAATACATGGGGAAGATTCATATTTCCTTCAATATCTAATAGGAAAAATTCTAGAACTGCTAGTACATGGATAGTTCTTGAAGCCCTATTTCTCTTGAAATAGGTTATGTTCCATATACATTGTATAGTCTTGTATATAGTTTTGGTGTGTTTTCTTTCGATTTTTCTTCTATTGGCCTTGTCCAGGCTAGCTCTTTCATTTTTTGTCTCTCTATGTTGGTCCGCTTCACCATGAGATCTAGTTTCTCGCCATACCCACCAGGGGTATGCATCCCTGAGTATGGACCACTAGTAGAGCTCCTAATTTTTTCAAAAGTTTATGGTGTGTCTTGCCTTGTCATCATTCTATGATTTTATTCTTGGGGTTGGGCCTTAGGGTTTTAGGTTATAAACTTTTTCTTCAAATTTTGTATTGATATCAACGATGAACATTATAATCCTTCATTGACCTAGGTACCTGATTACTGGTCACTTAAGTTGTATCTTGAGTCATTAAAATCATTCTCCATACCAGCCCCTTGGGTTAGCTTTGTCGGTCACCATCTGCAAAATACTCGTTTTAATTCTTCCATGGTTGGGCTAAATAATTTCATGTTTAAAGACTTAAGTCTTAAGTCTCTACTTTCAAGGGTCGTCACATTGACCTAGTGGTAGACCTGTTTTAAAAGTCAACTATTTTGGCATGTGTAGAAATGATGGTTGTTCGATTGCTGAGAAAGGATCTCAACCATTCCCCATGCGCCCGTTGGTGTTTATTATTCATTAAAATAATCTCATGGGCTAGTGGGCGGTCCCAACATGTTAGGTCTAATGGTGGGTCCAGTATTAGCAAGCAGAGCTAAAGAAGAAAATCGATGGTCGATAGCAGGTGATGTGGGTCGATCCTGACCACTCCTCACCATCCTATGTAGACTCCTCCTTCACTAATAGGTTCTCAAGGGGGCAACGAGCAATTGCCACGTGGAATAAGCCAAAGGATGTGGAGCCATTAAAGCAAAGGGCGAATATCAATCAAATATTTTAACATGGGATTTGAAAATAAAGGATGTGCTACTAATAAAGGTATGGTACATGTGTTAATATGGTCACAGACAATTGGTTACGATTAAGGTGTGAAGCCATGAGATTTAATCTCAGCTCTTCCCTATCTCCCTGTTGATGAAAGATGTGCATGGTTTAAGAACCATGGGGGTGAGGGGAATGTGACATATGGTTTTTGGTTGCATTGATAAAGGATTAGTGGGGATCGTGACACATTAGCAAGTGGTTACATGTGGCTTAGTGAAATTTAATGAATATTGTGCTTGCATACAACCAAGTTTTTCAAATCAAGATAATTAAATTAGATCATTCATCAACTAATCTGTCCATGTGATCAACGACTAACATTCAAAACTTAGCTTGAGGGAAAGTGAGCCATTCTGGTTTGCAGGAGTGAGCCTTAGTAATGGAAAGGATGTCGAGTGCCCAAGGTAGAAGATTGCATAGATATTAAAGCTTGTCGTAAAGGCACAATTGGGCATTGTGAAGGACATTATGCACACTTGGAGAGCTCGTGCTATGGTTTTCAGGCTTCTCAGATGTCAAGGATAGGGTTACCAACTTGAAAAAGAACTAGTAAGTTAATTACTACTACCTCATCAGAATTATTGATAATTGTGTTTTCCAAAACCTTTGAGTCAAGTAGGGTTTCTCTCCATTATGTATTTTAAGGTTTGAAATTAATTAAGAAGAATTGGTTAGTCTTGCATTATCATAATTAGTGTCAAATGCTTTTATAACCTATAAAGTTTTTTCCAAGAAGCCATAAACCCTTTTGCGTCATGGCTCCCAAACCACAGTCAAAGGAATGCTCATCTAAAGGAGAGAATTATGTACCCAAAATTTCTTTGAATAAAGACCTTTTGGAAGGTCAGACCAGATCTCCAACAATAAATGTAGATTATTCTTTCTAACATGTTCCTTTTGGAAGGTGTAGTGTTTTGCACCGACTAATGGAGGCTCTTGTTCTGATGATGAATATTCCATTAGTTTGTTGTAACTTCCTATAGGGGAATATTTGCTATAGAGGTCAAATGAAAATGTGATATAGGTGTACTTCTTAGCCTGAAGCTTGTTTTTCTCCCTTATTCTTATAAAGGGGAATTCTGGGCCAGTTGTATAGGCCTCTTGTTGAATTGTAGATCTACGTTATGCAAATTAAAATACAAAGATAACATATATGAAGTTTATATCTTAAGTTTAGAGTCTAGCTCATAAATTTTGTTAATTGTATGGTTTGCAACCAACATCGATGTCAACCACTTTGAGACTATGGTCGGATATCTGAATTCGCCTCATCACATCACCTTTTCAGACAGTGACTATTCCTCACCCAAACCATCGCATAATGATGCCCTTCACATTGAAGTTTTTGTCCACAAGCATAAGGTTAGATGAGTCCTAATAGATGGCAGAGTAGGATTGAACATCTGCTCTCTAAAATTGGTCAAAGCTCTTGGTTTCTCTGATGCATGTGTAGATGCTAGCAAGAGCATCATCATCAAGGCATACGATGATGAAGAACATGCTTCTAAAGGCGTTATTAAAATTCCACTCCGAGTAGGACCAGTTATCATAGATACAACATGCCAGGTTCTGGATCGTGACATACACTATAATATATTACTTGGTTGCCCTTGGATTCATGCTCTAAAGGCTATTCCATCCACATACCACCAATGCCTCAAATTCCCTTTTGATGGTACTGAGATCACTATCCCAGGAGATCCTGATCCATTTCAATACTATACAAACCTACGCGCCACTGCTGAGCACCAGGTACCCATCAATCGGGAAGCCTCATCTTCCACTTCATCCAAATATATTGACCCCTCGACACTCACAAAATCATCCATTCCATCACCTTCTATCACACCATCTTCATCGGCTTCCATCCCAAGTAAAGACCTTCAGATCGAGGACCTTGGTTGTGGAGAGTTCAAATTGAATATGGCTTACTGTATAACCACAATACCTAAGCCACCTAAGGTCTATGGTAGACCATGTTTTGCAGTCGAGCCCAAAATAACTTTCAAGGTTCCACCAAAAAGTGTTTTTACACGGTGGGGTGATATGGGTAATGAAGTCATTATTGACATGGATAACTGGATCTACAAAGACCCAACAGAGTTATCTCCACTACCGTTGCATCTCTATGGCAAAGGCTATGATATATGCAAAGCCCTAGGTTTCAATGGTACAAGTGGCCTTGGAAAGAACATCAACGTAAGAAGGGAACCTATTATCATGATTGCAAGACCAAGGTACATAGGGCTAGGGTTTGACCAAGTTAGAATTGACAATCAACGTACCCATGAACTTTCAAGTAAGGTTGTAATGGTTACATAAATTATTGAGACATGCGAATAATCCCTTACCGAAACTGACTCAAATGAATGGGAATGGGGATCTGACAAAACTCTCAATGACTATGACATTGACAAACTATTCTTGGAACCTGGCCAACTTTCCTTTGAAGAATGATTTTGCCAGGAATATAACATTGACCCTATTGACCGACATTCCAAAAATAAGGAATGGGTAAGAATTGCTTGGAATCCAGAAGAACACAAAGTATCCTTAGCAATACTTGAATCATCCCACCCTATTCTTGAGCCCACCCATGAGCCTAACCTATCTGAGCCCACTATCCATACTTTTGAAATGCCAACCACTAGTCACGATGTTGATAATTTTATCCCATATTATGATTTTGAATTCGATTCATCTGACTCAAAGTATGGACCATCCATTGCATCACACACAGAAGTGGAAATTGACAACTTTGCTTTTACACTTGAGGCATCAATTTGCACACTTTCCGTATCTTCCCAATCCTTTACCAACACTAACGATAGAATCCCCCTTGTTTACCCACAACTGATTGACTGGGACCAACAAGATCCACCGGTGATGGACATATTTCAGAATGACGAGGCAATTGCAGAATTCATGGGGCTAAGAGAAGGTATTCCATGGGGGGATCACAAAACAGGGTTCTCCTTTGATCTAGATTGTGCAACTTACTTCGGGGAGACTGTGAAATCCTCCAGTCACAAAAATACAAAGAATAAAAAAGAAAAAGAAATGTCTCTAGGTGAAAACCGCAAGGCACCTTTTGACAGTAAAATAGTAAAAATAAAGGATGCATTCGAAGGTGAAAACCTCTATGAGGTGCCTAAGGATGGAGGATTGGACTTTCTCCCCGTAACACAGGAAAAATCAGCTATGCTCATTGAGGACACAACAAAAGTTAACATAGCCACACTAGAGAATCCAAAAATGATTCTCTTGGCTGCATCATTGTCAGACGAAGAAAAACCTGAATTTAAACAATTCTTCACAGACAGGAAAGTTAACATCGCATGGTCATATGCTGACATGCCAGGCCTTGATCCCGAATTGGTTCTGCATCATCTTCCTTTAATCCTAGGAATCAAGCCGGTCAAACAAAAGTTGCGCAAAATGCATCCACAGATTGCACTACTTGTCAAGGCTGAACTAAAAAAGTTATTGGATGCTGAGTTCATAAGGTCAATAGACTATGCTGATTGGATATCCAATATTGTTCCTGTTACAAAGCTGAATGGAAAAATCTGTATCTGCACGGATTTTAGAGATTTGAATAAGGCTTGCCCAAAGGATGACTTCCCCTTACCAAACATAGAAATTATTGTTGACCTCACGACATCTCATGGATGGTTTCTCAGGCTATAACCAAATCATAATTGCAACAAAGGATCAACATAAAATGACATTCACTTGTCCTTGGGGAATATATTGTTGGAATGTGATGCCTTTGGGCCTAAAGAATGCAGGTGCCACATGCCAGAGGGCTATGAAAACAATCTTCCATGACATGATGCATATTCTAATGGAAGATTATGTGGATGACCTATTGGAAAAATCCTTGACAAGGAAGGAACATCTCAAAGTCTTGCACAAAATTTTTAGACTGCTTGAGGATTACAAGGTTCGATTGAACCCAAAGAAATGTGTCTTTGGAGTCACTTCAGGGAAGCTGTTGGGATACATAGTTTTGCGATGAGGCATTGAGGTTGACCCAGCAAAGGTAAAAGCAATTCTAGACATGCCTCCTCCAAAAGGAATCAGTGAATTGCGAACACTTTAGGGCAGATTGCAGTCTATTTGCCGATTCATAGCATAGTTGGCAGACAAGTGTGAACCATTCCAATATCTGTTACACAAAAGCATTCCTTTTGTATGGAAGGATAAATGCCACATAGCTTTTGAACAAATAAAAGAATATCTATTAACACCACCAATGTTGATGCCACCTATTGAGGGCAAGCCATTAATCCTGTATGTCTCTGCAACGAAAAATGCATTGGGGGCATTATTGGCGCAAAATGACCATGAAGAAAAAGAAAGAGCCATATACTACATCAGCTACACACTAATTGGATATGAGCTCAACTACACAACCATTGAAAGGGCATGCCTTTGCCATTATCTTCACGACACAAAAATTAAGACATTATATGTTGAGCCATTGAACACATTTGGTAGCAAAGATTGACCCATTAAAATATCTCCTAAGTCGAGCAGCATTGACAAGCCATTTGGCGAAATGGGTCATGATATTGAGCGAGTATGACATACAATATGTGGAACGCAAAGCAATAAAAGGTCAAGTAATAGCAGATCAACTAGCAGATGTACCAATCCAAGCCACTCATCCACTGATAACTGATTTTCTAGATGAGTCTATTTTTCATGCAGAACCAGCTCTACCATGGAAACTATACTTCGATGGGTCCCACACTGGTCACGGCTCAGGAGCTGGTGTATTATTTATCACACCACAAGGGGATTCAATTCCTAAATCATTTCGGATTGCCCTCCCTTGTACAAATAATATTGTAGAATACGAGGAATTGGTCACCGGTCTCAAGATAGCAATTAAATGGAAAATTCAGACATTGCTCGTATTTGGGGATTCTCAATTAGTCATCAATCAAGTGAATGATGACTATGACACAAAATATGAGAAGTTGCTTCCCTAAAAATGAATGGTGGATAGTTTCTTGATATATTTCAAAATTATTTCATTTGAATAAATCCCAAGGACACAAAATAAAGCAGCCGATGCAATGGCTACCATTGGATCTCTCCTAGACATCCCTAATAATGTGTCACAATTTGAATTCTTAGTGGAACAACTGCTGATGCTTGCATACAATATTCTAGAGTTAGAAATGGTGTGCAAGATTGTTGGTCCCAGTTCACCTTGGTATCATGACATATATGACTATCTTAGATCCCAAACCCTCCCACCCAATCTGTCCAACAACCAACGAAAATCATTTATCCGAAAAGCAGCTAGACATACCATCGTTAGTGACACCTTATATCGCTATGGCTTTGAAAACACCCTTCTTTGCTGTCTCGACACTCATGAAGCCCAAATGACTTTAAGGGAAGTACATGAGGGTATATGTGGATCTCATTCGAGTGGTCCAATCTTAGCTAGGAAAGTCACCAAACTGGGATACTACTGGCCGACATTGGAAAAAGATGCTCTTCAGTTTGTCAGAACATGTCGGAGATGCCAGGTGCATAGTGACCTAATTCATGCACCTGCACAGGAATTGGGACCGATCACTTCTCCATGGCCTTTTAAACAATGGGGACTTGACCTCGTGGGTAAGATCCATCCATCCTCTTCTAATGGCCATAAATTCATAATCACCACCACTGAGTATTTTACTAAGTGGATTGAAGCCGTCCCTCTCACTTACATCACCAGTAAACAAATATCCAAGTTTATCTTGAATTACATCATTTGCCGGTATGGTGTCCCACAATCCATCATCATAGATAATGGCAGTCCATTCAAAAATCAGGACGTTCGTGAACTCTGTGAGCGATTCCACATCCTACACCATTTTTCCACCCCATGCTACCCACAAGGTAATGGTCAAGCGGAGGCGTCAAATAAAACAATTCTTCGCATTCTGAAGAAGACCATCAATGACGCTGGCTGAGATTGGCACCTACAACTTAATCCCGCTTTATGGGCCTATCGTACCAGCATTCGTACCCCCACTGGAGCCACTCCATTTTTCTTGGTGTATGGATCTAAGGCCATATTACCCATCGAGGTCAAAATTCCTTCTCTCTGAGTCTCTTTGAAAGGAATGATTGATGATGAAGAGTATAGACATACTCGCCTACATGAGCTAGAAATGTTACAAGAAAGACGATAAAATGCCTTAAATCATTTATAGGCATATCAAAATCGTCTCTGTCAAAGTTATAACAAAAGAGTAATGGTGAGAAAGTTTGAAATCGGTGACTTGGTTCTCATGTAGAACCCCAGAAATCAAGCGGACCATGAAAAGCCTAGCAAGTTTGAGGCTAATTGGCTTGGTCCTTATATCATTACTGCCGCATTTGGTTCCAGAGCTTATCAGTTGGCCACACCTGATGGAGAACAACTGACAAAACCCATTAAAAACTTACATTTGAGAAAGTTCTACACATAGCATCAAAGAGCTGGGCGAAAAACCTATAAAATAATAAAAAATGATCCCTTGATGAAAACCTGGCAAACAGGCGTCTTGGTGACACCAAAAAAATAAAAAAAATGGCAAAAACAGTAAAAAGAAAGGAATTCATCCACTAGTGAAAACCTAGAAAACAAGCGCTTTGGATAAGTACCATGGTGAAAACCTAGCAAATAGGTGCCATGCGTAGTCAATCATTGCTTCACCATCTACTGTCACTCAAATTGACCTTTATCCATTTGTCATAATAAAAAAGGCCTAACACATTCACGACATTCGTCTTAAGTCCTGTCAATTCCGACCATGGTTAGCATTTGGTTGACATCATCCCTTGCATATCCTTGCCTTTGCCTTACATCTACCTATCTCCATTCCATTGGACTCGGATAATCCCCACTCTATCTGGAGGAAATACCTTTATCATGCAACTGTAGTGGGCGTCGCATATGATCCTGCATTCTTAAAAGGTCCTGAAAAAAGACCTAAAAATTAGAAAGCGTCTTGAGAAAATACAAAAACATCCAAATCAATGTCAAAATCCAAGATCAAAGTCAATCTGATCAATTCAATCGATCATGTCATTCAGTCTTTGTACTGGTTTGAACTACATTGTCTCTGCACATTTGCTACGTAGGCAAGATTCATCTTTGAATCCTCAAGACATTAGGTCAGTCCTTCTAGGTTTTTCAAAATTAAAATCATGATTCAAGCTGCTGTCATTCGGACAATGTCATTGGTTGTGTCGAACTACGAGGTCTCTAAGTGCATGATGTAGGCAAGGCCATCAATCGACGGACCCCCGAGGCCGCACTCGGTCAGTCCATTAGGGTTCATGGCACTACACATTCACACACGTTAAATTATCTTCAAGTCAGTCAAATCTTACGTCAATCTTGAATTATCAGTCTATCGGAAATCTATTTCGTCAAACACTTTCAGTCAATTCAGCATGTCAACAATGACATGTATTCAAAATCCTATCAAGACAATTTATCATGGCAAAACTTAGGGTTCTTCTTCAGATGTGTCCTTTTGAAGAGAAACTCTTGTCACTTCTTTATGCTTTAGGATGTGTCCTTCCTAAGCATCATCATCATCATCTGGCATTTTGATGGATTCTCCTAACTCCTAGAATCGATCTCCTAGATATCAACGTCATTCAGGATGTGTCCTTATTGAATTTGATATCACTCAACATTTGACAATACTTGACATTAAAACACTTGACAAACACTTGGAAAAAACTTTTTGTCTTTTCATGATTATCATGATATTAGTTCCTTATGTCCTAGGAACCATGACATATCATGATGATTATCCTTGTCTGCTTATCACTCTACTATTAGTTTCTCCAAGATGTCTTGACTTCAAGATTTAGAGAAGCAACGACGTAGTACGATGATTTTATTGTCTATTTTTTATGATCATGTGGCTAGTTTCTCAAGGATGTCCTATCATCAAGATTTAGAGAAGCAGTGACATCTCATGATTAGTTTGTTTTTTCTAGCGGTTGGTCATGACAAAGTGACTAGGGGCAATTGGGTTCTTGGCATGAGTCATGATCTTCCTTGTCTACGACTGTTGATCTACGTGATGGTTCGACCTTGCACACTATTGATCTACATCATATCATAGTGTTTGTTGACCATCATGACATTTTCACCCAATGATGATTAAAGAGCAACAAATAGAATAGTACTATAGCAAAGCTTTGAAGGATTTTTAATTTCCACACTAACATGCATATCTTTCTTTGCACGAACATCTTCACCTTCTCTTCTCTCATTCTCTGATGATATCCTGTGACATACAAAAACAAATCTGCATACATAATGGCATGAGCATTTCATACTTACATCTACATAAATCAAATACCATAATTCACATTGCATAAACACTATCATTTACATCCATTCATAAAACCATCATTTAGATCAACATATAAGCATCATAAATAAACATTTTCATCAACATATAGGAATCAAATCATCATCACATTACACAATGCATACATAACCACATCCATAATTGCATTCATAGACATAAGCATAATATCCATACATCACATAAGCATCTCATAAAAGCATAGAATACCATAACAAATAACATCATATAGGCCACATCAAAACTACATCGCATATATATAATCTCAAAAACATGTAATGTCATAGGATAGAGTCATATGATATCCCAAAAAATAGAGCTCACAGGCTCGAATATCAACATATACAAGTGTCTAAAAACAATTCCTAGGACGGCCCTCCTCCGTCCCATGGAGGTGAAATACGAGGTGGCTGTGCCTAACCAACCATATGAAATGTAACTTGAATAGGTGTCCTCTTCAGTGTCTCACTTTGAGATCTTGTAGGATCAGTAACAGGAGGCTGACTCTGCCCTGTCTGCTGCCCTGAGGACACTGATCTATGCCCATGCTCTAACCTATGACTGTGGCCTGATGAATGCCTATGCGAGCTATGTGACCTATGGCCTAATGATTGCCTTGATGCAGTGGACCCCCCAGCACTAGTGTGACTACTGCTGTGAGATCTGTTGCTGCTATGTGTCCGGCTATCACTGCATGTCCTACTGTAGGGTCGAGACAAACCTGGGTCTCGTCGATCTGGTGGAATGACCTACTCATATAAAGCCCTGTATTGCCCCCTGCTCTTTGCCATCCTGGCCAGCTCCCTAGCCATATCTCCTGTCGGCCCTGAACATAGCTCTGCGAACTCTTTCACCCACAACTCTGACTCCTGCCGTCGGGGAACAACCTGATCTCTCTCCACCTGGGTGACCTCTAACTCTGCTGCTAAGGCCTTGTTTTGAGACAAGGCCGCTTCTAGTCTACTCTGTAAATCTGCAAACCATTGATCAATAGTGGCATTAGTAGGAAAAATGGGTGATCTGTCACCCTCATCATCCTCGGAGATCATGCGCTCCCGCAGTCGCTAATCTACCTCATCCTCCTCATCTCTCTCCTCCTCGGCCTGAACCTCCTCCACATCTATGTCAAGAGGGTGTCCACCAACAAGTGGATCCTCCTTTGCTCTCACCTCCTCATCGGACCTCACCTCCATCTCCTCCTCTCCCCCTCTGACCTCCTCGACCCTCACCTCCAGCTCTCTCTCCTCCCCCTCCTCCCAAATGGGTGACAATAATACACCACCCACTCTCTGCCTGACTCTCTTGGGCTGCCTTTGCCCTCCACCATCTCTCCTCCTCCTCGCACCCCTCCCATCTTCTCCACCCCCATCATCTCCTCCACCTCCTCCATCTCCCCCACCTCCTCCATCTCCCCCATCTCTGCCTCCTCCTCCCTTGCCTCCATCTCTATCCCCGACACCTCTGCCATCTCTCCCTCCATCTCTGCCACCCCGACCTCTCCTCGATATGTGTGGAATGGCTGACCTCCAATCTATCGGCGGTGGACCATCTGGATTTTTCAAAAGGGATGGGCCTGTGAACTTGCCACCAAGAATCAAACTCAATAGACATCCCTGGATCTGTTGGACCACCTCTCCATACCCACTAAACTGCCACCAAGCTATCAACCTATTGCTCAACCATTGTAACTGATATGGGCAGCCCCCACATGGTCTCCCTAGAAGACTGAGCATACTCTGTCATGCCTATTGGCACAACTTGCTGCTCCCCAAACTATCGTAGTACCCATTGGGGCAGGTACATCTCGATAATCCGCTGAGTCTGCACCATGCGGCCAATCAGATACCGAAACTGTCTGCAAAAGGATAAGTGGCCATCCTCATCTGACCACTACACACAATCTCTGTAGGGTCTCCAAACAAAATTGATCATCGTATTAATCCGATGATGCCAGTACCCGGTATCTCCTACATGAGTCTGGCTAATTGATTCTACATATAAATAAATGTAAGGCATCCCATCACCTAGCTGCTGAATCTGCACCGATGGTCAAAAAATGGGAATGCGCTCCCATACCCAGATCATCAGGAGGGTAGTATCACAACTGATACTGTGCCCCTGGTGATAGACAACCTCATGTAACTGGTGATACAACATGGCCAACAAGCATGGCCCCCAAGTGAACATAGTCCTTTGTCCTCACATGTGAACTAGAACATCCCCCCATCTAATGGGAAATTTGTGACCACGCCGATCTGGGATCAACAATCCAGCAATCAAGGTCATGAGCATGGCATCAAACCTGGAAACCGATCAGCTACAACGTCCCAACTGATCTCGTAACCATCCATGCCCAACTGGGCACCATCAGCACCCTCATACATCTCTGACAGGGCCTGTCGCCCTCAGTGCGGATCATAAGTAACTCTCTCTTCGTTAATCGGAATGCGGAGAATGCGGTAGACATCCTTCAAGGTCACTACCGCCTATCTAGTAGGCAGGTGAAATGAACAAGTCTTTGAATGCCACCTCTCACAAAGAGCTGTCAGCAAACCTTTGTTTGCCCAAATAATGGGCATATAGGTGATGTGGTACAAACCTAGGGCCATTAGCCACTGCCTTTGTCTATCACTCAGGCGATCTCTGAAGGCATACGTCACCGGTCAAACTCTCAGGTATAAATCGGCACAAGTCGACTCTACACAAAGAAAGGCCAAGGACTAGCACATATTGAGCAACACGGTGGAAAATTTACTACTATTGGAAATTCAAGGGTACATAAAGGCTAATCTTGGCACAAGGTCAACAAAATTCAACTTTGGTCAACTACGATTGTGTCGCGTTGACCATAAATGAGTCACAATTATTCAATTGCAGCTCTGCACATGACAATTGCATTGCAATTTGGAAAATGCATCATTCTGAGCAGCAAGTGCACAACCTAACAATGAATGCATCGTTCTAGATATCAAATGCGCAATCTAAAAACGAATGCGCCATCATGCTTGACAAGTGCGTTGCGATTTTGCAAATGCATCGTTTGACTTATCAATTGCGTCAGAAAAAGGCAAATGCGTCATAAAACCCTCACTTGCATTGCAACCTTGCGATTGTGTCGTTTCCCCTTGCGGATGCACAATTGCAAAAAAAACCCCAACCTACCCATCGCACTTGCGTCGCGACACAATCAAATAAATCAAACGCGAAGGCATTTGTGGTTTACGCGACATCATTTGCATCGCACTACATTTGATTACCCCCTCTAAAACCATAATAAATGCATTAAATTCAAAATTTGACAAGTTGGATAGGGTACTTACCGGTGCCTCTGCGCCCTCGGGTCATCGGAATGTCCGCACGTGGTATCCACGGTGTGTAGTCGTTGGAATCACCATTGTCTCTCAGAGCTCTGATTTTTGAATTTTCTATAGGACAAATGAGCAAATGACGTTTGGATTGACCTTTTCAACCTATTTATAGGCTGAAAATTAGGGTTTTGACCTAGTAGGTTGTACTGGAGGCTCATTTGACCACTTTTGATTGACATTTTGGCTAACTTAATGTCCTTCATTTTTGAATCGAATCGCACCATCACTTTTCTAGTCATTAATTGAATTAGTTGGGATATTTTCCAAATTTTTCTGACCTCGGGTCGAAATTCAAAAATTTTCTCAAGGGGGCATAGGGACTCCATACCTTCACTGGGGCATATTTTGGACTTGTTTTCTTTGCCACAATGTGACAAGCTGCATTATGACAAAGAGGGGCAAATGTAGACACCTAAAAATGACTTAGGCCTGCGACCACTATTTTACCACCTTTCCTCATAACATGATTATAACATTTTAATTATGTTTCTAACCCACATTCAACTATTAATTAAATAATTTATAATTATTTAATTAATTCATAATCTCTCATTCTTCATGATTATTAAATAAATAAATCTTATTTATTTATCTAATATGTCACTAATTATCAAAGTCTTCTTGCAATTAAATAAAATCTAATTTATTTAATTAATCCTTATCATTAATGTCCTCCTGATTATTAAATGAATGTATTTAAAATATATTTATTTAATGTGTCACTAATTCCTAAATCCTCTTAATTAAATAGATTTGATAATTTATTTAATTAATTAACTACTTCTTCTAAATTAAATAATTATTTTTAATTATTTAATTGTGACATGTGACACTTCTATATTTTTAAATAAAACAAAATCATTTAAAAATATCTCACATACTTAACTGATTCTTCATTTAGTAATTAATTTCAAAAATCAATTACTTCTTAGCTCACAAAATCCATATTTTGAATTAATTTAATTCAAAATGGAATTATTCTTCTACAAATCAAGTAATTTCTAAAATTACTGATTTTCTAAAATCTTATCCTCTTGTCTTCTGATTTTTACTAATTTCATCGCAACTGTCACATTTAGTCTTGATTTAATTCATTTAATTAAATCTTATTCACACATGTAGGCATTTTTCCCTAACCCTAATTGAGAGTTTCCTTATTGAATCTTGACCTTTGATTCTAGGGCATTCCTCAATCTCTCATCTCGTCCATCCATTCAAGATTGCATTTTCTATAAAATGACAATCTTGATCTCATTTTCGGGATGAATGATTATTATCTCTTATTATTTTAGCAATTGCATTATCTTCTTTATCATATCATCTTAGGCTTCTATTATTAATTGCACATTAGGATTGAATTCTAGTTTGCATATAGTTTATTTTATTAAATTCTTCAAAGGATTTGTCAAGACTAGACATTTTAGAGTTTTGCTCACACACAATCTGAGGGCATCCATTTATCATACCAAAGCTCGAGGAGGTACAATGAAAGTGAACCATGGAGGAGAGAAGATTGGGTGAGGCTATTCCAGTTTCATTTGTTTTTCCCTTATTTTCTAATGTATTTCATTGTTTGATGTTTTTATTAACATGCAGGTATTACTAATCCTTTGTTGATCTTGCAGAAAAATAACATCATTACATATATATATATTTACACTAAATTAAAGAATTTCCTTTACAATGCTCTTTTTTTTGTTTCCTTCAAATGACAAGGTTTTGAATAGACAATTTAATCTACTAACCTTTCATTTGCAAGCATCGAAACAATTCAAATCAAGAAAAAATTCATTTTCTTATTGATGCAAATCAGTCAAATGCAAGTCATCATGCCATTATGGTGTGTGCACCAAGATTCCAACTGTCTTACCGTTCGACTTGGAAAAAAAATCCTACTTCAACCATGTTATTGTCCTTCAACCTGTCACCCTACAACTACACACACTTTCACTTGCAAATTGATCAGTAATGCTCAATTCTTGATGACATATAAAATAATTCTCAAAATTTTACAAATTCAACATCAGTCAACTCTTTTCATTCAATTTTTGAGTATTCTGGAATCTCCATTTAATATTTAATTGAATTTCATCAATAATTCAATTTTCCATATTTAAATAAATATGCAATCAAATTGGGTTATTAAATCCTTCCCCTCTTGGAAGAGACATCGTCCCGATGTCTAATATGTCAAATAAAAGAACAACATATCAAAATTTAAATATTTATGTCTATTTCACCATCTCATCAACATATATGTCTATTTCAACATCACATCAAAAATATATGTCTGTTTCAACATCACATCAAAATATATGTCTATTTCAACATCACATAAAAAATATATGTATATTTCAACATCACATCAAAATTTATGTCTATTTCAACATCACATCAAAAATATATGTTTGTTTCAACATTAGAATTTTAAAGCATAAAATATCATAATATCTCAATCCAAAATTTTCAAACAAAATTATTGAGCTTCTCTTTCAAGAAAGAAAATGTTGAAAGGAGCATTCTATTTATTCCGCATTCTCCCAATTAGCACTGTTCTTTAAGTGTTGGTCCTATTGGACCTTAAATTGAGCAATATCTCTTCTCTACAACTTAACGTTGCATCTATCCAAGATTCTAATGCGCTCCACTAGCACCACTCTTGGATATTGTACTTGAAAGGATTTCCAATCAAATACATGAGTCACATTAGGATGATATGGCTTAAGCAAGGAAACATGAAACACATTATGAAGTCGAGCCAAATAAGGTGGTAGATCTAGTCTATAAGAAACTAGGTTAATCACTTCCAAGACTTCAAATGGTCCCACATAACTTGGGGCCAACTTGGAAGAATTTCCAAAAGCAATAGAGATTTTATGAGGTTTAACTCTCAATAATTTTTGTCCTCTATTGCAAATTGTCTAAGAGTTCGGTTCTTGTCGGCATAACTCTTCTGTCGATCTACCACCTCTTTCAACCCGCTCTTAATTACCCTCATTTGTTTCTCCATTTCCTTAAGAATTTTAGGTCCTACTATGATCCTATCCTCCAATTTATCCCAACTGATGGGGTATGTCACTTCCTCTTATACAAGGCAACAAATGGTTCCATGCCTAAGGATGTATGATAGGATTTGTTGTAAGAAAACTCTACCAAAGGAAAATATTCTTCCCACCTATACTATTGGTCCATACAATACATTCAGAGGAGGTCTTTGACTACCTGATTCACCCTCTCTATCTTCCCATAAATCTGAGGATGATAAGCTGAGCTAAAATTCAATTTAGTCCCCAATACCATATTCAAGGTCATCCAAAACCTTGAGGTCATTCGTGTGCCCCTATAAAAAATGATAGTCTATAGAACTCCATGTAAATGGAAGACCTCCTGAACAATCTTCTTAGCCAGGGTCAACGATCCATCCTTAAGGTTTCCTAGAATTAAGTGCACAACCTTTGTCAACTTATCAATCACGGCCAAGATAACATCATGCTTATTCTTTCTCAATAACAACCCCTATACAAAATCTATACTGATCACCTGCCATTTATAATCAAGTATTTCATGAGGATACAATAACCCAACTGGGTGTGCATGCTCAACCTTAACTTGCTGGAAATCCAAGCATCCAACTACGTACTCCACTACATCCTTCTTGAGTTTAGGCCAAACATACAAAGTCTTCAACTCCATGATCATCTTGGATATGCTGATGTGTCCTAGATAAGGTGCATTGTGAACTTCTAAAATTGACTTTCTCATTTATCTAGAGTCAAGAATATACATTCTTCTCTGGTACCTCAAAATACTATCCAGTTTGATCTCATACCCATCGTACCGATGATCCAAAGGATTTTCTGCTAGGGCACTCTTCACTCTTTCATAGTGCTCATCCCCTAGCAGATTCTAAATTACCTGTTGCCTCAAATTAGACCTTGTTGAGATCATGGTTGAAAAATGTCTTCATCTACTAAGAGCATCAACCACTTTGTTCTCTTTTCCTTTTATGTATTGAATTCCACAGTCACACTCACTAACGAATTCTAACCACCTTGTTTGTCATGCAGTAAGGTTTGGCTTGGTAAATATGTATCTCAATCCCAAATAGTCTGTCTTGAGTTCAAATGATTTTCCCAAAAGGTAATACCTCCACATCTATAAGGCATGAACTATCACCACCAATTCCAAATCATGAGGCATGTATTTCACTTCATGCTACTTGAGCTTCCTTGATTCATATGCTAACAATTTTCCATCCTGCATTAATACTACTCCCAATCCCTCTCTTGAAGCATCTGTGATTACTGTGAATCTCCCATTAGGGGTAGGGATAGTCAACACTAGTGTTGTTGTGAGCCTCTCCTTTAGGAGCTGAAATTCCTTCTCGCATTTCTTAGTCCATTCAAACCACGTTCCCTTCCTTTGGAGTGAGGTAATAGGAGATGTAATCTGGGAGAACCCTTGCACAAACTTCCTATAATATCTTGTAAGGCCCATGGAGCTACGAACTTCCAATATATTCTAAGGCACTGGCCATTCCATGATTGCCTTGATCTTCTCAGGGTCCATGGAGAATCCTTTAGTTGAAATGATATGGCCCAAATAGTGCACTCTGTCCTAATAGAGGGAACACTTAGATAACTTTCCAAAGAGTTTCCTTTCTCTCAGTCGCTGAAAAACTATCCTCAAATGTCTATCATGCTCTTCAACAGTCTTTGAGTAGACTAGGATGTCGTCAATAAAGATCAAGAAAAGTAATCCAAGTAGTCTCTGAATACACTATTCATAAGGTTCATAAAGGTTGTTGGTGCATTAGTTAAATCGAAAGGTACCACTGTAAACTCATAGAGTCCATACTGAGTTTTGAATGCAGTGTTCAGAATAATTTCTTCCTTAATCCTCAATTGATGGCACCCTGACCTGAGATCAATTTTGGAGAACACCATCGCTCTCTTTATTTGATCAAAAAAATCAATCCTCAAAAGTGGATATCGATTATTGATGGTAACCTTGTTCAACATTTGATAATCTATACATAGATGCAAAGTTCCATCTTTATTTTTCACAAAAGTAACTGATGCTCCCCAAGGAGACACACTGGGTCTTATGAGTCCCTTATCCAATAATTATATTATCTAGGATTTCAACTCATAGAGTTCTATGGTGGTCATCCGATAAGGTGCCTTGGATTGAGGTTCAACTCTTGGAACTAGGTTGACAAAAAAATTGAATTGTCACTTTAGAGGTAATTTCGTTTCATCAGGGAATACATCTTGGAACTCCTTGAGAATAGGATAGTCATCTAAATACATATCCTTACTATTAGGATTGCTAACATGCGCCACATTAATTGCACACCCCTTTCAATGATCCTTCTTGATCTACATTGCAAAAATATGTATAAGCTCTAAGGGTCTCTACATTCCACAAACCTCAACAGGGTTTCCATAATCATCCAGATAGTTGACCAAGTTATCCTCATATTTCACTAAAGCCTTATGCTTAGTTAACTAATTTATTCCCAAAATTACATCATATGGGCCTAAGGGTGCCACATACAGGTTGACCTGAGTTTGAAAGGTTGGAAGCTCTAACTCACTGCAAAAGAGACAGGTATCTACCCTCCACTCTGCTCAATTACCATATTGGACTATCCATGAATTTTCCATGTATCCAAGTCTAATGGGTATCTTAGATATTATTCTAGGATCTATGAAACATTCAATGGCTCCAATATCAATTAAGATAGAGACAAATTGGCCATAGATCTTACCCATTAGTTGAATTGGTGAAGCCTGATATTCTACTTGTCTATTATCCACTACAACATGGATTTTCTAATTTTGATGATAGCTTCCTTCCTTCCACAAATTTGATTGTTGAGGAAAATTTGAGGCATAATGGTTTCCTCCAAAAATATAGCATCCATCTAGAGGCCCTTTGCAACCTCCTGGCTTGTCCTCTCTAAATCCTTTCTACTTATGGTAATCTTTCCCCTTGCCTTTGTTTTCTTTCTTGTTCTTTCCACCATTACCATCTTCACCCTTCTCCTACAATTCAATTCCCCTCTTGAGATTACATATATGATGGCTCTTGTCTCCCATATGAAATTTATTTTTACCATACCGAGACTTAGAACTTGAATTGTTGTGAATATTGGATAGCTATTGTAGCTTTTGTTCTTGTTTGGTGGCCTTTTGAAAGACTTCATTCATGGTTTGAGGTTCGTGCATATCCACTTCAGCTCCTATGTGGGATCTGAGTCCCATTATAAATTTCTAGATACAAAAATGCTTATCCCCCTGATATTGAGGCACATACTTCAATAGGTTGGTGAAATTTTCCCAATACTGAATCACAATAATATTTCCTTGGGTTAAGTTCTAAATTTTTTTCACTTTCTTGTCAAAGAAAATCTGTGGTAACCATCTCTTCCTAAAAGCTTGCAGGAAGAGATCCCAAGTGATCTTAGTAGGTTGTAGGTTTCATTCAAACTTCTCATTATCCTGGACCAAGTCGATGCTTCACCTGAGAGCTGATATGTAGCCCATGCCACCTTAGTCTGTTTAGAAAGGTTATGGAGCCAAAAGTATTTTTCTATTTCCATAATCCAAGCCTCAACTCCCATTCTGATAGCCTTACCATCGAACTTGGGAAATGCTACTCTTTTGAGGTATTTCCCAAGCTCTTCCTCAATTTTCCCTCATGGACTTGCCCTTAGACCACCATTTCCTTGATTTCCTTTTACATTCCTATAGTCCTGATCCACATGTGCCACTCAAATTTCTTGCTCTATAATATCCATGCGAGACTCTTATCGATTCAGAAGCTCTAGAATTTGCTCCAGTCTCTTGTTTGTCTAGATTTACATCAAACTTTATAGAAGAGGATGGTTGAGCACATAGGCTCTCCTTTTCCTCTTTGGTCAACAAGCATTGGGTCCACACCCTAGAGGCCAATCCCGGATTGTGGAAAGATTTTTGATCTTGGGTGTTTGCTTCTCCTCAATCTTCAAGCCTCTCTCTAGCTTCAGTCATGTAAGAGCTTGAGCAGATTTTGTCATTAGGAATTTCTAATGGAACCTTTGCCTTGGCATTTTATTCCTTTATGTCATTCTTATGTGGGGTTCTAATAGTTTTCCCTTTAATTCATCTTTCCTTTGACCTTCCCATTCTTGCACTCAATTCGGGCTTGGTCAATTCTCAGGACTTCTAATTTTGGCTCAAGGGTCAACTACCCTAGTCATCTATGGTAGACTCAAAAGGCCTAGAGTTGAAACCTAATCTCTAATAGCAAATGTAATAACCCATTCCAAATTATTACTTAATTAATATTATTGTAAGTGACACATTAATATACTCCAAATTAAAAAGACATAACTAGTGGCTAAGTCAATCATAGCTACACATGCCCACTTAAAATGAGTCAAAGATTCTTATATTCACTTAAAAAGTCAAATTACATTATCAAGTTTTGTTTGGCTCTTAAGGCCACAATGTCATTTCATAGTACATTTCTCATCAAGTACATGAATGAATTACGTCAAGTTACATCATAGACTATAATAGTCTAGTGAACAACTAAGGTTCTTCTTCAACTCTCACCTCCATTGGTGGATGAGAACATGGTTGAAGCACTTTACTACCCAACCATGAAGCTTATGATTCCTTGGTATTCTTTTGACTTGAAGAATGCCCGACCCTGCATGGAAAGTTTAACAAGAGAACAATTTTCAATGTGGAATCCAATGCATGCCCATACATCAACATAAAATTTCTATATACAAGTTAGAAAAGAAAGTACAAGATCTATGCTAGGAATGACAGAGAGTGAATTCACAGAGTTCCTTCATACATACATAATGAACTACATTGCTTGGCCAAGCATAATAAGTGTGTTACAACAATAAAAAGCAATAGGTTTTGGTAAAGAAAATCTATACTCTCTAAACTCAATTTTAGCACCCGTCTCGAAAGATAAGTTTCTACAAAACATCTCATAAAAACTATGTACCCTCTAGAAGCATCTACCCATAGATGCTCTAGTCAACTAAGGTATCACTATTCTATTCAAGTATTTTAAATATTATTCCCAAATGTATTCAAAAGAAGAAACAAAATATTAATTTACTCTCAAATTAGAAATTAGATTTATGATTCATAGAGTAATTCAACAATCAGTCATATAATTCTTATGACTATATCTACTTAACATCTTAAGCATTTTCCTTATAAAAATGTACTAAAAATAAAATAAGTATTTGACAAGTATGTGTATGTACATATATGAAGTCTATGTGTATACACATATGTGCCTACTAATGTTATAGTTTGTCCATACATTCTGAAATAATCATTAACTCAGATTGTAATCTTAAAATAGTATTTCAATTGATTTTTTTGGTGAAGATAAAGAGAACAAAACAAGTCTATGCTAACAGTTTCACACATATTGTTATTGCATTCTTACTATTGTGTTTCTCCAATATTGTTGTTTACTTAAGAAAATTCATTTTTTGAACATAATATATATTGTTTCCTACTAAACAATCATAAAACCAACTATTTACATATGAACATTCATTGTTTATGCAAAACAAGTACTATTTCCTACTAAACAATTGTAAATCTAGCTATTTACATACGAATATTCATTTTTTGAATAGAATACATACTGTTTCCTATTGAATAGTTATAAAGCAAGCTATTCTCACATGTACGTTAATCATTGTTTAAAAATAACAAGTATTGTTTCCTACTAAACAAATATAAAACAAGATGTTTATAGCTACAATGGTAACTTAATAAACAAAACAGTGTTGTTTACAAAAGATTATTCATTGCCTTCATCATTACATTACTATTTCAGACCAAACAGTTTCACTTAATGACAAAAAACATCATTTTCCAATAGAACATTCACTATTCTTTTAACATAATGAGTTTTATTTCAAAGAATAGAGAAATGACAATGTTGTTTTTTAGTAGAAGTATTGTCTACAACTATCTCATCTTTTCATTTCAAACAAAAAAATTTAATTTTCCTCTCACAAATTAGGCTATCAAATTTTCCATTATTTCATATAGATATTAATTAAAGTTCAAGAGCATTCATGCAAATATTATAACAACCTAGTTTGAAATTCTCATCGATTTTGAAACAAGGCATCCATACTAAACCCTAAGGTTACTTAAGGTTTATTTCTTAACTTGAGCTCATTTTTATGGTCATTACAAGCCTTTTTGGTCACACAAATATGACTACCCTTTTTAAATGACAAAATTCATTATTTTCCCAAACTAACTATAGGTTGTTTCCAATTTTACTCAAAGAACTTAAGGGGTCTATGTCATAAGTATGTTTGACATGCAAAATACTTTCTATATCCGCTCCAAGAGAAAAGATGTTTGTTCATGGAGATCGAACTTTCATGATTTTAAATGAAAGCATACATTACATTTTCATTGTCTCTCCTAATCGATGGCAACCTCTATAAGCTTACATTGATCACAATTTTAAGGAATAACTCAACCTGCTTACTAGTTTGGCCTAGCTGATAATGGTAGAGAACAAAAATACAAAATGAAAACATAGATAATATGCAGAAGGTAGACAAGGGGTTTATACCACCCCCTCACTTGGGTTTGACATTTGAATCCCCTATGATACTAGTCGCAACAAGGGAATACATTTGATCGGAATATATTCTAATTTCCATCATATGGCCAACTTAGCCATGCGAGCTATCATGGCAGTCACACCTTAACTGTGACAAGCCTCGATCTAGCCGTTGAGGATCCATTCAAGACAAATAATATGTAATGCAATCTGAGACCATCGACCCCAAAGAGGTGGTTGACCATGTATTGCACTCGGCTCAAGGCTGAAAACTCAATCAAAAGAATACATTTTGTGTGCTTAACAAATTTTCTTTAAATATGTAGTGACTACAAAAATTATGATAATGAAAACAAATTAAATTCAAAGGGCTTCCGATTACCTCAATATTCAACTTTCCAAATAAAAGATTGCCTCTTATTTTTCCTATCACTTCAAGCTATCTTTGCTCTTACCATGTTGTTCGTCAATCTTCTTTTTCCTTCATTCCTTTATATCTCCTTCGCACTTTTCCTTCCTAAATGGAAACAAAGAAAAGCATTTTCTTTTGCATGCAACCAAGTGTTGCGCTTATAGCATTCCTACCATAACCGCCCTCTAATTTTGAAAAATGAATTTATGATTTAGCAGTCCACATCCATCGTGGATTTTCCTTGAGATTTTTCATTGATTTAGATAGTCCAATTTATAATATATCAGCTATCCATTTGAATTCGATATTAAATTGGAATATGGATTCGTATATATATATATATATATATATATATATATATATATATATGAACGTGTGTGTATATATATACATATATTTACTTATATATTTATACAGAAATATGCATTTAAATGATTTCATTCACATTTACCATGTATTCAAATGATGTACATATCTATATATATTTACATATATATATATATGTTCGATTTACATACATGTATATATGTATATATGCTTATATATATGTATTCATATACAAGTTGCTTGTTTTGGAATGACTCATAGGTTCCATACACTATGTTTTAAAGTAAGGAACTTGAATTTTCATTTCGAGCTTCTTTATATATATATTTCTACACTAAAGTAAAGAATTTCCTTTACAATTCTCTTTTTTTGTTTCCTTCAAATCACAAGGTTTTGAATAGACAATTTAATCTACTAACCATTCATTTGCAAGCACTGAAATAGTTCAAATCAAGAAAAATTTCATTTTCTAATTTATGTGAATCATTAAAATGTAAGTCATCATGCCATTGTGGTGTGTGCATCTAGATTCCATCTGGCTTGCCATTCGATCCAGAGAAACAATTCTACTTCAACTATGTTCTCATCCTTCAACCTGTCACCCTACAACTGCACAACCTGCAATTGAAAATTGATTAGTAATGTTCAATTCTTGATGACATATAAAATAATTCTCAAAAACTCACAAAGTCAACATCAGTCAACTCCTTTCATTCAAATTTCAAATGTTTCTGAATCTCCATTTAATTGAATTTCATCAATAATTCGACTTTCTATATTTAAATAAATATGAAATAAAATTGGGTTATGACATCATACATGCCCTTGTGCAATTTTTTTCCCTCAGATTCTCTCAATGCTAACAAAAGGAAAATTTATAGTCAAAATTTGTCGAATTAGCCTCTTGAATGCAATTGTAAGGTTCTTTTTGGCTCAAAATGCTTCGAAATTGCAACTACCCTTTGGATCTAAAAAAAAAATACTTCAAACCCTCATAGATTTGACCTTAGGAGTCCAAATCAGGCCAAAAAAAGATAAATCTAACTTTATTGACAACTCTAAATCCAATGGAAGACTCTATTTTGGTTCCAAATGCACCAAAATTTGCAAAAAATACAAAATGGATTGCAAATTTGAAGCCTGTAACCCTTGTTAAAGAAAAAACCTCTTAAATAAATAAGGGGTTCATTGAATTGACACTCTGATACCATGTTAGAATTATGAAAACACGATCCACAAGACCAAACAACAAATAAAGACACCTTCCACATAAGATATCTGCAAACAATAATATGCAATATTCCTCAATAAGAAAAAGCTACATAATATAATAGTTCAAGAGAAGAGAAAATATCAAGAGCATAAGTATTATAAGGTATTATAATACAATAAGGGTTGAGTTTTATATGAGAGAACCCTATATGATAAAGGAATTAGATCATGAAAAGTGTCAACATCACATGTAATGAGATAAGATGATCTAATAAAAGCTCACTTTAGTTGACATAAAAAACACTTAGTTAACTGAATAAAGAACTTCTAAGCTTAAAGCTTAAGTGCATGAAATGAATTAGACTAATAATTAATTAAAGATTAATTAATTATTAGGTAATGCATGATTACTCTAACAATCCACCTATGGATGAATGGGTCTTAGCCCTGTTTTCTAAGAAAGAGTGTATTGAGATCAAACCATTATTTGTTTGCATTTATTCAATGCTTGTAATATGTCAAAAAAAAAAAAAGGCCTCAGAGGAGATAATAAAGGGAATTAGGAACTATTTAGGAGGGGTTAAAAATGAATGAATGAAAGGGTCGCTAAAATAGGTCCAAACTAAGTGTGAAATTGTAATTTCACCTATAAGGGAGTACAATTTTTTATGCTATATTTAGCCCCCACTTTAGCAACCATATGAAACTATGTGCATATGCAAGATAAAGTACTAAAAATAAATCATGCTACATAAAAGGATACTCATATGGATATTATGATTCATTTTGAGAATGAGAGTGTAATGTCCCTTACCCGACTTTGCCCTAGAATTCACTTGTTGATTAGGTTTAGGGTTTCTTTTTTCAAATGAATGTTCTCTTTGACTAAGTAATCTTGGATTGAAGTCTACATTTAATATTTCCACATGTACATATATCTGTTAGCATTAATATCTAGATATCCAAATATAAATATAATCACAAATCAATAATAAAGACATATGAGGAGAGGCATGGGTAGAGCCGCCCAAAGCTATCCATCTAAGCCCAAGAGCACAAGCATCCTATCAGGACAACCCACCCCTTGGCCCCGAGCGATATGAACGTCTCGGAGTGGCGTGCTTAGAGGAAACACTTGTACCTTCTTTCTCTACCTGTGCCATCACCTTGAAAGGCACTCAACCTACTGGGGGAAGCCATCGAAGTTTATAAGGTGTTCCGGGCCTACCAGCCCTCCATGGCCGCAGCGGATTGTTAAGTGGGACCCCCACCCCTCCATGGCCGTAGCGGATTGTTAAGTGGGGTTTTTAGGCACCACCTGTCTCAGGCCCTTCCACCCTAGTAGGCTTACAAACACAGAGAAGACAATATTTTAGCAATCAAATACATTTGTATTTGTTACTAATTCTTTAAGTTAATATCAACATCATTATCATCATGATAATACTAAAGAAATCATTACACCAATAATCAAATTAGAAATATCTATTTCTTATATTCCAAATATGCTAAATATTATTGCTAAGTGAGTACATCACCTGAGTTGCTATATCTCTCCATGTTTCCTTACTCGCTTCCTTCAACCTTGTACTAAATTGATCATAGGATGAGGACAATTCATAAATATACATAATCTACTTATGTTTATATTAAAGAGTCATCATTACTTATAAGTATCATTATTGCATAATCATGTATATGTATTTATACATATATATATATATACTTTATATACATATATATAATTATTCTTTTACTTATATCCATTAATATTCATATATATATATTTATATAATTATTCTTTCCTTATTCATATATATTCTTTATTCATTGCATATTATTCATTATAAAATTTATCTATATCTATGCATATATACTTGCATGCCTATATATATATATATATATATTAAATGGCTCTATATTCCAATGCGTAACAATAATTGTTGCTGCTGTTCTAAATTGCAAATCCTATTTCTCCATGTTTTTTCCCCCTTCCTTATTTTCCTTCCTTCTATTTATACCATTCAAGGTAGGTGACTCATGGGGGGAATGTATTGTTTGGTGAAAGAGGTGACTTTTCATAAAATACATCCCTTTGTTAGATTTAATTGCTGCCTTTATTATCACAATAATATCTATTTTTAAAATAATATATTATTACTATAATTATGATATTTCAGATTTCTATTTATTTTATCATTTTATTTTGATATTTTATTGAACATATTTTAACATTAAAGTATAATAATAAAACAATTTGCTAATATATTATTATTATTTTATTCTAATGTATTACAATCTTTGATGTGTAATGATTATAATATTTATTTATTATTATTTTTGATACTAAGTTATTTAATACTAGAATGTAATAACAATAATTTGCCTATATATTATTATTATATTTGTTATTTCATATATATATATTTATATATTGATATGATACACATTTATTTTATATTTAATATTAATATTGCTATTTATTTTATTTATTAATTGATTTGTATTTTAACACTTGGTCTTTATGGTTTTGTTATTTCGGGGACATGACAGAGAGAATGAAGCCCCCAATATAGTCATCTGCAAAACCACAATGTTAGGAACCACATCCTGTAAAACCAATTTGTTAGTTGTTCAAAATAATCTTATACTTTCAAATAGACATGTCAAACTTCTACAAAGAACCAAATTTGAGGTACATGTATGCCCCCTAATTCTTCTTGCTTTATGGAGGTATAATTAGGATAGCAATCTAACCGCATCAAATTTATAGTCTCTATGAAGGATATGCTTACGATAAGGTTATGAAACCATAACACTATATATTAGTAAACATTGGATATGATTGGTGATAGAACTATAAATCCAACACAACATTCAACATCAAAATTAGAGTTCACTAGCCCCCATTATGGTGATTTGAGTGAAATGTGCTATTAAGAAATTTTACTATATGCTAGTGCGAAATCATCTTTTTGAACATCATTTTCACATTTACTATTTTGAGATTATGAGAGAAATACCTTGGTGCAGAGGAGTGAAGATGTTGAGATGATGACCATATCAGCCCCCGAGACTTGAGGTCCTATGAGAAGAGGTTGTGGATAGTGCCATCACACCTGAGGTGAGCTCCTTGTGCCTAATCTATGTGATTTTCCTTAGTATTATGTACTATTTTTAAGAATTTTTCAAAAATCATGGCATCCCTGTCCAAATTGGGTGACTATGTCCTCTTTAGGTGACCTTATCCAAAAATGGTGACCATGTCCCAAAATGACACCTATGTCTTGAGTCAATATTTCTTTACTTTTAATTGTCCAGTTACTTATTTTTTCATGTTACTAATGAGTTAATTTGCTTCTTCCAGAATTTGCCACATGCTCATCATCATTTGGGATGATGATTGTTTTCCCTTCCCTGAGAGCAATTTACACAACTTATTGAGGAGGAGAAAAATTTATGTATCACTAGGTTGTATTGGATATACCTCATACCACCCATGAGGTATATATGATGATTATGGAATTAGTTGAGTGGTGGAACACATATACTTTCACATGTTTCATCTCCTGAAAGGGGAGATGATAGTGACCTTGGATGATATACACCTCACACTCAGATTACTTGTCTGAGGTAAGGTCATCCATTTTTATGAGTTCTACACATGTTGACAGATGAGAGATGATATTCAATATTATTGAAACATAGAAAATAAGGCTCACCCCCAAAATGGTGGTAAG